>JAJEJO010001760.1:84618-104179 GCA_020662805.1 Glaucomys volans
GTCACCTCTGTGGGGACAGGAGGACCTCAAGGATGAGTCACCTCTGTGGGGACAGGAGGACTTCAAGGACAGCTCACCTGCTGTCACTGTGGCTGGCAGAGGACAGTCCCACTGAATCCCCCGAGCCTCTGTGTGCGGGGGGTCCCCTGTGAGCAACGCGGCTGTGACTGGAAGCCCCTCGCCTGCAGGGGCTCCTGGTGTGGTGGCTGTGGGAAGCCTGCCTGGGTGGTGGTCTTTCTGTTTTAGGTCATGGTTAACAACCGTGGGGACGACCATCACTAATGGCCTGTGCTTCCCACCTGAACAGGCTGGGCTGGACCCACAAGGCCCCTGGGTGCTGGCGCCTGACTTGCCCCTCAGCCATCTGCAAGAACGCAGGAGGGTGTGGCGTTGGAAGGCGCTCTTCAGGGCAAAGTGGCAACAGCCCTTTGTTATGTAAATACCCAGTTTCTGCTTGTTTTGTCTTTGAAGTTTTCTTAAATCAGGGCACATCCGTAAACACTGTAAAAACTGATGTCAGAGTCACTGGAAGAATGAAAACCTAACAAACCAAAAACCAGAGAAGCAGCCACAGCACAAGAAATCAAAGGCTGTCCTTGGCTGGGTGCTGAGGTAGGAAGAGGGGGACTAGTAAGGACAACTAGAAAATAAAGGATTTCAGGAAGTCCTGGAGCAGCTGCGGAACATTTAGCCTTTAAAGTGGTCATTGGGCTGGAAGGTACTTTGGTGGCAGGGCAGTGGCCCAGCACACGTGAGCCCTGGGTTCCATCCACAGCACCACAAAACAACCACAATAATAATAGCAATAACAACAATGAAAATGATGATCAATCACTGAAAAACAATTGTTCCAAAGGGCACGCATCCATGGAAGTGCACCTGGACCTGCAGCCCCAGGTGTCTGCAGCTCCTGGCTCAGCTGCAGCCCAGACCTGAGCGGAGCCATCCTGGCACCGAGCTGTCCGCTGGGCTGCCCTGCTGCGGCTGCACCTGAGCTATTTATGGCTAAAAGCGGCCACAGCGCATTTGCAGGGCTTGTGCAATCAAAGGGAGGTTTGTGATTACATTGGTAATCACACTGCCTGGACTCTCGCAGTCTGTCCAGTCTAAAGTGCAGTGAAGTCTGGGTAAAGTGGTAAACACTCCCGCCCTGCTCTGCAGCCTGTGCGCTGACTGACGTTTGGATGGTCGCCTCGGTGAGCGCCATGCAGACACTGGACTTAAAGCTCTGGTGCTGAGTCAGACTCTATTGTCCAGTGTTCTTATATCCTGAGGATTAGAAATCAAGAATTGTAACTGCAGAGTTCACACCCACACTGAGATCTGTGAAGGGACCTCTGTGGCAGTTTGTTCATAATTGCCAAAACTCAGAGAGAAGAATGGAAAAATAAAGCATGGTACATCCAACAATGGGATATGAAGGCCTTAAGTGCCTATTTCTAAGTGAGAAAAGTCAATCTGAAGAGGCTACAGACGTTGATTCCAACTGTGACGTTCTGGAGAAGACGGCAGAAGGAACCTGGGGGCAGGTGAGTCACACTGGAGCCACCACGGAGGTAGCCCCATGTTCCTGTGCACTTCCAAGACCCACGACTGCACATGTCAAGAGTGACCCACGTGGACTGCGGGCAACCCTGGGCGCTACCCTGGGGGACCTGGCTGGGGAGGGACACTCGGGAACTCTGGACTTGTGTTGGGTTGTGCTGGGAATCCTCAGACTCCTAAATTAAGGAAGTAAATGTAGTTTCCTTTTCAACCAAACTTCAACAAGTAACTGGTGAGTTATATTGAGGACGTTTTTAATTATAAGATAAAAGCATAAAACATTATAACTTGTCATTTAAACATTATGGGATGTGATCTTTTAAAATTAATCTTCAAAATGAAAATCAGTCTGACCAAAGGAAACTACAGCAAGTAGCATAGAAAGGCAGCTCTGAGACAGAGTTTGGGGAAAGAACACACTGAGGCGGCATTAAGAATCGATTCTGGCTGGGTGCTGTGGCACACTCCTGTAATGCCAGCAGCTAGGGAGGCTGAGGTAGGAGGATTGCAAGTTCAAAGCCAGCCTTAGCTATTTAGCTTTAGGCCCTAAGAAACTCAGTGAGACCCTGTTTCTAAATAAAATATTTAAAAGGGCTGAGGATGTGACTCAGTGGTTAAGCACCCCGGGTTGAATCCCCACTACCAAAAACAAAACAAAACAAAATCAATTCTGCATACTCCAGAAGTTCCTTTTAAACCCATAGTGCAGTCTGTAAAAATGTTTAAAAAATAAAAATAAAACTTAAAAAGATTTTTTTTAGTTGTAGATGGACACAAAACCCTTATTTATTTCCTTATGGTGCTGAGGATCGAACCCTGTGCCTCACAAGTGCCAGGTAAGCACTCTACCACTGAGCCACATCCCAGGCCTTTCTACACTTTGAGACAGGGCCTCACCAAGTGGCTGAGGCTGATTTTAAACTGACAATCCTTCCTCCTGTCTCAGCCTCCTGAGGGACTGGGGTGCTGGTGCGAGCCACTGCGCTCAGCTTTTCGTTGACATTTTAACTGAATGTTCACTCTGGAACTTGACCCCGTGTCCCCTGGTTCGTCCCCTGGTTTGTGACAGTGCAGCAAGCGGGGTTCGTCCCCTAGTTTGTGACAGTGCAGCAAGCGGCTGCACGTTCCTCAGCCACCCTGAGCCAGCCGCGGAGCAGAGGCCTCCTCCAGGCGCACAGCAACCAGACCCCCACAGCTGCCCAGCCCCAGGTGCCATGGCTCCCAGCTCTCCTGTCACACTGCTGGCCTCTCCGACTAAGGTCATAACGCTGTGCTTGCCTCTGAGGCTTTGCAGAGTTGGGCCTGAGAAACTGGAGGAGTTGTTGGCAGCTCCTGTTGGGCTGAGGGGGACCAAGCCTCAAGAAGTGGAGTGTGGCGAGAAGAGAAGCCCTTTGGGATGAGTGAGCAGGCGGCAGGCAGAACCGGCTCCTCAGGGCTGCCCAGGAGGGGGCCTCCTCCCCAAGGGCCCTGGGCTCTGACAGTGCTGGCCCATCCACTCTGACTGCAGAGAGCGAGCTGAATCCTATCCCACCAGTCAGTTCACTTCATTTCTTCACTTCTTGAATCCTTTGCACTGTGACTGGTCATGGAGGCCTGAGGTGGGACCATGGCATGGGCTGCTGGTGGGCGTCGGGTCTGTCCTGCACAGACTGCTAGGCTCCAGGGCAGTGCTCAGGTGGTCTGCTCTGCTGAGCAGCAGCTACCTCATAACCGAGGAGAACCTTCCACAGGTCTTTTGAAACTCAAGTTCAGAGATATATTGCTGACATAATAGGTTTTATAGGCAAATGTATAATTACTGCATTTTTATATTTTAATTTTTTATTGCCATTTGACCATTTTATGCATATAATCCATTGATGGTATTAGCACTAATGATGTGCAACCATTGCCACCAGACATTTCCAAAATTCCCATCACCCCAACAGAAATTCTGTATTATGAAAATAGATTAATAAAATATATTTACTCACTACACAGTACCAAGCACAGTGTCGATATGGTCTCATTTAAACATCATGGGCTCCTATAAGTTAGGTATTTTTATTTTTATTTTTCATTGATGAAAAGATTGAGGATAAACTCCTCTAATAAGTAGCAGACTCACAATTCAAATCATATATAACACAACCCTCCCAGGGAATGAGACTCTGGAGCCTGCCGGCTAATAGACAAGTCACTTTGTATTAGGCTTTATCTCCTGATGACATCTCACCTTTATTCATTCAGATGCCAAAATGTAAGAGTTTTTATCTTCTAAACTCTGATTGAATGAAATTACTAAGATTCTCAACTTTCAAAACGTTTCTATTTACAATTCTCTTCATGGCAGCCCTGGGGATTATCCAGGAGGCCCCAGACTCCCCCTGAAGAGGGGAGAGGGAGGCAGGAGGGTCTCTCTGAGGAGGACCAGGGGTCTTGGACCACACCTCCAGCCCACGGGATGGTTAAATTGGATTACAGACATGTTTCATATACACACATGCTTTTACCTGGAAGACAGCTGCGTGCTCATTTGAGTCTCTGATTCCTTGGTTGTTTTTAGCTTTCAGATTCCCAGTAAGTGCTCAGACAGTGCCCTCCAGCTCTCAGCTTCAACTCTCACAGATTTCCACTGAATCACCCTTTGCCCATTTTCTGTCAGCAAAGTCCAATACTCCAGCCACGTCCCTCCTCTGAGGGCCCCGATGGGGCACTCAGACCCCACGGCTTCTTAGAGGGCCCCGCTCACTCCGCCACCTCGTCCCGTTCGCCCCTTCCCGCCTTCATCAGCACCTGCAGGACGAACCCTCCTGCTGACCCTCAGCATGGGCACTGACCCCATTGCCCAGTCAGCATGGCCCAGGCAGGTCGCATCGCCTGCAGGCAGCGTGTTTCCAAAACAACCTGTCAGCTGAAGTTCACGGCTATCTTCTTTAATCACACAGCTTGTCGCCCTGATCTCTCCAGCTTTGAGGACACAAATTCCGTCCTAGAAGCATCACCTGACTCGGAGAGCTGGAGAGGGAAATGCCTTTCACAAGGAAGCAGCTAAAATGGCCCTTTTAGGAAATTCTGCAGTTCCCAGCCGAATGCTCATGCCATCATTACCAGTTCAGAAAAAGCATTCACAAGGTGGACAAGATCAGCTACAAGTCTAAGAATTGGAAGATCAGCTCTAATTCAACAAGGCAAAGGCTTTCCCCTCTTTTCTGCTTCCCAGGCCCCTTCCCACTGGGGATTGAGCCCTGGGGTGCTCTACAACTGAGCCACATCCCCAGCCCTTTTAGTTTTCTATTTTGAGACAGAGGCTCACTAAGTTTCTGAGACTGGCCTTGAGCTTGTACCCCTACTGCCTTGGCCTCCCTTCTGCCTCAATAGCTGGGATTATAGGCCTGTGCCACAGTGCCGGGCACCCGAGCACTTGATTCTGAGCCAGAGCTACAGTTTAATAATGGCCAGTGGACGACTCGGGTCCCCCTGCTACGGCATGCAGAAAGAACACCAGGTGGTGTCCGTGGGACTCTCAGACGGTAAAGCAGAAGAGAGCCCTGCCTCTCCAGGTTGAGCATCTCATTGAGAAAAGCAAAAGAAGCTTCTAGTGCAAGAGACAGACCCCCACAACTGCGTGAGCTGTGTGAGCCCAGGCGAGGCAGCACCCAGGCTTGAAGCCTGGAGAAAGCAGAGATGTGAAGACAGGAGGAAGGAGCTGCCCATCGGTTCTTGTCCTGAAATCTCAGTGACAGCCACTCCTGCAGCCTCAGCCGCTTGGGCCCTGCAGTCATGTGGTTAGAGCCTCAAACCCAGAGACAGCCAAACTCTTCTTCTTCATGGGGTTGGTGTGGCCTCCCCAGTCCTGTGTCCAGGCCTGCATCCCTGTCATCGCCCTGCCCGTTCCTGGGAGACATCCATGTCCTGTGCAGGGCTGTCAGACACCAGCAAGGCTCTGGCTCCACCCTGACCAATGCTGGCCCCACCTCTCCTCACGTAGTGTGCTCAGGTGGCCCTGGCCTTGCTGCCTCTGGGCTGGGAGAGATAGTCAGGTGAAGGAGGAGGCCCTGGGCCACAGCCGTGGGCAGTCTTGGGCTCAAGGGTTCAGGGAGGGTTGGAAGGAGAGCAGGAGGGTCAAGGCTGGTGGGGTTGGAAATGAGCAACCCAGGAGCTGCAGGCCAGGCAGGGCCTGTCAGGCAGCCAGAACCTAGCCACAGAGACTTCACTGATTCTAAAGCAAAGCTGTTGTCATGACAGCGCCTCCGAAATCAGATGTCACATGATTGGCATTGTCTTGGCCCTGTCACACTGCTGTCAGCTGTGCCTACCCACAGAGCACCCCACACCCACCAGTGCTCTGGCTGACACCAGCTGGTGGTCTACCCAGGTTAGTGCAGACCCCAAAAGCCAAGGGCTCAGAATGCCCCCATGCCAGACGCCAATCACAGTTCTGGGTCCCCTGAGTCCTGATCCACTGGCACACACTGGGGCGCAGCCCCGCCCCGGGTTTGATGATGGACTAGAGCGACTCAGAATTCAGGAAAGCACTTGACTTGCAATTAACAGTTTATTGTAAAGGCTGTCACAAAGGATTCAGATGGAGCCACCAAGGCAGGAAGGGGGAGGACGGCCCTGGCAGGAGAGCTCTGTTTCCCTGGGGCCACCCTCGCACAAGGTGTCCAGCAACCTGGAAGGCCCCCAGAGGCCCTGACTTGGGCTGTCCACTGGCGATCGACTTGTGGGGTCTCGTGGTGTCCTTCAGCAGCCAGGCCCCATCCTGAAGTGGTCAGGGCCCTCTGGAGTCATGGTGTAGCCGAGACTTGCATCTCGGGATTATGGGCAAGGGCTTGGGCACACATGCCAGGAACCAGGCCAAGACCAACACCCGCAGATTACCAGACAGCACCGCCATCCTGAGCACCAGCCCAGCCTCCGCAGGGCCCTGCCTCTCTGCCACAGCTTCTCTGTCCAAACACCCCAGGGCAGAGCACTGAACTGAGGGGCAGTCCTGGGCCCCAGATGGGGCTACTCAAACTAGCCGGTCACAACCCTGATGGCCCTGCCTTGCCTAGTCTTTTGACACCTGAGATGGGAACTTTTGACTCAGCATCAGTGAAAATAAAACTCCAAGTCAAATGAAGGAGAATAGGCAGGCACGGTTTCCCTCAGGCAGAGGTGAGGGCCCAGCCCAGGTGAGGGAGGCTAACTGAGGGTGTCAGACTCCCAGGAACAGCGGCCTGGGCTTCTCGGGGGTGCTGGGCAGGAGGGCTGTGTGTTCCTGCGCTACTCAAGCAGCTTCTTTCTTGTGGAAGGGACTCTGGTTGCTCTTGGGACCCTCCTACACCTCATATCTACGGATGATTTGATTAAGAACTGGAAGGCAAGAAAGGCACATTCTGGAGGAAGGGGTCCAGCAGTGAGGTGAGGGATTAAGCCCTGGGGTCTTCCTGCCACCTTGTCCCCCCTGGTCTCTGTCAGTCTCACACCCCAAGGAAGCCACGGATAGGCTCCTGCCTGGGTTCCTGAGGTGGTTCTGCCCATGTCCTCCTGGCCCCCTCTGCCTACTCACCTGCCTGGGCCTCCTGTGTGGCCTCCGTGTTGTGCTGCCTCCCCTCTGGGGACTGTGAGTGACAGGGTGTTTTTTCAGTGACGATTGTCTCCTGACCTGTATCCTCACTGCATTGCGTCACATTTAAAGCACACGCACTGCAAAGCCGGGGTACCGCTGAACATCGACTCACTGAAACATACTCCCAAGTCTTCCCCTGCAGCCAGCTGAGTAGGTTGGAAAATCCTTGAGGATTTCTCAGAAAAGAGTAGCGATAAGAGGCAACAAAAGATTAGCTGATAATAGAAACCTGAAGAGGGAGCTGAGCAAACCTGAGAATTAAAGAAAACAAAACCAGGGGCTGGAGTTGTGGCTCAGTGGTAGAGCGCTTGCCTAGCATGTGTGAGGCACTGGGTTCGATTCTCAGCACCACATATAAATAAATGAATAAAATAAAGGTCTATCAACATCTAAAAATTAAAAAAAAAAAAAACAAAGTCAAATATCCCACAGCACGCTGGGACCATGGACAAACCTGGAAATCTCACTTACGTGGCCCCTGAGAGCACTCTGTGCTGTGGCAATGAGCAACTCTGGGTACTTACAAGAAGGGTTTCGCATCCTCGAGAAAAGAATGTGTTGTATTCAGGTGTGTGTACAGACACACAGACACACACGCTTCTCTGGAGCTTCCCTAATACAGTGAGGAGAGGCCCGTCCTCAACACGGGGCAGCTGACCTTCTCCCTTCACTCAAGACAGCCCAGTCATTCTGAAGCCGAGGGAGGGGACTCACTGGGGAGCTGGCACCCAGCCTTTCTCCCATGTGTGACCTGGCCAGACCTGGTCAGGAGGCTGTTGCAGGCCTGGCCTCCCCCATGCCACGCACAGCTGAGGCCCTTCTGCAGCCTCCTGCAGAGATCTGGCCAGCCGGAAAGTGATGGATCAGAGAACATCACAAGGTTCCCCAGATAGGCACATAAGCTTAACACAGTTCAAAAATCGTCCTTGGGTATGAAGACACAGAGCAGAAGGAAAATGTCTAATAACAGGCAAAGTACCATGGGCAGGAGGCAGATCCTGGCAGGAGGCAGGGGGCAGGAGTAAGAAAGGTGGACGCTGTGGTCACAGTTTGCACATAACAGGCCAAGACGCTTCTCCAGGGAGCTTGTTCCCAGCCACACACAGACGCACCCAAAGCCCACGCTGCACACACGCTCCTCTCCAACGAGATGTGGTTCACCCACATCCTTTCCTCCAAGCACAGGGTCGCAACCGGCATCTCACGTCTGCCCGTTGGCGCTGCTGTGGGCACACACTCCACTTTCCAACGTCCCATGCCTCAAACCCCTGAAGGCTTCTCCAACTCAGCCTGCTCAGCTCCACCCAGTGTCCTTTCCAGGTCAGGGGTGAGCCCCTGCCATCTGTCATTCCAGGAACTTCCTGGGGAACACTGACCACCACTTTGAGAAACACTGGTCCCAGCTGTTATGAGCCCAGGGCAGTGGGCAGGACCAGGGCTCCAGCCAGCTGGAGAGCTTCTGCTGTGCAGGACGGGGCCTGCGGCGGCAAGTGCCAGGCTGCAGGAGCTGGGCCTGCAGAGTGCTCAGGCGTCCACGCTCTACACTCTCACCCAGGCCATTGCTCGGGCCGGGCAGAGGCAGAAGGCCCGGCTGACCTTACATGGGCCCCAGCAAGACAGCTTGACCCATCTGAGCTCGGCCTTCTGGTTTGCAGACACAGACAGAGGAATCACATCCTGTGCTGAGAGTTTTTCGGGGCCTGAGTTGCTGCCCCAGCTGGGCCTCAGGCAGCCTGGCCCTGCCTCCCGGTCCCGAGGGAAGGTGTAGCTCATGGGGTCATGCTGCCCCCTGCTGGGCAGGCTGGCCTGGCCTCCCAGGCTGGGTTCTGTCCCAGCAGCCCTCAGCCAGGAGAGCATGGCCTTTAGCAGGCCTGTCTCCTCTGAGCTGGTTCCTCTGGCTGCCGCTCTGATCCCACTGTGTCCTTCCTTCTGCTAGCTTTGAGCTTTGGGTTCCATTGTTCTTTTTCTAGTTCTTGTGTTGTAAAGTTGGTGGCTGTTTTAGTCAGCTTTTCACTGCTGTGACTAAAGACCTGACAAGAACAGTTTTAGAGGAGGAAAGCTCATCTGTTGCTCATGGTTTCTGAGGTCTCAGACCATAGACAGCGGCTCTGGGCCCAAGGTGAGGCAGAATATCATGATGGAAAGGTGTGGTGGAGGAAAGAGCTCAGGATACGCCACCAGGAAGTAGAGGGAGACTGAGCTCGGTTCACATAACAAACCCCAGCCGGGGGCACACACCAGTAATCCCAGTAACTCGGGAGGCTGAGACAGGAGGATTGCAAGTTCAAAGCCATCCTCAAGCAACTTAGCAATGGCCCTAAGCAACTTAGTATGACCCTCTCTCAAAAAAACATAAAAAGGGCTGTGGATGTGACTCAGTGGCTAAGCCATCTTGGGTACTGTAAGGAGCAATATAAAAGGATGTAACATAGGTATAATTTTTTTTACAGAATATGTATGCTGTATGGTGATTAAGTGAATTATCATGAATTATTTGTATGAACTATTTGTGTGAAAACATATAACCTAATAATATAGCACTATGGCAATATAGATACAAAAATATAAAGTTTAGTTAAATTTTTGGTGTGAAACTTGTTAGAAAAATAGAAGTTGACTTTAAGTTAAGTATGAGTTGTGTGTGTTAGACCGACAATGCAGGGGGACCCAATGCTATGCACAGCTTGTGCAGGACTGTGTGGACTGATAAGCAGAGTGACGCAGGGCCCCACGCAGCAGGGCCAGCGCGTGGAATGGACTGATAGGCCCAGAACTGCTGTATAAACTGGCAGGCTCTGGGGGCTTAGCAGCAGCCCCTACTCTGACACCAAGACACATGCCAGGCTGTTGCCACTCGTTCGTTTCCTGAGATGACTTCTGGGACATCCGGAGCACCTCCAGCTTTGCAGACCTCGGACATCACCTCTGCACCACAGCCCAGCCACGACGTCCATCACCGTTCAGGACATGGCCGAGAGGGAACTCCTGCACCAGTCACTGGACAGGAAGAGATCCACTGAGCCAGCGACAGTGGCCTCTTGACTAAGACACGTCGCCTGAGAGCGGGACTTCTGAGTTGGTCCCTGACAGCAAGGCCGTGAGTCTTGAGCTTCACCATAGTGGACTTCTAGTTGCCAGGGACTAGTGTTGACTGGTTGTGCTGTGTTAAATCAGTGCCCGATTACTGTGGTGTGTTAACCGAAAATTGTAGCTCAGTAAGTTCTTCCACATGGTTCTTAGTTGGATATGTTGTTCTAATACTGATGAGGTGTGTTGAGATATTTGAAGTGTTAGCATCAATACAAGCCAAGTGATTAGAACCAAAATTTGGCTTATGACTCCTCCTTGCTGCTCGCGGCAGGTTCAATTCCCAATACCAGGAATTGCCCCTCCAGCCACACCCCAGCTGCCTATAGTCCCCACTCAGTAAATCCCTGTGAGGGGACTATTGCACTGATTAGGTCACACCTCTCATAATCTAATCATTTTGCCCCACCATCTGCTGAAGGCCCCCATCCTCACGCAGCAGCAATTCAGTTTCCACACGTGAGGTTTGGACGACGTGTCCCGTCCTTGGGCAGACCGTTGGTTTTGTTCACAGGTCTGTGAACTCCCCAGTTTTGCTTCCGTTTCAAACTCCTAACTTCATTCCATTGAGTTCAGAGAAGGCGCCTTGTGTTTTATCTTAAAATTCAGACTCAGAGATGAGGATGTAGCTCAGTGGTAAAGAATGTGCTCAGCATGCACAAAGCCCTGGATCCAATCCCCAGCATAAAAAAGAAGTAAAAACAAATTTTAAACTTAAGGCATGGCCTCACCACGGCCTACCTGAGAGTGCTCCACAGGCACTCACCCTGCCCAACCACACGCCCCAAAGGCCTGCCGAGGCCCGCAGTGAGAAGTCCCCACGCTGCCTGCCCAACCCAAGGGCCTTCTGTGGGCTCTGACTGGCCGCCCCACCCACCAGGAAGAGGAGGGCACTGACCCCTCCACCACCATCCTGCACTCTGCTCCACAGAGCCCCAGAGGGGTGCTGCTCAGCTGCTCCTACTGCCTCTGCGTCAGGGGCATGATTGCTCATGATGGTGACATCTTCTTGCTGCGTCAGAACTTTCTTAAATGCACAATGTCCTTATTTGTGCCAAGTAGCCTTCTCTGGCGTCTAGTCTGCTCTGGTGACACCCCTGCACTTGGGCTGCTTTGGGCATGGATATCTTGGCTATTCTTTCACTTTCGACCTATTTGTGTCTCTGAAGTTGTCAGGGAGAAGCGGTGTCTCTGAGGAAGCAGCCCAGGAGTGCCTGGAGAGAAGCGGGACTCCACTCAGGACCCTTTGTGGACAGCATGCAGTGGGGTGTGTCCACATCCCTGTCGCTGAGAGTGACTGACCTGTTTGCACATGGAGTGATTGCTGGTAAGGAAGAACTTGCTTCTGCACTTTGCTCTTTGTTTTCCATATGCCTCCCAGGCTCTCCACCCCATTTCCTACATTATGACTTCTTTTGTGCTTAGTAGTCCTTGGCAGTGAAGGATTTTAATTCCCTTCTCATTCCACTTATGTATAGGCAACAGAGCCCCCTTTGAAATTAAAAGCCCTAAAAGGACCCCCCAGGTTTCTGGTTCTTATTTTCACCATCTCAATGGAAGCTGAGAAACCACCCGAAAGTCCAGGCAGTACCAGCAACAGTTGAAACAGAATGGCCGTGTCACTTCTGAACACTGCAGCCACATCTTCAGCAGTGCGGACGAGCTGCTTCTGCACAAGTGTGGCCATGCTGCGCTAAATTCATTTGCCTTTAAAGAAAATTTTTATCTCTTATGCAGGTGGGCAAACAGATCCAGCCAGCCAGAACCTGGCAGGCTCCTGGCTTGGTGCTGGTGACAAAATGGTGACACTGGCGGGACCAGGGTGTCCCTGTGGCTGGCTAACCCTGGGTTTTTGTCTCAGGATCCTCCTTCCTCTCCCCTCAGACAGCATCCTTGGTCCTGAGCCCTCATTTCCACTTACATGTAGGCAACAGCGCCCCCTGTGGGTTAGAAAAGTGAAGCTCCAGGGATCTGTGGGCCTGAGCTGTGGCCACCCACGAGTCCTCCTCACAGCACGTCAATCCTTGCCCTTCCTTTCCTGTTCTCTGGCGTTTCTCTGAATCCAATTTGGAATTTATTGGTGAACATGTTGCAGAGCAAGGCTCACCTCAGAGCCAAGCGGTCATGGGGCTCTCAGCCACCAGTTCTTGCAGGAAGACCTGAATCACACATAGGAGCAGGCAGGTTAGTAGAGAGGTGGAGAAGGCAGGCGTTTGGGACGAGTGAACCTGTCACTCAGGGAGGCCAACATGGCCCTTACAGAGAGGTTTTCTGAAGACTGAACCTGGAATTCCACCCCCAACCTGGAATATGCAGGGCAGGGAAGGCTGGCTCCCCTGACTCCTGTCTCCTGGGGCAGAAAGACTTAAAACCTGTGAAATTCCTGGAAGCGAAGACCTGTTTGAAGCCTATGAAATTCCTCTTCCAATTTGGAGCATCCTGGAGCATCCCTTCCCCTTCTAAAGCTCTTCCTCTCAGAGCTTTAGGAGTCGGAAATTTTGAAACTGGAGTTTTTCCCATCTCCCCCGAAGCTGGCTGTGAATAGAACCCACTTGGCTACCCATGTGACTTTTATCCTCTGGAGCAGAGAGCACCTTGGCCCAGCTTCCTCCGCCTGAGCTGGTCATAGCACTGCCAGGCTATCAGAGGTGCCAGCTAACTGCTTCCTGTGCCCTTGTCTGCCTTGATAAAGCTCTATCCCCCCACCCCAGTCCCTGAGTCATCCCTTCACTGTCCCTCCCCACTCACCTGCCATGGCCTGCTGACCTACCTACCAAGCTGATTGTGTGATGGGTCCGTTTGGCCTTGTCCTTGACAGGGGTTGTTTCCGGTGCCAGTTTGTTTGAAGGAGACCCAAGAGGCATAGAGAACTGTAGCAGAGATCTCTGCTATGAAAATGAACGGGGCAGTTCTCTCAGAGCTCCTTGGAGAAGCTGTGATCGAGTGATTTTACATTGTAGTACAGTGCATCTAAAAGTGCAACTCTTTTATGTGTGTGTTAATTTCGCTGCTGGCTTAGCAGAGATTAGAATCAGATGACTATGGCAGTGGAGACTTATCCGCATGAGTGTTCTCTGGAGAGGAGACAGTTGTTCCTCTGCCTGCCATGGTGACTTGTCGAAGCTCTGACCTATGAAGCTTGGTTCTCATAGGGAATTCCACCTAGCCCATTCCAAAGTTGCATTAAAACTCACCTGGGCTGGGGGCTGTGGCACTTGCCTGTCATCCCAGGGGCTTGAGGTGGGAGGATCGTGACTTCAAAGCCAGCTTCAGCAACTCAATGAGACCCTGTCTCTAAATAAACTATAAAAAAGGTGGGGATGTGACTCAGTAGTTAAGCACCTCTAGGTTCAATCCCTGGTATCCACCCCCTAAAAAAAAGAAAAAAAAAACTCACCTGGGCAAATTGGGAATAACTAGCTGGGGTGCCCACAGTTGGTTACCTTGAGCTCATGGGGGTTTTCTCTGGTGAGTTCACTTTTTCATTCTGCACACTTAGATTATATATTTTGTTCTGTCCAGTTGAAAGTTTTTGATTTTCTCTCTGAGGCCTGCCCCTCCATGCTGAGGAGAACCAGGTCTTCAAGTTTGCTGACCTGAACCTTTGAGATATAAATTTTCTACTTCGTTTCAACTGTTACATCTTTAAAGATGTAGATTTAGAACTGCTGAGAGGTATAGATCATTAAGGTTTTAAAAACCAGCAAAGATGAACCTGAGCTTTGAGACATTCTTGTGTACACCTGTATGTTATTGATCGTTGGTGTGCATAGTACCAAACTGGTTTATTGCCAAGTAACCACTCACCTCGCTCAGAACCTGCTACATTAGCCCAGATGCCTTTTGATTCACATGACTCATGTAAACCTTCGACAAATAAGTTAATTTGAATATTTTGGTAATAAGGATATCTTTAAAATTTGCTAACACACTTTTTTTCTGGCCTACTAATCAATTGAAATATTTGTCTCTGAATATTGAAGATACAATGTTCAATGCTTTCTCTATACAGCAAATTTCAGGATTTAAAAAAAAAAAATATAAACCTTAAACTGTTCATTGTGCTTGGTTTCCATGGGTAACATAAAAACGGTTATTAAAATGAATAAATTAGAGAAATATACAGGACAGACATTTATAAGTGTTCAATAAGTTTTAGAAAAACATCTCCTGAGTGACTTCATTTCCTCCAAGTCTTACCAGGAAGTTCCTGCCTGGGCGGTTCTGCCGCTCTGCTCCCTTGCTGCTCAGAGTGGCGGCTGCGGGTCCCCCAGTGAGAGAAACAAGCAGTCGCATGCACAAGAAGCCAATGGGAAACGTGAGAGGGAAAGGGCTTGGGGAGCCCTCGCTGTGCCCCCAAGAGCAGCAAGCTGTCAGAGGGGCTGCCTGAGGGGCGGTAAGGGGGACCAGGGTCTGACTACACCGCAGGGCAGAACTGCAGGGCTCACGTGCACCACCTCCCTGCAGACTTCTTCAGTGCTTCAGAAGGACCAGTGGGACCCAGGTCCTGCAGGACTGCATTAACGTTAGCCCAAGCTCTGCGACAGGACAAGTCCCTTGAAACAGGCTGCCAGGGGCAGAGCAGTAGTGCAGGTGTGGTTCCCCACAGCGACTCAGGGGGCCCTGTCGGTCCTGCTGACTTCTGGACCACACAGTTCAGAGGTTGGGCCTTCCAATACTCCCCTCTCCCTGCATGCTGGATTGAACCCAGGGGCACTCTACCACTGAGCCCCATCCCCAACTCTTTTTATTCTTTGAGGCAGGGTTTTGCCAATTTCAAGGCTGGCCTTGAACTTGTGATTCTTATGCCTCAGCCTCACATGCACCTGGAATGACAGGTATGTGCCCGCACTCCTGGTTTCTCCTTGTTATAATAGTGGCACAGTGCAATGCTTCAAAGAGACCCAGGAAAGGCCATTCAGGCAGCCCAAGGTGCAAGGGCACTCATGGGGGACCCTGGTCCTGAGGAAGGATAATGGAGACCCAGGCAGCAGTGGGAAGGCTGGCTTTCATGAGGCAAGTTCTGGGTTCCCAGGAACCGAAAAATTCTCTTTAGGCAGTGATCTTGTGGTCTCAGAAACCCACCCAAATTCCGAAGAGGCCCAAGGAGGCCCAGAAGCAGCTGCTTCATGTGTGTCCAGCTGCACTGTGTGCACTTCTGACATGCTGACCCTGCTTGCCAATATGGTAGCCAAGGATGATCCTGGAGTCTGAGTGGCCAGATAGATCCTCCTTCATCCCAAGAAGGAAGAGTCAGGGAAGGAAGCAAGAGGGAGGCTGGGGACAGGGTTGGGTGCCCATGGCTCCCCTTGGCTGCCCAGGCATGATTTTCCTTATGCAATCTGTGGTCACCCAGAGTAGCTCTGCTCACACCTCCTCAGGCAAGCCCTAGCTCCTTAGAGGACTTTCAGGAGCCCTGGGCTCTGTCCCCTGCAGACATTCTCTCCCACCTTGCACGTTGCTCTACACACATGGCATTGTTCAGGCCACAGGTGACATCCCACCTCTGTGCCTTCACTCAGGCTGTTTCCTTGCTGGGAAGTCCAATGCTAGTGCCCAGTCAAGCGCTGCTGGGCTCCCAAGGTGCATAGATCCCACTGTTAGGACCTGGAGGTCCAGCTGGGAAGGTGAACAGTTCTGAACTGTCTTCAGAACAGTCACAGGTCCAAAGGAAAGGCCAGTACTACTCTGCACTCACCTGCAGCCTTTGGAGAGGTCTATGTGGGGGACCTATGGGTGTGGAGAGGAGACATCTGGGCTGGTGGAAGCTGGGGTTCCGGAGCACCCAGGACAGAAGTGGGGAATGGTCCAGCCCCCATGTTTCCAGGACAAGCCGCATTTTGCTGGTGCATTTTGCTCTCAGCCTACCAACTAAACCAATAGCTCAGCTCTAATGGCTGCTAGCTAGAATAGCTTTTCCTTTGGCAAGCCTCAGGGTTTGGCGCTGGTTTAGGGCTGCCTCTTGCTTCCCTCGCAGGCCCAAACTCAGTTGCACAGAGAGAGTTCTGGCTTTGTTCTGAAGAGCAGGGAGCCTTGCAGGGGCCCAGCAGGGAGTGGCTATACTGACCTGGGTATACAGGGAAGGGGAGTGGAGGTTGGGAGCCCCTGTGAGGACGCCAGCAGTCTCCCCTGAGTGAGCAGTACAGTGTGGGGAGGGGAGGGAAGGGGAGGGGAGGGAAGGGAGGTGAGGCTGGGGAAGGGAGGAGAGTGGACAGAGTAGGAGACAACCCCTGCAGGATAGAAAGGGTGCCATCTGGTCAAAGAAAGGAATGCATCAAGAACGAATTTAGAATTTCTTACTTGAAGAACTGGCAGACAAGAGGAACTTTCCAGTGACAGAGGTTGAGAGAAAACAGATTTGAAAGGGAAAATCAAGAATCCCCTTTGGGGGGACTGGAGTTGTGGCTCAGTGGTAGAGCGCTTGCCTGGCATGTGTGAAGCCCTGAACTCAATACTCAGCACCACATATAAATAAATAAGATTGCACAAAACATCCATTGACAACTAAAAAAATTATCCTCTGGGACCTATAGTTCTAAATGCCACATAAGAAATCCCATCAAGGGTTTGAGTTGTGGCTCAGTGGTAGAGCATTTGCTGGGTATGTGTGAGGCCCTGGGTTCAATCCTTAGCACCACATGTAAATAAATAAAATGAAAAGATCCGTTGACAACTAAAAATATCTTTTAAAAAACCATCATAGCTCCTTGGTGCTCACTCAAACGAGGCTCCAGAAGCACAGGACCATCTGCATTCTTCCTAAAGTACGCCAGAGAGACAGCCGTCTTGCCACACTGCTCAATGACATTGGTGGGAGGCCATTGATTTGGACTCAACTGCATGAGTCCTGACAGACCAGACCAGCATAGTCACTGGTGCAGAAGTTCCATGGCACAATCCAAAATTGTGCAGATTATCACACCCTCCTTCTGAGAGGTGGCAGTGAATCCCAAGCAGGCCAGAGTTAGCTGGCACCATCAAGAAGCTGCCTCAGCTTTACCACTACAAGGAAACTGACTGTGAAGTGACCAGCCCAGTCACTCTTCCTTGTTTCTGCTGCCTTGGTCCTTTCTCTGCTATGAATATTCCCTGCCCACATGGAGAGAAGACCTCTGAACCTCTGTTCAGAAGGTTATGAAGGCTACGTGACCTGCAAGTCAGTCTTTGTTCAAATAAACTAATAAATTTATTCATCTGAAGTTTTTAATACTCAAATTCCCTTGACGATTGCAAGTTTCTTGAATCCTTGCCAAATAGATATGTAAATGTTAATTTATTTTCACTTTCAAATCCAGGAGGAGAATCCTCAGCAGGGTTCAGGTGTGATGTCACTGAATCTTGAATGCCTTTTCCCCAATGTTGCCTTGGGGAATGAAGATGGACAGGTTGCTGGGAGACTGTTCCAGGGTTGCTCCTCATATGGGTGGGAGCCTCCCTGACCCTCCCAGTCCTCGTCCTGAACTGCTATTGTTCCACAACATCTCTGATGTGTCCCTTCACCACAGAGAGCCCAGGGCTAAGTGTGACGTGCCACCAGTGCTGGCAGCAGGGCCAGTGAAAGGTATTCTCTGTGTATGATTTTCAACTTAGTTTGAGCAATAAACTCTTACAAGACATGAACTGCAGAAGGGAGTGGCTGGGAGGTGGAGGGACACTGATGGGCAGCACCAATGTCCAATTCACAGCCTTGTCTACTGTGCTCCTAGAACAAGCACCTAGCTCATACCTGGGCTCACAAGTGCCCAAGACCACAGGAACTCCGTGCTCACCTAGTCACTTGTGACCAACCTCACCCTGCAGGTTGGGAGGGGGAGTAGTTTGTATGGGTCCTGAAATATTTCCTCACAGGAAAAAAGGGCCCTTTCTTCTGTTCCTGGGAACATGAAATCTGTACTGCTGCAGGGAATGTGCACGCTGAGGTTGGTCTACCCTGTCCCATGTGGACAGGGCAGTGCCCAAGGGATGATAGAGCCATGGAGAAGAGGAACTTCCCAGAGCAGGACTTCCAGGAACCCTGGCCTGTCTGCCTCCAAAGAGGAAAATACAGGGAAACACACATGTATACTGTCACTCTCCAAGGGGCTCTTTGTTTCATCAGCCAAGCCTGACCAGTCCAGGAACTCTGGAAGGGACATTTCTATGTAGCCCATGGACCAGGCTGCTCTGAGGACACAGCTCTCTGAAACCTACAGTCCTGCCTTCCATGTGGTGACAGCCATGCTCAGCCACCAAGCACCTTGCTCTTCTGGTGCTTCTTGAAAAATGCCTACCTGAAGATGGATAATACCAGCTAACCAAATATGAAGCTGGCATCTTCCAGGGAAGTCTCTTGCTCTTCATACACCTACTCCCACCCCTTCAGCTGCAGTTAGCATTAAAATGAACTTTCTACCTCTATCCCTGCTGATATCGGCAGGATCTCACTGAATGGCTCAGGGTGAAACTTGATGTATATTAAAAAATGAGATAGGTGGATTCTCAAGGGAAGAGAGGTACTTCCTAGAGGAGGACTGGATCTAAGCAGGACCAGCCAAGCTCATCAGTTTACTTAGATGAAGAAAACCTACAGCACATGCTTGAACTACATTAATTGTGACAAAACAACAATAAGATTAAATTTCAGGGGATGTAAAGTCCTATACAATATAACCACAACTGAATTACAGTTTCACCTCCTAAGACCAGCACTCTCTCCAGCAATGTGGCACAATGCTGTAATAAAGAAGACTCAGGCAACTGAGGCTGGGAAGCCAAAATAAAAACGTAGCCTCGGAAACTTAGAAAGATAAATCTCAAATAAATGAATATATAAAAAGCACTCAGGATGTAGCTCAAAAAAAACCCGTGCTATTGGTATACTCCTCAGTAAAAGAAGGACAAAAAAATAACAGGGCATCCAAAAATAATAGAAAAAGTATCCACATGGAAAACAATATTCAAAAAACTTCTGAGAAAAACTTCAATGATTTCAAAAGGAAAACTACATAATGAGCTGGAAGCTGGTGAATGACTACACTTACACTCTGTCGCAACTGAGAGCAGTGAGATTCATGACCAGGAGGGAAAACCAAAAAAATTTGCAATCCTTCAATAATTACTTGAGAAAAAAGAGTTAGAAAAGGCGCGATATATCCGAGGAGATAAAAACGAGACCTGCGAAAACAAACTACACTCATAGGAAGTAACCATCCATAGTAAGAGAATAAATACAAAAAACAAAATATTGTCAACATGACAAATGGTCAAACATCAGGTTCCAAGTAGGTGGAAAAAGGGGAGAGGGGCACCACGGATGGACCTAGGGGTCTGTGCCCTGGCGGAGGGCAGTGC
>JAJEJO010001761.1:0-29464 GCA_020662805.1 Glaucomys volans
GAGAGCTGCTGTTCTGCACCCCATGGAGTCACCCAGGGCAGGCGCAGCCTGATCTGCACAGTATCTCATGATTTTCTATGGGAAAAAGGGAAATCAAAGCATTTCTTTATAGCCAGGTATCTGGGGACTGCCTTGGGGAGATGTTCTAGTTTCTGTGACTTACCTTGGGGTGGAGTCATGAGCCGGGAACCATGAATGAAAGCCTAAAAAATATATGTCATAATATCACAAATTTGCTTTGTTTTGAGCCCCGCAGAAAGGATGAGAGTGCTCACATGATTGGCCTCACGGTATGGTATGGTGTGAGTAGTTTACATGCAAACACTACAACACTCTTTCATACCAAGGACCGTGGAGCAGGGCATCTCCGGGAAGGCTGTCGCCAGCTCCTCTGTTGACGGACAGGTGGGGAGCTTACCCTTGGCCTGCACTGAGCAGAGCGGCTGTGGCACAGGGTGAGCAGAGTCTGTTCAGGACGCTCCTTCACTGCTCCTGGGCGTGCAGGCAGAGGTGGGCGGCTGGCTGTCTGTAATTCCGAGGACTCTCCACAGTGTTTCCCCCGCAGCGCACGGGTGCAGTTCTGCCTGCTGCCCAGGCCCTCCTCTGCCTCCCCTGGGATGTCGTCTCTCACGGGGTGTGAGATGGCAGCGCACTGGGTTCTGATTTGTTGGCAGAGTCGCTCTGCCATCCACAGCGAGGGCAGCGACATTGCTATGGTGGGTATGTCCACCTGCAGCCCCACCAAACCTGGTGGTGTGCTGATGTCCACACGTCAGGTTTCCCATTAGAAGCAGTCCTACCTGGGAGCGAACCCAGGACAAAATCACTGGGCATCAAATTTTAACATACATAGGAAGGTGGAGATCCCCCTGTTTTCTCTGCTTATCAAAGTGCTGAGACGCGTCACCCCAGAATCCCAACTAGAGTGGCTGCCTCTGTTACAGAATCAGAGAAGTTTCCAGAACCCACATTATGTAAATAAAGTATAAACAGATATTTTCCCAGGGGAAAATTCCACTGAAATGATGACTCATAACAAAACACCTAAGATAATCAACTTACAAAGAAAAAAGGTTTCTTTCAGCTCACAGCTTTGAAAGTCACAGTGCATAACTCAGTGGCCCTGTTGCTGTGGGCCTGTGACGGGGTAGCAGCCGCGGTGGGAGAGCAAGTCGGAGTAACACTGCTCCCACTGTCAGCAGGGAGCCCAGGGAGGAGCGGGTAGAGTCCACGTGCCCCTTCAAGGACACACGCCAGGGAGCCGAGGACCCCACTGGGCCCCACTTGTCAAAGGTGCTTTAGTGTCACCAGACCTCAGACTCTCAGACCTTTGGGACATTCAGGTTCACAGTGAAGGGAGAGAAGGTGTCCAGGAGGCAGCGGGACGGCAGACCACAGATGCTAGAGAGAGGCGGGACTCGAGTCCCGCCTTGAGGCTTGATAGTCATGTGTCTTCACGTGACCTGCGGAAGCTCCAGCCCGGTTCCCTCCTGAGAACAGCGAGAATCCACTCACTGGGCCGGTACTGGGGTGGGGGATGCTCACTGTGAGCAGAGGCCTCGGCAAGCCCCTTCTCCCCTCAGGTCAAGGCCCAGGGGACAGAGCGCAGCCACATGAACTGCACAGACACTGTGATCTGAGTCTCCCGGGGAGGACACCGTGGGGGTGAACGTGACACCTGTCCCATAGCCTTTCTGCCCACATGACTCCGAGCACTTTTTTCTGAAACTCGTTACTTGTTAGTAGGCTTTTCATATGGGAACGAGCACAGCACGTCAGCTCAGAGCCTCCGGCACAGCTTCGAGTGGCAGGTCAGGGTGTCAGAGGAGTGTGGGCTCCTGCCGCCAGCCGCCGCGCGTCTTCAGTGGTCAGTCCAGTTGTCCCTCCCCGTGTGTGGAAGCATGCTCCAAACCCCAGTGTGGGCCTGAAATCTGACCCCACCGATGGCTATCACTTCCTCTCTTCATACTCACCTCCGAGAAAGTCTAATTGATAAATTAGGCGCTGAGAGATTGATGATGCCATTAAAGCGGCCGATCATCACAGCGCACTACGACATATGACAGAAGGTGTATGAATGTGGTCACTCTCGCAAAATACCCCATCGCTCGTTCACCTTTCATTGGAAGAAAGCTCTTTATGACTCCCCTCGGCGTCCCTGAGGGCCAGCGTCACTCTTGTGCCCTGGGGCGTTTTTAGGTAGAATGACAGCACCAGCGTGGGGGTGCTGTGGCCATTGACCTGATAACCAAGAGGGGACTAAGTGGCTAAGAGGTGGCTGCTGTGCACAGCACGGACTTGCTGGACAGAGGAGGAGACGGGGCGGCACGAGGCTCCACCATGCTGCTCAGGACTCACGCAGCTTAAAATCCGTGAACTGCTCATTTCTGGAATTTTCCATTTACACTCCAGACTGTGGTTGACCTCAGGAAGCTAAAACCTCAGGTGGCAAAACTGCAGCAACGCAGACTTCTGTGGCTCTAAGCAGCAGCCCTGGGCCCAGGCACAGCAGCAAGCGGGTGGCGCCTGGGCCCTCTCAGTGCCACAGCAGCAGCTGCCCCACGGGCTCCACCCGAATAGGAAGACGTGGCAGGGCCGCTGCTCTTCACTGAAGGTTCTCCACGTGCCAATTGTGAGCATTTCCAGAAAACAGCTCAGAAATTATTCGTTTACTCAAATATTTCTGACCTGTCACAGCAGTGCGCACGGCAAGGGGAGGATTCGCACCTCGTGCCAGCCCAGGCTTCGCGGCCCAGCAGTCTCAGTGGGACCTTGCATGACCTTCTGTTGAAGACAGCTGCTGCCCCGTTCTCCTCACAGACGAGGCCTTGCAGCCTCAGTGCCTCGCCCAAGGCCACACCACTGTTTAAAGCAGAAGCAGGATGAGGGGCGGCAGGTGTGGCCCCTCCCCTGTGCTCTCCACCACTTCCACTCGAAGGTCAGAGTTAGGGCAACTCACCAAGGAACCCTAGAGAGGTTGACTTGCTGGAACTTCATTATCAAGACTTGGGTTTTACTTTCAGCCCAGCAGCTGGGACCAAGCCTGGGAGGTTGTAGTTTTTAACAATTTGAGGCTCGTACAAAAGGAAAGCCTCTCAACCATTACTTACTCATCAAGTTCACGGACAGGCTTCTCCTCCTGGATGGTCCCCATCTCCTCCTGGATGGTCCCTGTGAGGTATTGGAAGGGCAGGATCAGGCGTCTGGCTCAGGAAGCATGACTCCTGGGTGTGGTTGAGCAACCATTACCAGGTGGCTGTGGGAAGGGCCCCAGTGACTGGGCAGAGGAGCAGGAGACCCTCAGAGCACCCTGCCAGAGGGGTCCTGCCTGGGATGTCTGGGGCAGACAGTCACAGTGCCACCTCCTCTGGTCCTTGGTGTCTTCCCCACTCAGCAGGCAAAGGAGGAAGCGGCTGGGAGATTGGGAAGGCGTCCCGGGGGCCAGTCCTGGCAGAGGTGGGCCTGGCCTCCCCAACTCCACAGCATGGGCGCGGGGCTCCCTGCCGGGCCGGGCAGCCTGGCCTGCACGTCTCTGGAGAGGCAGCTACTTCTCAGCAACGGCTGCACGCTGCAGAAGGTGGCCTCGTATCTTGGTCCTTTTCCTGCTAAATGTGACAGAACACCACGCTCCGGGTGGTTTAGAAAACACAGAGTTGTTGGGGCTCACAGTTCCAGAGCTGGGAAGTCCAAGGTCGGGGCCCCAGTCTGGCAGGGGCCACTGCCTCGTCCTGGCTAGAACAAGCGCAAGGGGCAGACTGGCCTGGTCATGAGCGCTGTCACACAGCCCAGGCCCCGTGTGGGCGGCCTCCGTCTCTCCCTCGGGAGGGACCCCAAGACTGGTGCCCAGCTCTACCCTGGACCCTGCAGCAGTGCCCTGGCAGCCTGGCCCAGCGACAGCCCCGCTCGCCGCTCGTCTGCGAGGTTCCAGTGAGTTTTCCTGAGCGTCACCATGTTTTGCTCCCCGCGACTGGCACCAGATCCCCCCTCTCCTTTGCCTTTGTGACCCTGGTGAGGTGGCAGAGAACAAGTAGCTGCTTCCGGAAATGTCCTGGGCTTCACGTTTATCCAAGGTGACGCCTTGCATCTACTGCACTATTTCTTTTTTAAAAAATATTTTTAGGGGGCTGGGGATGTAGCTCAGTTGGTAGAGTGCTTGCCTCACAAGCACAAGGCCCTGGGTTCAATCCCCAGCACTGCAAAAAAAAAAAAAATTTAGCTGTAGATGGACACAATACCTTTATTTTATTTGTTATGTGGTGCTATGATCAAACCCAGTGCCTTGCACATGCTAGGCAAGTGCTCCGCCACTGAGCCACAACCCCAGCCCTATTTCTTTATTTCGAGGAATTAAAGATATCTTTAACACGGTGATATTTTATTGTAGTTTTTATTTAAATACAAGTGTTAGTACTCCGATTTATAAAATTGCATTGGTGTTAAGTTTCTCACCTCAATCCCACTTTTCCTCTTAGTCTGCTATTAGGGTTGTTATTCCTATCATTATTTGGTCCTGGGGATTGAACCCAGGGGGTGCTTCGCCATGGAGCTACATCCCCAGCCATTTTTATTTTTTATTTTGAGGCAGGGTCTCACAAAATTGTCAAGACTGGCCTCGAACGTCTGTGAGCTTCCTGCCTCAGCTGCCCAGGATGCTGGGATTACAGGCAGTCTATTATTATATGCAATTTTGCAGACAGTAATTTTTTCTGTAAAAAGGACCAAAGAGAAAGTAGGAAGCTCAAACTTCAAGACAGGCAAAAAAGTAACGATATTCGTATTACCAGAGTCCCTAAAGGGACAAACAAAGTCACGGAACATAGCTGGGACTGAAAACTGTGCTCCAAGAAGACTCTCCAGCAGCAGAAAAAGAACTGAAGCTGCACATCGAAGGTCTCACTAGGCACCCGAGAACATCGATCCAGAGTGATTAATCCTGAAACAGATCCTATAGTAAAATGATCAGATCCAAGGATAAACATAAAATCCTCAAATTCTCTAGGTTTCAAGGTCAAACATGTAAAGAGAAAAGGATTAGAAACATTAGACTTCAAAAACAACATTTCTAACTAAGCAAAACAATAGAAATACTTTTTTTTATGGTGGGGTCTCACCATGTGGTCCAGGCCCACCCTGAACTCCAGGGCTCCAACATTCTCCTGCCTCAGCCTCCCGCAGCCACGCCTGGCTTGCAGGACATCTCAAGATAATCACTCAGAGAGAGTGTCAATCAAAAGTTTGATTTCAGCCAAACTGTTCTTCAAATACCAAATAGAAAAACAGTCTCGACATTAAAAAGTGTAGGGAATTCTGCCTCGATAAGCCCTTCCTGATGAATTTACCCGAAAGTAAACTCCATCCAACCAAGTGATGATGGGGACGCTTGACTGAGGACCAACAGAGAACCCTTAACGAGCCAAAAAGCAAAGGCAGGGTGGGGGGTGGCACTAGGGTCCAAATACTGCCACCTGACACGGCAGGAATAACGTCTGGGGAGGGGGACCAGGAAGAAGGCCAAGCTTATCGGCAGGTCCTCTGCGGGCGTGGACAGATAAAAAAACTCTGATAAACCAAACACAAGGTCAACAAAACAGCGGACCCAGGACATTGAAGAAGGTGTTGAGCACACAACTTTAAGACTACTCATAAAGTACGGTGGCCACACCTACAATTCCAACAGCAAAGGAGGCTGAGGCAGGAGGATCACAAGTTCAAGGCCAGCCTAGGCAACTTGAGACCCTTTCTCAAGATAAAGACAAAAAAAGGTCTGGGGGTGTAGTTCAAGGTAGAGAACCTTGGGTCAATCCACAGTGTCCCTCTCTCTCCCTCTCCCTCCCCTCCTTCTCTCCATCCCTCTCTGCCCCCACCGCCCACTCTATAGATAGAACAGTAAAGATGCATCTCATAAAGAAGCAGAAAACATTCCGAACAAGAATGAAGTCTTACGGTAGAATTAGTATCAAACACATTAGTCACAGCAATAAATGAAAAGGGGCAGAATTCACCTGGTAAAACACAAAGATTCTTCAATCTGACTCAAAAAACTAAGCCGGCTATTGCTGTGCACAGCATGTGGGTCTGAAACAAAGCGATTCAGAGGGGTCCACATGCCGGTGGGGGTGGGAGATGCAGGGGGAGGGTGCACGAGGCAAATGGAAGCAAAGTAGCAGGGGTAGCAATCTTGACACCAGACGGAGCTGACTTGGAGAGGGAAACACGCGCCACACCCAGCCCAACACAAAACCCCACTCAGAGGGCCGTTGGTTGAAAGAAGAAATATGAGCTCAAAGCACAGAGCTTTAAACACATAATAAATGATGGAAACACTACGTGTCAGTCTCTGAGATGCACTTGAAACACTGATTAGAGCAAAATTCACTGCATTAAATGCCTTTTTAGTAAAGTGGAAAAACAAAAATAAGGAATTAAATTTGCAGTTCAAATGCCTAGAAAAAGAAGAGTTACAAGAAACAGAAGGAATTAGTAAAGGTAAAAGTAGAAATCATTGAAGTGTAATTTGTTTAGTGACATTGGATTTTTTGTCAAAGAGAAATGTTTCAGTAACGTCAAATCTATTAATTGTAGTTGATAATCCCATCTTTCCCCTGACAATCTAAAATGTGATTATTAGACACACACTTTTAAAATTTTTTATTTGTTCTAATTAATTATACATGACCGTAGAGTACCTTTATGCATCCTGATAGGTCATACACAAAGGGAGTATAAGTTCTCATCCTTCTGACTGCACGTACTGCAGGGTCACATCAGTCATGCAGCCAGACATGTGCTGAGGTCATGATGTCCGTTTCACCCTACTATCCTTCCTACCTCCATACCCCTTCTCCTCCCTTCACTCTTTCTACCTAATCTAAAGTAACCCTATTCTTCCCCAGTGCCCCTCTCCTGTGAATTAGCATCCACGTATCAGAAATAGTTTGGCCTTTGGATTTTGGGATTGGCTCATTTTGCTTAGCATGACGCTCTACAGACCTCAGACTGTACTACAGAGCTATAGCAACAAACAGCATGGTATTGACACCAAACAGACATGTGGACCAATGGTGCAGAATAGAGGACACAGAGACAAACCCACACAATGCAGTTATCTCATCCCAGACAAAGGCACCAAAAGCATTCGCTGGAGAAGAGAGAGCCTATTTAACAAATGGGAAAAATGGAAAGCACCCGTAACAAAATGTCAGCCTAGGACCAGATTTCCTTAACAAGACCCCCAAAGTGCAATGGATTCAAACTAACAAGCTTCTTCTCAGCAAAAGAAACAATCAGTAATGTGAAGAGCGAGCCTACAGATGAGAAAATCTTCACCACATGCACCTCGGATAAAGCACTAATCTCTAGGATAGAGAGAACTCGAAACACTTAACAGCAAATAACCAAATAACCCAATCAATAAATGGGCCAAGGAATTGAGCAGATGCTTCACAGAAGAAGAAATACAATCTGAAGGGTTATGGAAAACAATATTCCTATAAAATAACTCCCCAAGAAAATGGAAGGATGGTGTGGCTCGAGAAGCGGGAAAGGAAAGTGGCCAACCATTAAACTTCTCCCAGTGCGTTCCTGATGACCAGGAGCACTAAAGGAAAAGGGCCGAATGCTAGGCCCTAAACCTTGCCCTTCCCTGTGTCAACCTAATCCTGAATGACAATGGGCAAGATTTGAACACTCATCCTTCAGGGTCTGGTTTTAACCTGTAGAGCGAGCCCTGATTGGTCAAAACTGCATGCACACAATGCTCACATCCTCCTCCCCGTACCCTGTAAAACCAGAATCCCCCTGTAACTGGCGGCCGTTTTCCCATCCAGAAAGTGAACTTGACTGCCACCCTAATCTGAGAAGGAATAACGGCCTCTCTGATCCTCTCAAGGTCTGCCTCCTGTTCATCATCTCTAGCAATTTAGAAGTGCGAATCAAAAACTGCTCTTTGGATTTCATCTCACTCTAGTCAGAATGGCAATTATCAGGAACACAAGCAATAATTAGTGTTGGTGAGGATGTGGGGGGAAAAGGCACACTCATACATTGCTGGTGGGGCTGCAAATTGGTGCAACGACTCCGAAAAACAGTATGGAGATTCCTCAGAAAACTTGGAATGGACCCACCATCTGCTGCAGCTATCCCACTCCTCGGTTTATACCCAAAGGACTTAGAATCAGCACACTACAGTGACACAGCCACATCAATGTTTATAGCAGCTCAACTCACAATAGCCAAACTATGGAACCAACCTAGGGGTCCTTTAACAGATGAATGTGTTGTACCCAAAGAAAATAAAACCATCCAAGCTGATCACGTAAAGCCCAAAGAAGCTTTTATTTTAGCTGGCCAGCGACAATGGCCCTTACTCCTAAAAGCGGGGTGCCAGGAAATTGCATGTCATTGCCAACTTTTATAGGGCTCGGGACAGGATTAGGGCGGGTCATAGGGTGCTGGAGGGATTAGGGTTGGGCTATAGGGAGGGGGATTAGGGTGGGACTGACTCTCTCCGGCACTGAAGAATCTTTTTGGGAAGTATAACAAATGGACAAACAAATATCAGTATGTATACATAATGAATATTATTCAGCTCTAAGAAGAACTAAATGGGCATTTGCTGGTAAATGGATGGAGTTAGACACACATTTCTATAAAAATATTTTTTAGTTGTTGATGGATCTTTTATTTTATTTATTTATCGTGGTGCTGAAAATTGAACCCAGTGCCTCACACATGCTAGGCGAGTACTCCACCACTGAGCCACAGCCCCGCCCTAGACACACATTTTTAAATCTCTGAAATCAGACCATGTCTTAAAATCAGTAACACTTTTCCACTGTGGTTGGTCAGGAGAAGTAGTTATCATTGCTGGTACATGCCAAACTTGCTCATGGTTAACATTCCTGTCACTTCCCCTGAATCATTCTACAATCAAGGGATGGGAATTCGGGAGAACCTGGCTCAGTCCAGCCCATTCGGCACAATGAGGCCACCAGGAGAATGCAGCCTCGTGCATACCAATATGGTGAATGGCTTTTAGAGAAGTTTGTTATTATTGTTGTTTTGGGGTTTTTTGTTTTGTTTTGTTGTACCAGGGATTGAATCTAGGAATGCTCAGCCATTGAACCACATCCCCAGCCATTTTTTAATTTTTTATTTTGAGACAGGGTCTCACTAAGTTGCTTAGGGCCTCATTACGTTGCTGAGGCTGGTTTTGAACTCCCAGTCCTCCTGCCTCAGCCTCCCAAGCTGCTGGGATTGCAGGTGTGTGCCACTGTGCCCAGGCTTTTGTAGAGTTCTTAGTATGCTCCCCTCTTGGGTTTCTGTAACAGACTCCACCTAACATTTTTGGATTTTTGATGAATGTAGTTCTGGGTTTCATTAAGTATGATTTTATTTGCAGTTTTTGCACTGACATTTATTATGAGACCAGGTTACAAGGTCTTTTTTCTTTTTGGAGCTATCTATCAAGTTTGGGTAGGATGTAGCAGTACTAATTGTATGGAAACACCGAAAGTGCCTTTTCATGTAAACAAAGGTCCTAAATAACTGGTCTCTCTGTCTCTGCAGCTCCTCGTGGCAGTGTGGGGCCCCGGGCGCCGCACCCTCCCGCCATCGCCAAGAGTGCACGTGGCAGGTCAGGACTGTGTGCCTTGGACTCAACGCCCATCCACCTGAGGGCATGGCTGTTGCAGGGCTCTGCAGCCCTCTAGACCCTGCAAAAGGAAGGGTGACACCCTCGCTCCGCTCCGGTTCCCAAGTGTCAGCTCTGTGGGTGGCGGGTGAGATGCCTGTTCACGCACATGAACCTTCTGCACACATGTGACTAAACCTTCCACACATTCATGTCTTGACCTTTCCGAGAATTAACACTCATACTAATGCTTAAGCACTTATTCATGGAAACTATTGCTTAGATCTTTGTTTCACTCTCCATACATCATCTCAATTAATAAGGACTGTGAAGCCCAGGGAGACAAAGGGACACACCCCAGGGCCCAAGCTTTAACGTGGAGTCAGTGCTAAAAGCAGGCCATGTGGGCTGGGCTGCGGCTCAGTGGTGCGCCCTTGCCTAGCGAGTGCAAGGCACCGGGTTCCAGCCCTGCACGGCCAAGCCAAAGCAGGCCCCCTGACTCCCAGGCTGCGATTCCACTGCCCTGTGGCCTCTGGGTAAAGGTCCTGCCCCAGGGCGAGGGCAGGCCTGGCCACTGGGGTCCTTTCAAATGTCCTTATCTGAGTCTAGGATTCCTGAGGCTGTGTGTGAACCACCAAGAGCCCCAGATCGTCTAGTGCCGGTGAGACAGGCACCTGTTGGATCCGAATGAAACACCAGAGGAGAGAAAGGACATTTTCGGAAGACAGAAACAGTAGATGATGACGGCAGCGCCGACTGCAGGCTTCTCTGGGCCTTTGGAGAGTGCTGCCCACTCGTGAGAGGCACACCTCTCAGTGCTCTCCCGGTGGGAGCGTCTCTGGCTTCCATCTCAAGTGCCCTACAGCCCCACCAAGCCAGGGGCAGACATGAGATTAAGATCGGGAATTCTCCAGGTGACTTTATCGGCCATCGCTGGCTCCGAGCTGGCCAACAGCGTGGCAGAGACTCCTGGACGCATGTCGGGGTCCACGTGCTGGGAGGCAGGTACAACCCCTCTGTTCCCGGCAGGAGTGGGCGGAGCCGTGGACATCCACCGCCTCCGACTTGCAGGGAAGCTGCAGGGAGTTTCTGCCTGCTGCCCCAACAGGCCGATGTGTTCAGGGACTTACTGACTGACCCGGGCAAGCCTGCTGCTCGGACCTGATCGAGTCCAGCAGAAATAGGCTGTGCGGCTTACCAGGAACGGAGACAAAACACGACACCTGTGAGCAGTCGGGAGGCTTGGCTGCCCGCACGCAGGGACACCTTCGCCACGGTGTTCACTTGGCTCTTTCACGATCTCAAACCAAGAAAAGAGTGGTGGGTACTTCTCATCAATGGCGCTATGGGCTCCTTGGAAAATGCCCAGCCGGAGTTAAACATAGACAGGATCTAGCCAGCCTGGATCCGCCAAGCCCTTATTCTGTGCGAGGCACTGTGCCAAGAACCGACCACACAGAAAGGAGACCAAGGCCCTGGGCTGGGCGGGCATGTGCCTGGCCCCAACACGTGGCTCCCAAGGTCCCTGTGCCCGTGGTCTCCCCTACTGCTGCGCAAAGCCAGCCTGGCTTCCGCAGGGCCTGGGTCTTTGAACGTGCCTTTCATCAAAAACGCACAGCGCCGGAACATGGAGCCTGGAACACACCCGGACCCAGCAGAAGGCTGCAAGAAGCCTGGGAGGCAGGAGGGGGTCTTGGCCTGGAGAGGCGGCCCCGGGGGGGCCTAGGCTGGGCCTGGAGCAGAGAGGCCAGGGCAAGGGCCAGGGCAAGGGCCAGAGCTGTGCGGCCCACCTCCCTGGGGTTCCCCTGGGCAGCCGCAGCCGCTGCGCCCAGGGTGCGGAGGAGTTGCCCGCGGTGGGCCAGTTCCTTTGTCCCCAGCTCTCGGCGCTGTCATCAGCGAGAGGAAGGTGGGTGGGCGCTGGGTTTTGCGTGTCCCTGCCGCAGCTGGTTAGGAACGGAAAACGAGCACACCGCCTGAGCAACGCGGGGTTCTTTAGCGCGGTGAGCCTGACGCGCACCTTGACCTGTGCGGTCAGCCGGCTGTGCTGCTCCCCTCCGCCCTGACAGCGCGGCAGATACTCCGGGTTCAGTCTTCAGGCTTCTCACACAAAACTGACCTAAGAAATGTATCAGAAGAGCATTCAGAGCATTCAATTCCACACTTACTGCGGGGGTGGCGGCATGTGCTACAAGAAATGTAGAAAATATGATGAAAATTTTAGTAAGAAAGGGCATTATTTTAAAAGAAAAAAAATTATAAACCCACAGAATGCAATTGTGTGTATGTCAAAGTGGGTTAGCAGAGGGGTCACCACGGAGGTGAGCTAGGGCCTGGGACACTTGCTCCGCTGGGGAGACATAAATACCGACAAGTCGAACAGTTCCAGCTGGTTCTGAAGAGGGCGGTGGTCATGAGCGGACAGCACAGAACCACCACAAGCCAGAATGAGAGGTCTAAAACCACAGCAGAAAATTGGCCCCACTAAAATAAACCTTTCCCCCATTTCAAGACGTTCATCTCAGGTAATCTGTCACAGTGACAGAAAGCTGACTGACTCATGGGCAAGTAAGTGGGGACTATTTGCTAGCAGAAGCTTTAGAGAAGAAAAAAAGAAGCTTCCAGAGAAGGAAGAAGTAGCTTCAGCATGAAAATCCTTGAAGAAGATATGGATGTGCTCACAGATGGAGGCTCTCTGAAGACAGCCTTCCCATCCTGGAGGCAGCCGAGGACATGACTGAAGGCTTCCCGGAGGCAGCGCCTCTCCTCAAAGACTCCTGTTGATGGGGAAGCCAGGATGGAGAAGCAGCGGAGCCACCCCTCCCAGCGGGTGGTTGCCCTTAGACCGGGTTCCAGGGAATTCTAGCGGTGCTGATCAGGCCTGAGGCCCGGAGGCTGGAGGCTGGGCTGGCTTTCCAAGAGATGCAGGGAGTGTCCTGGCGTCTTTAGAACTGGTTCCTTTCCCATTCTCTTCTGGGTGGATGTGCCCTTCTACAAAGAATGGCAAGCAATAGGGACTAAACAATGGTTTATGTAGTTTAAAAATAACTTGGAATATTTAGAAATTTATACTCATAGACAAGCTAAGTGTTTATTCACTAAGTACTTGATATAAAATTGTATTTCTAAAAATTAAAAAAAAATAACTTGGAATAAAAAAGGAAAACTAGGTGTCAGATTGCAGTAGACTAGATGAACCATGGTAAGACCCATTCATTTCTAGTTGCACCAACTAGAACAAATAAAAAATTAAATAAAATGTTAAAAAAAAACTGTCATTTCCTTTATATTTATTAGTTGGAAAACTGTTCTAAAAACAACTTCGTTTCATCTACTATTTGGTTACTTAGTTGTAAAGTTTGTATCAGAAAAGCAAAAAACACTTCTTCCCCTCTTTTTACTGGTTTTGAATGATGAGCTAGTTTTAGTGTCCCCAACAGTGACGGATGGAAAGGCTTTCGTTTCTCTCTGAGAGGGTGTGCTGATGAACATGTGGATCTGGATGCAGTGATGGGCCCCATCCTCAGGGTCGCCTCAGCCTCCAACGGCCCAGCTCTGTCCCGTCAGTGCTGCCCGCGCTCAGCTCTCCATTCCACCTGCATTTGGTGAGTCTCTTCAAGCTTTCTGAATGTGCTTTAGCCAAATTTTCTCAGAGACATTTCATTATGTGTCTTGATTTCCTAAAAGAATAATTTCCCTGAGGATTTACTTGAGCTTCAAAATAATTCAGAGATCGATCTCAAAGAAACTAATCGAATGGCACTGAAATCAACAAAATCCGTGCTCTGGGACCTCTATAATGCAACCCAGTTTTTTCGAGACAGGACAGTCCCACACTGTGTTATGCAGTTAAAAATAACAATAGAGCTTTTAAATAAAGAAAATCTTATAGCTCTTGAAAATGAAGAGATATTTCTGCTGGACTATTTATTGTATGTGATTTGGAAATGGTTTCAAGTACTTATGCATAATACATTTAATTATGTGATACATGGAAAAAATAGCTCCAAATGTTTAAAAAATGTTTTCTCTGGCTCCATTTCCCCAAAGCCTGTGATTAGTATAGAACAGAGCTTTCAGAGGGCTGGAGATTGAACATACTTATTATTCCATTTTTTTATTATCTGCTTCAAAAGACCAAAACCAGAATTATGAATTATGTGTTAATAAAAATAATAAAGAGCCACGATTAATTGACTGACAAACAGCTGAAAGCAGCAGAAGCCAGAGAAAACAGGGTTTTTGTTTTGTTTTGTTTTGTTTTGAATCAGAAACACATTTATGCACTAACCAAAGGGATAATCCAAGTTAAACTGACACTCTGAAATAGTTTTCTGGGGGAAAAAGAAGAAGAAGCAGGAGCCTGGGTGCAGCTTGGTGGTAGAGGCTTGCCTGGCACGCAGGAGGCCCTGGCTCCAACCTAACATTGAAAAAAATCAAAATTAATTAGAAGGAACATGGAGATTTGCTCACTGAGCTGAGCTTGCCCATTCTTGCAGCTAATTCCTTCCAATGTGATGATGGAGTTTTCTTGTTTGTTTGTTTTGTTTTGTTTTTGAACAGGGTCTGGCCAAGTTGCCCAGGCTGGCCTGGAACTTGTGATCCTCTTGCCTCCGGCTCCTGAGTAGCTGGGATGAGAGGTGTGGCCGCTGCACCTGGCTTGATGAGGGAGTTTCTATTCTGCTTTTTCAAAGACCTGAGTCCAGGGGACTTGTCCACTCGCCTGTGTCTCCGGGTCTCTCGTTCTCTCTGTCCCTTCCCACCATGGATAATAGACCAACCTGCTGCCTGGGACCCCTCAGACGGCCTGAGCTTTTTGCCTCCAGCTGTGAGCAGGGAGCAATCTCTCCACACCCCCCCAGGCTCAGGGAGACTATTCTCACGTGCCTCACACGTGGTGGCACAGCTGGGCTGGCCACTGCACCCTCTGCTCGCAAAACTAGTCCACTCCTGTGTCCCTCAAGTGTTCCTTGAAGCCTTTGCTGCCTGCCAGGCTTTACCATCCTCCCAGCTGCTGACCACTGGGTGAGGGTGTAGGCAGGTGGGCACAGGGAAGCCTACTGTGCAATGTCTTTAAGCAGAAAAGGAAAAACAGAAAAAGAAAATAACCATCTTAGGATTCTGAGAAAATATCCTTCAACAAGAGAAAAACAAAACAAAATAAAAACAAAACGCCACATTTTTTTCCAAACAAAAAATGAAGGGAATTGATCATGAATAATCCTGCACTCCAGAAAATGCCAGAGTGTTATTCAAGCAAGAGAAAAGATAATCCCAGAGGGAAGAACAGAATACAAGAAGCAGTAGAGCCCTGGAGAACCTTGAGTGAAACGAGGTAGGCACGGACAAACACCAGGGTGATCTCACCTGTGGGTGGAATCTGGAAACCTTGATCCCAGAGGCAGAGAGCAGAACATGGCTGCAGGGAGTGGGGAAGGGGTCGGGGGCAAGGGAGGCCCCAGGGAGGTGCTGGTCAAAGGTAGGAGATCTAGATAGTTCAAGAGATCTGCTGGCGCAGCTCAGTGACTGAAGTCACCACATCTCAGCATACACTTGAAAATGGCTGAGACGGGAGATGTTAAGTGTTCTCACCACAAAACATCGGTAAGTACTTGAGGTAATAGGTCACCTTGATTTAGCCATTCCCCAATGGATACTTGAATCAAAACGTCATAAATCCGAACAATGTTTATTTCTGAATGAACAAATAAAACAGAAGGAGCTGAGATGAAGACAGTAAGGAGGGAGGCAGTCTGGTCAGTCTCCATCACCTGAGCTGGTGACAGTTCCTCACAGCGTCCAACATATTCAGAAAAATTTAAAACATGAGACAACATATAAATTTAAGGAAGGAAAATAGAATTTAAAATGTTCTCAGTTACTTGCAGTTGTTCAGGAGGAAGGTGAAAGCAGCCAAGAGCATTAGATCTTGGTGAGTCTAGGATACACACTGTCATCTTAGGGCAACCACTAACCGAATGGAGGAAGAGGGCATAACTATAACACTGAGAAGTGGAGGAAAGTTTCCTAAAGCCTCACCCCAAAAGATGTCAAGCAAGAAGAGGAGGTTCACAGAGCCATTGAAACGAGGAGCCAACACTAAGTGGTAGATTTAAGCTGAATTCATCAGTAATTACATTAAGTATAAATGGACTAATAAATCCAACTAAAGTACAAGGATATGCACGCTGAATAAAAGAAGAAAACCCAGGTTTTTAAAACATATATGTGTATGGTTTTGTTTAGACAGAGTCTCACTATATGGCCCAGGCTGGCCTTGAACTCCTGGACATAAGTGATCCTCCTGCCTCAGCTCCTGAGTAGCTGGGACAAGAGGTGCACATTATTGTGTCCAGTAGACTATATGCTTTTTGTAAGTAATATATCTAAACTTTAAGGAAGCAGGAAAGTGAAAAGATGTAAAAGATACACTGCGCAAGCCCTAACCAAAGCAAGCTGGCCACTGCTATGACGCTATCAGTAGACAGCATGTGTATTAGTGTGTGGTATGCCTTTAAAATGAACACAGCCACTAAAGGTAAAGAAGTTCAGGTCTTAGTGGAAAGTAGTCGTATTTAACACTAACACACACACACAGTGTGTATAATCTGCAATATGTATATAATGTGTGATAGTCTGAATTCATAGCTTCTCTGCTCCAATGGTTAGGCTGTGCTACAGGATGAAAGGCAAGATGCCTGGGGCTGAGGTTAGAAGGCAGGTGTCACCTGGGGAAGACACCAGTGCCTGACTTGAGGTCGCTAAGGACAGACAATATCGAGAGGACAACACAGGCAGAGAGTAGAGGGCGAGTGCTAGATCCAGCCCCTTGCAATGCACTGGAGCCCATGGCCTTGGATCTGTTCTGCAGGAGGCAGGTGATGGTCTGCAGCCAGCTTCATTCTGCAGCGGAAGGACCCCAAGCCTCCCCCCGCCACGGGGGAGCTGACAAGCAGAAAGCTGGGGATGTGCTGAAGGCCCGCAGCCCAGGCTGTGGAGCAGAACAGAGTACACACGGAGGCTGCACTGGGCAAGCGCACTCCCGCAGGGGCGAACTGCCTTGCTCAAGCTGTGCAGGCTGCTTCTCATAGAGACGTTCTGGGCCGAGGCCCATCCTTAGCCAGCTGAGCAGGGCTGACAGACTGCAGGACTGCCTTTCTAGACAGACAGAAACACACACACAGTGCAAAATCTGATAGAATCACGAGAAGTAGACCAATCTGTAATACTAGATTTCCATACATTTTTTGTAGTAACTGATAAGTGGACAAAAATACATATCCTCTGTCATCGGTAGTGTTATAGCAACAGAATGTTTTATATTCCCCAAACAGAGAGAGAGAGTCAGCCCCGCCCTAATCCTTCCCCTCCCTAATCCCTTCCAGCGCCCTATAAAAACGCTGGCAGCAAAGAACTAATGCGCGATTCCCCGGCACACCGCTTTTAGGTGGAAGGATGGTTGTCGCTGACCAGCTAAAATAAAGGCATCTTTTGGCTTTAGGTGATTGACTTGGATGATTTTATTTTCTTCGGGTATAACAGTAGGAACATAGGAGACCCGGGCGCACAGTGAGCATACCAGCCCACAGCTCTGCACTTGAGCCCTGGCTTGTCCTGACACTCTCACGAGCTCCTTCCCTCAGGGGCTCTAGGACCAGCGACCTACTCAGGATGGGAGCTGGGTGAGGGGCGGTGATGTCAAGTCAGGCGCTGACTTGCTAGGAAGTTAGTTTTCTTAGTTCACTTCCATCCTTGTTCCTGGTGGAAACTTTCTCCACAAACATGGTCACAGAGGACATGCACAATCACCACCACACCAGACATGACTGCAAAGGTAACGGAAGGAAAATCTCTGGCATAAGCATAGCAGCCTTGGAGGCAGAGGTGGAGCCTAGAGCTTGAATTCCTCCTGGTCCCCCGGTGCCAGGCTGCAAGAGCCTGCGGGAACTTTTGGGCACTGCCTCTATTTCCCTTTGTAGTCAAGGCCAGTCAACTGGTGTCTCCTGGCCCCCTGCCTCCCCACGCCCCTGCCCCTGGTAATTTAGTGCAGGGTTTCTCTGTTTCTCACCTCCCACACCACTGACATTTTGGGTGGAACACTGGTGGTGGCTGTCCTGTGCACTGAAGGACTTTTACCTGTACCCTGGGCTACAGATGCTTGTGTGATCAGAGGTCTCTGGACATTGCCAGATGTGCCAAGAGGAAACCACCTTTTGTTGAGAACCACTGGCTTAGTATTTTTTTTTTTGGTTTAGTTGTTTAACCATATGAAGTAGACATTAAAATACTTGTGTAGAGTATGTAGGCCACCTCATCCTTATAACTTATACCTTAACTCCAGTATTCTTCTACATTGTTTCCAAATTTTGCGTCTGTTATGTTAAATTTGTACCTAAAAGGGGGGGGGGAATATAGCTTAGTAATAGAGTACTACACAATCAGGGAGAAACTGAAACATATCTCGAGGGCCTTATTTATTCTCTCTTATGTGATTTCCCCTAATGCCCAAAGCCAAACCTGACATATAATAGCCTCCTGTGAAGGCGACTACAGACTACAGCGAGGATTTAAATACTGGTTAACAACAGGTGCAACTGAAAGGGTTAGCACCTTATTCAGAATCAAATATGGGCAATCAGAACATCAGTCGAGTGATGAGGTCTTGGGAAAACCTCACCTTGCTCTCCTTGATGGGGTGGTAATTTTCCTTTAAAAACAAACTGGCCAAGTGCCAGCTCTGTTTTACCTGAAGCAATGAAAGGAGGAAACAGGAGGGATTTAGCTTGCAGTTTGCCAGAGATGTTTCCTGACAAAAGGTGTGGCTACATTTGGGACACTTGGGAAACTTGCCGCATGCAAATAAGTGCTGGGAAAGTGCCCTGGGGATTCATCTCCACGTGCTTTGAGAAGTTATTACAGATTATGAAACTGGTGTTCTAATTATGACATCTATGGGAAGCAGTGAAAGCAGTTCAGGTGACAAAGCTGTGACTGAACAGGCCAGGGCAGTGGTGGCTGCAGAAAAGAAGGAACCAGGAGTGATCCAGGTTTTGCCAAGTTGAGGTCCTGGGAGCTGCTATTAGGAGCTAGGAAAAAAGCCCTTATCCCATGGGGAATGATATAGGTCAAATCATAGTTATATTGTGTGCATGTACGAATATGTAACAAATCCCACCACTTATGTACAACTTGAAAGAACCAATACAAGATACGGAAAAAAATTCTTATCCTAGACTGTTCTTTTTTTTTTTCTTTAAGCACCAATTCTGACTTTAAAAATGTTCTAACTACTGGATTCCTTGAGGTAGAGGACGTCAACAGTAAAACTACTACATTTCTATCAATCTTTTTTTTCATAGCCATGCCACCTCTAATCAAAGGGTATTGGAACACTGGTGGGTGTCAACGGGGTCGGAAGTCACACACTCAGAATTATATGCCCAACATCCACATGCAAGGTCCCGAGGAGCCGCCTTTATCCGCAAGGAATCTGGCTCGTCAAGCCGAACTCGGAGCTGCGAAGGTGCGCGGGGCGTGGGTTACGCTCCCAGGGACCCGAACGCTCCTGGGCGCTCCCGACCGGCCGCCTAACACCTGCGGCCAACTCGCCCCCTGGCGCGCCTCGGCTCCTATCTCAACAGGAAGGCTGCAGCATGTGCCTGCCAGGTGCCGGAGGCCCGCTGGCCGAGAGGGCTCGGGCGCGCGTCGGGCCAGGTGCGGGGTCCTGCCCACTGCAGGCCCCGACCCCGCGGTGCCGCCCTGCGGCCCGGGGCTCGCCCCCGGAGTCGCGATCAGAATCCCCCGGGTCCCGAGTCCTCGCAGAAGCCCTTTCCCCGAGGGCGGCCGTGCGCAGGCCCACAATCCCGCGGAGGCCGAGGAACTCCGCCAGGCCCGCCAGGCTACCGGATCCCAGGTGCGTCCTGCGCGCCCAGCTCGCGGGCACTGCGTGGAAGGCTAGCGCGCCGGAAGTGTGCGCGGTCTAGGTGCTCGGGCAGCGGGACCGGAAGTGTGACGGCCGGGAGATAGCCGGCAAGGACTCGGGACGCGCGCCGGAAGTGTGCACGGCCGAGGGAGCTCCGGCGACGGAGCCGGAAGTGTGCGCGCCCGGGGAGCGCCGCGAGCGCGCTTCCGGCGTGCGTGGCCCTCACGCGTCGCGCGGTAGTCGCGCGGGCTCTTGTCCAGTCTTGTCGGCCGCTGCGCTGGCCGGTGCTGCGTTCCGCGGCCTACAGTCTCCGCGCGTCCCAGCGAAGGCGTTCCGACATGAGTGGCAAAGAAGGTGGCTTCCGCGGAGGGCTCGGGCGCGGTCACCCTCGGGTCTCGGGTTGCGCTGTCGTCCGGTCGCAGCGGCCGCTCCCGTCGCCGGGGAGCCCTGGGACCCCGGGGGCGGGAGGCGGGGAGGCCGGGAGGCCGGGGCGGCAGGGGCGGCGGCGCGGGTCCACCCAGCGTCCCCTCTTCCGCAGCAGGTGCGGGAGGCTTTAGGAAGAGGAAGCACGACACCTTCCCGCACGGCCAGCGGAGAGAGGGCAAGGACGTGAGCTCGTCGTCGCCCGTGATGGTGGCCTTCAAGTGTAAGTGCGCCGCGCGGGCGACGGGGAGGCCTGGGGCCCGCAGGAGCCTGTGACCACGTCAGCGTTGGCCACGGGGGACGTCGGAGGGACCTGGGAGTCGTCCTCTATAGTGTCCACACGTTCGTGTGCAGGGGTTTAGTTGTGTTAACCTGCTCGTGGAACACAGACCGTCTGACCTAGCCAGAGAGAGAATGTTGGTTAGTGGATTGCACGTGCATCCATGTTCACAGTCGCCGTTTCCTTAGCCCATTAAATTGGTCATGTTGTTCCCCTTGTTGAAACCACAAAACAGAATCCTTCCTCTACCCCTTTTGTCTGCTGTCCTGTGCTGCATAGTTACTGTGGGTCAGCAGCAAGGAAGGTGCTCACCTGGCCAGTTCTTGACTGGCAGTGGTTGGAAGCTGGACTTGGGCTGAGGGATTGAGCTGTTCACAGTGGAAGCCTGTGACTGCCATCAGCTCTCTGTTCCTGCCCATGGAGCTGCGGGCGTGTCCTCACTAATGGCGTCTAAGGAAACCACAGGCGCTTACCTGCAAACCTCAGAGGTCACACGCTCTCACTGCTTTACCATGTATTTGCTAGAAGCAAGGCAGTTTTAAAACTGCCTCATATGTAAGGGGAAGAGAATTAGGTTTCACTTTTTAAAGGGGAGAGTCTCAGATATTTTAAGGCTGGCACAGTACCTACAGTGATCTTCATTGGTTTAAGAAAGTTAGCTGTAATTGAACAGATCAATATGTATTGATGTGGCTATGAACCTGGTGGAGAAACTGTAGTGAGTGAGGCATTCTCTGTTTCACATGCCCTGCAGAGCTGTTCACTTCCAGCGTGTTGTACATTTCTTCCTGCTTTGGGGCACAAGTTCTTTCATCTTGGACTTGCTTCTAACTCTGTGCCTTCATTACCTATTTGGTGAATCATGATTTTCTTTGAGATCTGGTTCAAGTAGCTTGTTGGTGATGACATATTTATCATCCATCCACCCAGTCATGAGGTAGTTATTGAGTGTCTCTTAGCTAAGCCTTATATGTATATTTGTTATAGTATAATTACACTTAATGTGTTTGTGTCATCTCATACTGGATGATTTCCGTGAGGATAGGAATTGTATTTTATCTAGATAATTTTGTATTCATAGCATACAGCGCACAGTGCTCATTGAAGTATTCATAATACAATATATGATAAATGATAAGTGTCTATTACCTCAAAGTATTTGATGAAATCTTGGCCTAATTTCATCTTAGTAATAAAAGACTGCTTATAAAAATTTTAATTGAGGTCCTGGCCAGCTATTAACTTGGCTAATAGTTTATTTGAGTTCTTGCTTTTTAATTCATGGCAGAACACATCTGTCAGTCCCCTATACTCCAGGCAACTTCCTGCGTCTTTGGAGTGGAAACACTTCCGAAATACAATCATTAATGGAAAAGTTAAGTGGTTTATGGGCATTTCAATAACGATGCTTGAGAATTTGGAAAGTTTATACTTGAAATTTGCCAAGTAAATCGTAAATACTCCCAGCCACAGAAAAATAAACCTTTGTGAGGTGATGGGTATGCTGATCAGTATGACAATGGTGACGATGTCCTCGGGTAAAGGTATGTGAACAATACATTGTATACTTCAGTGTTCACCATTATTTTTTGATGCTAGGGATTGAACCCAGAGCCTTGTGCGTGCTAGAAAAGTGCTCTGCCACTGAGCTAAGTCCCCAGCCTTTATGCACAGTTTTTATTTGTCAGTTACACCTTGGTGAAGCCAATCATGACAGGAAGATAAGCAGAGAACAAGGAAAAAGTTATAAATGTAAAAAAAAGTCATTTCCTTTCTGGAGAGATACATATTGTATGTGGTAAGCTAATTTATCTTAGGGATGGCAACTGAAGGTGATTTTTGTAAGCAGTTTGTGTCATTTTGTGATTACAGCCTCCTGTTCACTAGGGCGGGTACATTTTTACATTATGCACAAAATGCTCATTGTGAGGCTTGTGTGTGGGAGAATCCAGTAAGGCATACCTGCAATTAAAGAATATTTTGGTTACTAGTGGAGCCTTTGATTTCCATGTACTTTAGAAAAGGTGATTTTGTCCTCTTTTTTATGGAGTAAATAATTGCTTTGTGCATATTAACAATATTTTTAAGTGCACATTTTGTATTCTAAGCAAATGAAAATATTCTACAAGATTTTCCAAGTGTCCTTGTAAAGTTTACTGGTCTGTGGTAGGAGGTTTTAGAGAGAGGAAGAGGTTGTCTGGAAAGTTTTTAATGAGAACACGAGCTTTCAGAGAAAATGTGATGAGATGTTGTGGTCTGTTAAACTTAACCAAGGTGCTTCAGGAAGTACACAACTTTATTTCACTAAATGGAGGCATTAGATGAATATGTTACTTCTTCTGATGCATCAGAGTAAAGAAACTTAACATCTTATTTTGCAATATCAATACTATTTTCAAAGTCTTAATAAAGAGTGACTTCTACATGGTATTAAATAGATATGTTTTAAAAATTTTGCCACATGTGCTTTGCTGCTCTGTGTAACTGTGTACATACATGCATGCATGTTTTCTGAGTCGGTTGAGAGTGAGTTGCATTCAGTGCACCCTTTTCCCCTTAGGATTTCCTCTTTTTCCTAGAAACGAGTATTCTGTGTAACTACGGTGCTCTTTGTCCATTTCAGGAGACTGAGCACTGATCTGATACTTTAGAGTGTTCATTTTGACAGTTTTCCCAGTAGTGTCCGTTCTATAAGTTTTTCCTCTCAGTCTGGTGTCTAGCACGGGATCATAAGTTGCATTTCCTTCTCATGTCTTTAGTTTTCTAGAATCTGGAACAGTCTTAGCTTTTTCTTATCTTTCATGATAGTGATATTGAGCGTGCAGACCTTATTCTATAGAAATTTTTTCAACTTTGATTTGATTAGCATTTCCTCATGATTAGATGCAGTTTTGCCTCCTGGCTGGAGTACTGTGTCAGAGATGCTATGTTCTCCTTGGGGTTATGTAAGGCCTCATAAGGAGTTTGGAGATTGTCAGATATAATGCAGAGTTAGAGAGTCTTTCTAAAGTAGTCTGCACAGCTGGAGAAAGGCAAGGTGAGTGGAGGCAGACCGGGCAAGAGGCTTTTCTGTAGCACACATCCATTCAGTGGTGACTTCGGTTAGCAGGACAGCAGGGATGGCCTTTCGACAGATTGAGCAGTGCTTTAGAATTGATTCATGTTAGTAGCTCTGATGAGTAGTTTCTATTGTGAATTTCTGCAGTATAATGTATCTAGAAGGGCCGAAGCCCAGCAGGTACGTGATAAGATAGTTCATTGCATGCTAGAGGCCATGCTCAGCGGGGAGGTGGATTTGTAGTTTCTTTTCACAAGTTTTGTTCATGGGAGATGGCACACCAGTGGTTGGAAGTAGGTTCATTTCAAACTGTAGCATGTGCCCCTGTCCAGTATGTTGTATTGTGACTAGCTAGCAAGTCAGGGCCTCACCGCTGTCCTGTGCTCTGAGGATGCAGAGGTGAAGACAGAGCTCTTGCCTCATCAATGGACCAGTGAACACACAGATGAGAAGATGGTAGGATGTTGGCTAGTGAAGGTCGGATGCTGGGAGGTAATGGCCAGGGAAGCCTGGTCAGGGCTTGGAGAGCATGTGAGGAGAGCCAGGTGCCATTCACACATCCTCGAGCCTGGGGTGATGAGAGGTTGACCAGGAGGTGGTCAGTGGGTGTGAGGTGCAGAGAGGTGGCAGCGAGACTCAGGAGCAGCAGGAAGGAGGTACGCAGGACACGAGAGGCTGATGTTTTCACTATTCGCACATCTTGGATTCTGCAGATTGTTTTTCCTGCAGGTGATCTTAATATGTCCAGAGACTCCTGGTGTTGAACTGTTTTATTTAATGTTAGTTATATATGTGTATGTATGTGTAGTTTAATAAAATGAGCTTTGTATTCTAGAAAAGGTAAAACGTTTTCTTTGAATGGAGATTACACCCTTTTCTCCATTGTAAGTATATCCAGTGCTACAGATGGAGCCTTTTAAAAAGTAATAAAAATTATTTTGTTACTTGTTACAAATTTTAGTAAGGAAAACATTTTGAGACTGAAACAGCAGTTCGCGGTTAAGAGTTTTTTGATTATTTTTTTAAAAAGCAAAATACTTTGTATTTGATAGTGTTGGGTTAGACTTTTTGTCAATAAAGATAATTGGAATGATAATCTTTCCTAATATTAGACAAAAGCAATTTGGGCAGAAGAGATGAAAATGTGTTAGTTTGAAAGGTAAACAGATTGGCGATTATATCTCACTGGCATAGACTGAACTTCCATTGAGCGGTTCCTTGAGCAGTGCTTGCTCGTGCAGGGTCAGGAGAGAGGTTGGGAGTCGGGAGAGAGCAGTGGCGGTTGGGAGTCGGGAGAGAGCAGTTCGGTTGGGAGTCGGGAGAGAGCAGTGCGGTTGGGAGTTGGAGTGGTAACACTTAAGCAAAAGGGTGTTTGCAGCAGGATGTTTTAGAAATGGTGCAGATGCCTTGTTTTGTGATCAGGAAGGGAAGGAGGATTGAAAGTGGGGAAGAGCCTGGCATGGCTGCACAGTGCTGTGGGGACTCTGGGCTGCTCACAACCAGTCAGGTGGTCGCTGGACTGTAAATTAACTGGACATCACAGTTGTTATCAGTCTTTCTTTGTTCTTGGGGACTTTACTTCCTAGGTTTCTCCTTGGTTCTCCTCTTCCTGGATTGATTGATCCATTTCTTTCTCTCCTTCCTTTTGTGGTGCTGGGGATTGAACACAGGGCCTTGCACATGCTAGCCCGTGAGCTGGGTCCCGGCCCTCTCTCTAGGTCTCTGACATCCTGTGCTGTCTGACTCAGTTCTCAGCTGGCCTTTCTTGGCCTTATTAGAGCTCTGCTGTTTCTGACTGCATTTGCACACTGGCTCTGCATGGCTTTCTCTGCTTTGCCCAATCCTTTATGGTGCCCCTAGTTCAGACTAGCTCACATGGTTGTGCATTGTCAATCTTTGTTTCTTTTTATTTCTTGAAAATAGTATTTTTCCAGTATGTTAAGTTAGTATGCAGTATAGTTGCACCATGAAATAATGCACATTTTAGGGTTACATACTAAAATAAGTTGGCTAGATTGTTACTAAATACTGAATGTGATAGCTGTATTTTTAGCTTTTAAGGACTCGAGATGTAGTTCACAAATTTCATTTCATCTTATTTGTCACTTGTGCTGCTTTAGTACAGCTTATGAATTTTCTAAGCCTCCAGGACCTGGGAGCTGTGTTTCTAGCCTCATTGGTGTGTACAGGGAAGGGTGTGGAAGACCGTGTTCTGCTTCCTGTTTTGAGACTGGCGACCTGTGTTCTGTGGGTGTTGCTCCTCACACGAGGGCAGAGGGCAGGTGGCTGCAGCCGCGTGTGCATTCACGTTGTGGCCTGTGCTCTGAGTGGAGGGCTCGAGCCAGCACGTGCCTGCTCACAGTCATCTCTGTTCTCAGCGTTTCAGCAGGAGCTGGACGCACGGCACGACAAGTACGAGAGGCTGGTGAAGCTCAGCCGGGACATAACCGTGGAGAGTAAGAGGACCATCTTCCTCCTCCACAGGATCACGAGGTGAGTGAGTGGCGTACAGGTGTTACAGGAGGACACAGTTGGACAGTCACTGGCAGTTAGACTATGTTGTGACTTTGTGAACATATAGGGATCAGAGATTTTTAGCAGTGAGTACATTTTAAAACTAAATATCTTGTTAAAAATATCAGGGGAAAATTCTTAATTTTGAAGCAGCCAGGGCTTTTCTCTTTTATTAAGATCAAACTTTAAGGTATAGCTCTTTGAGAAAATAAATTTTGGATCATTTATAGAGCCTATTACATTCAAGTTTTACTTTGGTAATAGATGTGAAAATTTACTATTTAAATAAATGTTAAGATATGGTTATCATTTATTTTTCAACTCTTTGTACTCTGCCTTACAGTTCTTAAAGTCGTTCCTGTTACCTTTGTATTGTTAAGTGTAGTGCATATCTGCTGTTTCATTTCATATTTTTGTAGCACATGATACTGTTGACTACCTGTCTTCTTTGAAATTTCCTTTTGCTGTGACTTCTTTTCTGTGTTAGTGTCTTCCTTTAGGACTTTACTTTGTTCTTTTTTTAAAAATTGGTACCAGAGATTAAACCCAGGGGTGCTTAACTATCCTCAGCCCTTTTTTATTTTTTTATTTTGAGACAGGGTTTTGCTAAGTTGCTGAGGCTGGCCTTCTGCCTCAGCCTCCTGAGCTTTTAGGAGTACAGGTGTGCACCACTGTGCCCAGCTTACTATGTTTTTTTCCTAGGCAGACTGTCTATATTCCATGTCTTGGCTGAAAGTAAAGAAACCACCGTAGAGTAGCCTAAGCAGAGCAGGGAGGTGCGTAGCAGCGATTGTGCAGATTCAGCTGCATGTCTCCCAGTTTGCATTGTCGCCTCTCCCTTTGCTTCGTACTGTGTTTGGCCAGCTTTCTTGGCTTCTCTGTTCCACGTGGGGTGGAAGGTGCCTGCCTGTGGCCCCCAGGTCATATGTCTGGGTGCTGTTTCAAAAGAGGTTCTAGTTGCAAGTTCCAGGTGCCTCTCTAGAGGGGTAGTTGTGATTGACTTTTTATTATGTATCTCATCAAGTATTTAGGTAAGGCCAAATGTGATAGCTTTTTATTATTAAAAGTATTATTGAAGTATTTCTTCACCAAACACTTTCTTTGTGTGCTACTGGGAATCAAACCCAAGGCCTCACAGATGCATGGCAAGTGCTCTACCACTGAGCCACGTCCCCAGCCCTAACTTAAAACTTTTCTTTTTGGTTGTACTGGGGGTTGAATCCAGGGGTCGCTGTACCACTGAACTACATCCCCAACCATTTTTATTTATTTTCTTCAGACAGAGGGTCCCTAAGTTGCTGAGGCTGGTTTGAGCTTGTAGTCTTCCTGCCTGAGCCTCCTGAGTAGGGATTATCGGCATGCACCACAATTTAAAACTTTTAAGATAAGTCTCTAGTGCTCTAATTTTTATTCTATTAAGTGGAAGTAGATATGCCATACATATACTCATTGAAATGTGGCAGTTAACCTTTTCTTTTTCTTACCTGTCTAAAATCAGTTTTTGTACCTAACAGTATGATACAACATTTTCCATACTATTAATAAAATATAATTATAGATAAGGGTTAGAAGTATCTAAATACATAGGTATTTAGTCCTATGTTAATTGATATTTGGATTATTTTGGTTTTTCATTATTAAAGCATCTGGCTGATGTTCTAAAAGTTCCCAATATCTTGATTATAGTGCTCCTGATATGGAAGAAATACTGACTGAATCAGAAGTTAAATTGGATAGTGTCAGACAAAAAATATTGCAGGTAGCTCAGGAGCTGTCAGGAGAAGACATGCATCAGTTCCATCGAGCCATCACCACAGGTGAGTCTGGGGCCACCTTAGTGGCAGCTGTTTTTTAGAAAAAAGTGGTATGTGATTTATGTCTGAGTTGCATGAATTTTAATTGATATCTGGTAAAGTCATATTGGCTGTAAAAAACTGGGTCTTTTGGGTAATGTGAAGACAGTCTGAAAATGTTTGGTTGGCTTTATTTTTCTAACTATGTAACAATAGTTGCTGATTGATTTCATAAAGTAATTGAAAACATAAAGGTGATAGAATGAACTTTCTTGGTTTAATTCAGTAGACAGGGCACATCTCATTTCTCCCTAAAGGCAAGTCTCATGGGTGGTTTGCCCTTTGGCAGTTGGTGGAAGAGAGCGAATCCCTCAGCCAGGTCATCCCAAATGTCTCATACTATGACTCCACCTGGGAACATGGGGATCGTGTTGGGTTTTATGTGTTTATTTGAAAGGATCTTGGTGATCACCACTGTCAGGTGAGTTGAATGGACGTGCAGAGTTCTCAGTCCTTCCCTCTGTCCTGTTCTGAACCCGAGTCCGTGCCTGGAGAGGTGCTGTGCCACTTGATGCACCCCAGGACTTGCTGCAGGGTGGGGCACAAGTTCACTTGCCTTCTGCTTGTCCAGGTTCAGCACTTGTTTTTCAGAAATGACAAAACATCCTTCAGCATTGGTGGTGGAGGTAGCTGTGTGTGCAGTGGAATCTTGGAGGTTTGCTGTTGGAGACTGAAATGATAGCCCCAATAGCCATTCCCAAAGGAGTTAGGGATAAGCTTCGTCATTTGTTATTTCCTATCAGGGGCTTATTTGGTTTTTACATAGTAGCACGCAGTAGTGACATGGTTTAATGAATTCAGATTGTGTTGTCAAATTGGCACTACCTCAGATATGATGAATTTGACCAGGGTGAGAAGACCAGAGGAGTTGGTGGGCAGAAGGTGAGGGAAAAGCTAAGTCCAGGGTCTAGGAGAAAATATCTGGGGTATCTTCATGACCTGGTGTAGGAAAGAGTTCACAGTGACAGAACACAGCACCTGTTGAAGGAACAGTGGATCAACTGAGTATCCTTAAAATTAAGAAGTTCTATTTCTCAAAAGATATTAATAAGGAAGTGAGAAAGCAGGGTGAAACATGAGAGAAGACATTTAAAATCACGTTTGAATAAGGATTCTTACAAATCATAAAAAGAAAGATATTTTAAGAATGAAGAGAAGACTTGAACAGAGGCCTCAAACAACATGACAACATTTGGTCAGGGTGGGTCTTCTCGTCATTTTGGAGCTAACACACCACTCAGAGGTCCATCCTTCCTCCTGCACCAACTTGTTCGTCCTGCTGTAGTGAGCACGTCATTAGCCTTTCCCCTCGCCCTGGCAACGACTCCGACACTGTCTGTCTCTCGTGGCTCCTCTGGCATCTCATATTGTACGACATGTGGCCCTGAGGTTGGCTTCTTCCAGGTGGCACTGTGCGTCCCTGCTGTCTGTGTCTTGGCGTGTATGGGACATGCTGTGTGTTTGCCCAGCTGGTCATTCATACCTGTGCAAGGGTGCACCGTGTGTGCTCGCCAACGCTTGGTCCCCTTGGTGCCGGGAGTGGTGCTGCTGTCACAGCCTGCCTTGGTGTGCACGCCTGTTCTCCCTCCTCCCAGGTGCAGCCCGGGGCAGGAATGCCGAGCTGGCAGAAGCAGTTTTCCAGAAAGCATCAGAATCCTGTGGATGAAGTTGAGACTCGAGGTTGCAGTTCATAACAACACTCGTCTCACCTGTTTACCTTTCTGTGCTTTGCTTTTGTTTGCCCACGCTGGGGATGGAACCAAGGCCTCTTACATGCTCGGCAGGC
>JAJEJO010001761.1:36176-62535 GCA_020662805.1 Glaucomys volans
CATCCACATATCAGAGTGAACATTTGACCTTTGGTTTGTGGGATTGGCTTATTTCACTTAGCATGATAGTCTCCAGATCCATTCATTTACTGGCAAATGCCATAATTTCATTTTTTATTATGGCTGAGTAATATTCCATTGTGCATATACACCACATTTTCTTTATCCATTCATCTATTGCAGGTCACCCAGGTTGGTTCCATAGCCTAGCTATTGTGCATTGAGCTGCTATAAGCATTGATGTGGCTGTGTCACTGTAGTATGCTGATTTGCGGTCCTTTGGGTATAAACCGAGGAGTGGGATAGCGGGGTCAAATGGTGGTGCCATTCCAAGTTTTCTGAGGAATCTCCATACTGCTTTCCAGAGTGGCTGCACCAATTTGCAATCCCATGGTGGGGGCCATTTCAAATGCCTTTTGGCATAAAATTCAGGTGAAATTTTTTTTCCCTGTGTTTTGTCTTTTTCCCCACCTAGCATTACGTTTCCTACCAGAGTCAGGTTAGGGAGGCAGGAGGTGGAAGGAGCTGTAGGAATAGCCTTCTTGCATGTCAGCCATGATGCTGGTGTGACATGTGGGCTAGTGTGGCAGGACAGGTGTCCTTGAGGACACCGTGCCTTCTCTGCTGAGTCATGTGGTGTGCGTTGAGGAGGTCCATTCTCAAAGTTTGCTCCTGCAAACTTTTGATTCCTCTAGGGAAGGTCGAGCAGCGTGAGAAGGGTCTGCCTGACCCTGCTTCCTGGTACCCTGGGTGCCACACCCTCTTCCAGCTTGCTCCTCACCATGTGAGCATCAGGGAGAAGCAGACAGACTGAGCCACAGGGCTAGGTGTTTCAGGGTCTTAGTGCTGGGTTGGTAGGACAGGCGTGCTCTGGCTCGCCTCCTGAGGGTGTTGTCAGACCGACTTGATTTAAAAATTACGAGAACTCTCAAACACACAGAACAACAGGGAGTAGAAACTCAGCGAAGGCCCCTGTGCCCCATGAGCTGGACTTGGTCATTGTTAGTTAGCGTTTACGCATGTTTGCTTTTTCTAAATGTTTTTGGTTAAGCCATTACAGAGTAAACTAGCAACATCGTATTTCACTCCACATACTACAATACCATCTTGGAACACTGTACTTTAAATTGCCTTTCTTACTGATAAAGAATTTTCAGGAAGATATTTCTGCCAATTTGTTAGTTGAAATTTGTTAATTTTTCAGTCATGCTTCTTCCTCTAAAATCAACTTATTTATAACTGTGGGACTTCTTCTATATAATGGTAGAAACAAAGAACATTAACATTTTCTTAAAGTTTGTTTTTATGAATGGCTTCTGAAATAAATGCGTTCACCTCCACCCTGCACCCAGCCACAGTCTCCTTTTGTGAAAGATGCCAGATCTCGGATAGTTAATAGATACAAACCATGGCAGGGACTTTTGTGATGTGATTTTAAAAGCATCAGAATGGTGGGGAAGCAGGATTTGGAGACATAGCCCATTTCTGTGACCGACCAGCCCTCTTACCTGTGCTCTTTCTTGGACTGCTTTCCTCATGCTCTGTCATAGGGATGTGGACAGGTGGTCTCTGAAGAGCAGTTCTCAGATTCTTGCATTGGGTGCACGGCAGCCACAGTGGTCATAATGAACCCACCCTGGACTCTGCCATGTCCTTAGTTAGTTCTCAAAGACGCTTCATCACCTATCAGTGAAGTTCAGAGTCCTTAATGTGACCTTGTACCCCCATCTGTCTCCTTGGGCTCAACCTGAACAACTGTCTACCTCAGGCTTTCCTCAGAAGAAATTCTGCACCAGTTCATCAGATGCAGACACAGTTCTTTCCTGCCCAGCTGTGCAGGTCCAGCTTCCTGCAGTCTCTGCTCTGATTGTACCCTCACCTAGCCAGGGCTCTGCAGCTGACTGGTTTGGACATCACCGCCCCAGAAGTGACCCAGGAGAGAGAGAATGGTGTGGTGATTGCTGCTGACCCTGAATGTTTACCTGTGTTGGAGGATTGTGCTGAGGATGTGGTCAGTGCTATCTCATTTAATCCATCAAGTAAACCTCTGAGATAGGTACTGTTGTCCATCTTACAGATGAGGCAGTGAGATTGTGGATGAGGCGATTTTGCCCAAGCGCATACACCTAATGAAGCAAGGCTCTGGAGGAGGTGCATCAAGGTCATTGGAAGCATTAACCTCAAAGCAAGAGGAGGGACAGATGGCCTGGAGGAGGGACGGCAAAGCAGCTGGGGGTGCAGTGAGGCTCTTTGTCAGGAGAGGGGGTCAGGTGATGTGCCAGTGCCTGGGTTGGGGGCATTGGCGAGGTGTGTGCTGATGCTGAAGAGGTTTGGGGTTGAGTGGGTTGCTCAGGAGAAGTGAAGGTTGGAGGAGTGTGGAGGAGGCTGTGGAGAGCCACCAAAGAGCAGCTGGAAGCACTGGGGACCCTCGGCAGAGGTACATGGAACAGCTCCACGTGGGGGTGAATGCTGCTTTCTCACTCCACGGCACTCAGCCTCCTGAATAGAGGATCCACAGGTAGATTTTGGTGTCGATTCCAGGCTCTGTTTTCAGAGCGGGCGGGTGCAGGAAAGGTCCAGGGGTTTGAGGGGGCCAAGGTGCTGCAGTGGAGGATGCCAGTCACGCCCAGTGCTAAGTGGAGAGGCGGCCCGGGAGGGAGCCTGGCCTGGGAGGGCGCAGGTCACAGACCGGAAGGCTGCATGATTGTCAGCTGAATGGTGATTTTCGTGCTACCAGGTCTTAGGCCTTGTTTAAGAACACGTTCCTCTGTCAGCTGAAGCTGAGGCGGTCGGTTTTCCTGTGGCAGTATTAGGTCATCTGGTGGTGCTCCTGCCCAGGGTCCGGGTGTGCTCCTCCTGCGGCACAGGTGCTTCGTCCCCCGGGCTTGCGTGGATTGTGCCTGGGGTTGGCTTGGCAGCAGTGGTTCCCTCTTACTCTCTGGGTGGTGTACCTGCCTTGTGTGTATTGCTTTGTTCTGTTTTGTTTTCTAGCCCTCCTCCGATGCACAAGATAAGCAGCTTGTCACTTGGAAACTGAAAGTCACACCTGTGGATTACCTTCTGGGAGTGGCTGATTTAACTGGAGAATTGATGCGGATGTGTATTAACAGCGTGGGGAATGGGGACATCGACACCCCCTTCGAAGTGAGCCAGTTTTTGCGCCAGGTTTACGACGGATTCTCCTTCATCGGCAACACTGGGCCTTATGAGGTCTCTAAGAAGCTGTACACCCTGAAACAGAGTCTGGCCAAAGTGGAGAACGCTTGCTACGCCCTCAAAGTCCGCGGCTCCGAGATCCCAAAGCACATGCTGGCAGATGTGTTCTCGGTTAAGACAGAAATGCCTGATCAGGAAGAGGGCATTTCCTAGAGAGCATCCTTGGCTGTCATCGGGGAGAGACCAGTTTGTTAGACTGTCACCTAGCATTTCATTTGACTTTGTCGTGGCGTTTGCTAAGAACGTCTTCTAAGTGGTATGCAGACTGTACATACACTTATCAAACGAATCGCTCTTTTTATTCGCAGAAGTGTGCGTACAAGCGTTTGCATGTGTGCCTGTTTGACCTTGACCCTTTGTCTGTGCTATGTGAACGCACTTTGTATTGCTTTCTCTGCTGTACCTCTTAATTTACTTGGTGTGAATTTTGCAGTGGTAATTTTTAGTGGAAGCAGTTGAAGTTGGTGGTTTTGTTATAGATAGAAAAGATTTCTTAGTTTAATATCTGGACCTGAACATGTCAATTTCTTGGCAGTGTTGTGCCACAACCTCCAAAATTGGCTTAATCCATGGAACAAGAATTAAAATTAGCCGGGTGTGGTGGCGCACGCCTGTAATCCCAGCACTTGGGAGACTGAGGCAGGAGGATCGCGAGTTCAAAGCCAGCCTCAGCAACTTAGCGAGGCCCTAAGCAACTCAGTGAGACCCTGTCTCTAAATAAAATACAAAATAGGGCTGGGGATGTGGCTCAGTGGCCTAGTGTCCCTGAGTTCAATCCCCAATACCCTCCCCCCCCCCAAAAAAAAAAAAGAATTAAAATTAATAGCCTACAACATTTTTAAATTACAAATTTTGAGGTATTATAGTGAGAATTCGTATAAAGTTCTGGCTAATTTTAGGGCATTTTGAGTTTATAGCCTTCCAGAAAAAATTGACAAATGCCCAGATACCAGTTTCTTCCTGTTTTGTTTTTTGTTTGTTTCCTGCCGTGCTGGGGTGGGACCCAGGCCTCGCGCACGACAGGCGAGCCTCCACCACTGAGCTGCACCCCCGGCCCCTCTTCACTTATTTTTTTGTCTTTTATTGTAGGAGAGCTGATGGGGAATTGGAGCTAGCATTTTAATGTTTTCGGTGGTGAAGCTGAATCAGGTGTGTGTACATAGCTGAAAAGCTTTTAGTGGTTACTTAGCAGGCCCCCCTGCCATTGTATTAGGCATGCTTGGAGGCCGTCCTGTCCTGGCATCTATAAATCACATGTAAGTAACTGCAATGAAACGGCGAAGTGCTGAGTTAACCCCAGCCTTTAGGGTTCTCCTGCAGCCTTGGTAGAGTTGCCAAAGGAGGTGCATTGTGTGCGGTTGGGCTTGAGGCAGCTGTGGATGCAGGGAGAGGAGGGTGTGGTCTCTGTGGGTGAAGTGACGGAGCACGAACCAGCCTTCCCAGACCAGTCGGCTTAAGATCTAGATACTGGGTTTTGTTTTTGGAAAGATTGTCTCCTCTGGTCAGAGCCGATTCTTTGACAGTGTAACTTTTCAAACAGATGAGCTCAGAGAAGTGAGACTGACCTGCTGGTGCAGAGGGTTGTGTGGGGGGTGTCCCTGCACTAAGGCACTGCTGGGTGGGAGTCAGCCTCACTACACACTTTTTGTTACTTCTACCACATGAGTTTAAATAAAATAGTAATGGATTGATGAATGTTTTACAGATGTTTAAAACAAGTCTTTTGAATAGAATTGTGCTCGCCTGGAATTCCAGCTACTTGAGAGGCCAGAACAGGAGGGTTGTGAGTTCAAGGCCAGCCTGGATAACTTAGTGAGACCCTATGAAAATAAAAACATAAAAGGGTAAGGATGTTAGCCCAGTGGTAGTTTGTCACCCCCAAAAAAGCTAAAATAAAATTGGGTTGTTTCTTTCATAAGTAGTTTACAACCCTTGTTAAGCCAGAAGAGCCCTAGGGCTTTTTAAAAATGTGCCTCGAGAAAGCTGCAATTTAAAGGAGAGGTTGACAGAATAGATTTTAAACTTTATCCAAACGCATACTGTCTGCAAAAGGCTTAGATTCAAAGACATAAATAGACTGAAGTAAAGGATGGGGGGAAATAACCCTATGCAGACCACCAAAAGAGAGCGGCAGTGGCTGCATTCGTATTTGTATTTGGCTTTGTCAGCTTTCATCACTGACCAAAATACCGTACAGGAACAACTTGGAAAAGAAAAATTTATTTGGCGCCCATGGTTTCAGAGGTCGCAGTCCAGGGTCGACCCACTCTGTGACCCTGAGGCTGAGGTGAAGCAGCATGTCATGGGGCAGGTGTGCAGGAGGAAGACTGCTCAACTCTGGGCAGCCAGGAAGCAGAGACCCCAGGAGCCAGGACAAAGTGTGTGCTCCCTAGGGGGATCCCCCGCCATGGTGCCCTGCAGCCACACCCTTCCTGCCTGCTGTGGCACCATGCAGTAGTCCTTCAGGTGGTCACTCCGCCAGATGGGTCAGTCCACGGGGATTCAATCCCCTCCTCTCTGAGCATTCCTCTTGAGATTGGGGGTGGGCACCTCGTATCCAAACCACCTCAGTGGCTACACAAATGTCAAAGTAGACTAATTTGCAAACAAATTACATGACCTGGATGAAATGAACAAATTCCTAGAAACTTATAAACTACTGAGACTGACTCAGGAAGGTGAACACATGAACAGAACGGTTACAGGGATTGCGATATTAACCAAGAACCTCCCAACCAAGGAAAACCCGCTATGAGCTGACTTCAGTGTTTAATTCTCTCAAGTATTTGAAGAAGAATTAACACCAATCCTAAACTCTTTGGAAAAATAAGAGGGAACACTTCTGAACTCGTTCTATGAGGCTGATATCATACACTAAAGCCAGGCTTGTATCTCTCATGGACACAGATGCAGAAATCCTCAGCCAACACTAGCAAAGCAAACCCAGCTACATCTGCAAAAGGTCATGCCCATGACCAAGAGGATTTCAGAAACACAGAAGGTTAGTCAACGTGAAGTCCATCTATGTATCATTACACATCTGTATGTAATATACAGTGATACGTATACGTACCGTACCGTATTAGTAGCTTGAAGAGGAGATAGCGTAATCTCATTAGACACAGGTAAGTAATTGACGGTTCAACACCTTTCGTGATGTAAACAAAGGATAGTCAGGAGTCCCTCAGCAGCCCCCAGCACGGGCCTGCTGCCCAATGGGAAGGGCAAATCTGAGCCATCTGTCGTACCATACGTAATCCCTGCAACTCGGGAGGCTGAGGCTGGAGCATCACAAGTCCGAGGCCAGCCTCAGCAACTTGGTGAGACCCTGTCTCTAAAAAAGAGGTATGGATGTAGCTTGGCGAAGTGCCTCTGAACCCAAAAAGAAAGAAAGAAGAAAAAAAAGGACTACAAGCTTCCCCTCTGAGATCCAGAATGAGATTGAGGAGGCTGTGTCTATTCAGCATTGTAATAGAGGCTTTGGCTAGGGCAGTTGGGCAAGCAAAGGCACGTTGGGAAGGAAGAGGCACAACTGGGGATGTGATCCTTAAGTACACGGTGCCCCCAAGAATCCTTTTTAAAAATGAGAAGAGTTCAGCAAGGTTTAGAGTCTCGGATCTCTAGGCCAAACTGCGTTCTCCAGGGCTAGCTATGGACAGGTGGGAAAGGAAGTTAAGCAATCTCACTGACAGGCGTAACAAGAATAAAATACAGTCTGGATTCATCCCCACAGTGCAAAACAGCTCACTGAAAGCTCCCACACTCTGAGAGAAACGAGTTGTGGATCCCTGAAGAGCCATCGTGTGTTCAAAGACTAAGTGCGAGTTGTGAAGATGGCACAGGCCCCGATGGGTGTTAAGGTGCATGCCATCCCATCAAAACCGCAGCTTTGTTTTTTCAGAAACAAATAATCTGATCCAAACATTCATTTGGAAGTTCAGAGGACACAGCAGTCAAATGACCTTTGATGGGAGGAACAGGTTTGGAGGGTCACGTTTCCTGATTCCATAGCTTAACACAAAGCTGTGGGTCGCGAGCAGGAAGGTGCGGAGCTCCCGCAGTCAGTGAGTGAACAGGCTGCAAAGCCAGCTATCCACGCTCAGCTGGCAAAGTCACCAAGACCATTGAGCAGGGGAAGTCATACTCTTGAACAAAGTCACAGAGATGACCCAGCAGCTGCTCAGACTCACTTCCAAAATTCCACCTGGAAAGGTTCAAAGATTTAAATGTACGAGCCAAATCTACAGTTTTAGAAGGAACAGGAGTGTTTTCTAGTCTCTTGATTAGGTAGCGGTTTCTTAGTTCACCAAAGACATAAATAAGCATCCAATTAGAAAAATAAGTAGAGACTGCCACCAAAGTTAAATACTTGTGACCAAAGGACACTCTTGGAGAAAGTACAGACTTCCCTAATGGGAAAAAATATCTGCAGGTCAGGTATCTGATCGAGGCCTCGAATCCAGAATACATGAGGCCTTACAACCCAGCAATGGAAAGACAAAGAGCACCAGTTAAGAACTGGCAAAGGGTTTGAATAGACAGCGTCAAAGAATGACAAATAGCCAGAAGGCCATGACAATAGGTTCAGCTCATCAGTCCATGGGGAACATAGGTTGAATTGTGAGATGCCACCTCACGTTCACAAGGACAGCTATAGAACAAGGAGAAATTGGAGCTCCCTGGTGCTGGCAGACACGTAAAATGCAGCTGCTTTGGAAGTGGGGCAGTTCTCAGAAGGCTAAGCAGATTCCCACATGGCCCACAAATTCCACTCCTAGTAGGACTGAATCTCAAGAGAATTTACAAATGTCCATAAGAGGAATGCTCAGCTCATGCAGTGAGTGTTGCAGGGAGTGTGAACTAGTACAGCCACAGTGGACAGCCGTGCTCAGGCCATTAGGGGAGCCCTGTCTTGGGGACTCCCAGGTGCAAGGATGCCCAGCTCACATTGGCACCCTGATCTAGCTCACAGCTTAGGTTCAGACACAGCCCCGGAGATGGGAGTAACCCACCAAGTACCAAACGCCAAGTACCCTGTTTACTGCAAGACCCCTGCCACACCAAGAAGCAAGCATCAAAACAAGGCTCCTCCCACACTGAGACCTTGTCACGATCCCCTTTGATCTATACCACTATGAATAAAGCAAGTGTGGGCTGCTTCTGCGTTAGAGCCAGACCCTTCTGGTCGGCTCAACTGGTCATGCCCCTGCTTTAAAAAAATCCTTGCCTTTTTGTCTTATTTTCTGATGTGTCACCTTTATAGCTTTTCCTTCGCAGCCGGCCCATCCCTCTGACGGGTACCCATTTCCTCACCCACAGGGATGTGAGTCAGTCGGTTCCTGGTCTGCAGTGGCTCCAAGCAGTGGATGAGGTCTGGTCTGCACTTGGTTGGTGAGGTCCAGGGTTGGTCAGCACACTCTCATGGTGGGACTCTCTGGGTCCCAGTGGGATTACACACTGAGACCCAGGAGTCTACCAAGCGCCTTGCAGTTCCACATGAGTGATCTCACATCTGCAGCCCATAATCTTTTTTTTTTAACTGTAAGACTTGAAGAGTTTTTGCATGATTTGTGTATTACATTCCAACCCACAGGGTCACAGTGACAACCACCTGTGTCCAAAAGTGCATTTGCATAAATTCACTTGATTCTCGCAATCCTGAGGGAGGCAGGGTCTGGTGACATTCCCACACACAGCTTTTTATCCTCCCTTTTAATAAATAACATAGCTAAGACCTGGAGAGGGAAAGCGCCTTGCCCCGGCTGTCAGCCACGTGTGAGACGTGGGCTGGGTGTTGGGAGCCACGTGGCAGCTCTGGACGGCATAGTCCTGGCTGTGCTGACCTTGGGCAGGTGTGCTTTAATCAGGGCTTAGTCTTTCTGAGCCTCAGTTTTCCCCATCTGTTGAGTGATATTTGCCCTTCTCAAGTGTTTCCATGACCCACCGTCTCACCTACATGACGTGCATTGCGGGGCGTGAAGAGCCCAGGCGGGTAACTGCTTGGGTAGACTGTGGCTACACTCACATATCCTGTGTAATTACGTGCAGCCATATTTTGCATATGATTTAAGAAGATTCATTGACCCTCTGAAATCTATCTGTGGATGTTCTAAAACCAAGTCCCTGAAACCTATATTAAAAAAAAATATTTGTATTACTTGTCAATGAACCTTTTTAAAAAAATTTATTTGTATGCAGTGCTGAGAATCGAACCCAGTGCCTCACACAAGCTAGGCAAGCGCTCTTCACTGAGCCACAGTCGCAGCCCCCTGAAACCTACAGGTAATAAGGAGAATCAAAATATCTTCATACTTGTATGAGCATGTCGCTTCCGTGGAGATGTTTAGAAAGAGGCAGATCTCAGCCCTGCCGCACACAGTGTGGGACTGAAGTTCTGTGTTTCATTAGTGTGTGTCCGTGGAATCCGAGCAAGCTCAGACTCACTGGCTTGCCTGTTCTTCAGGTTCCCTCACCATCAAAGGCTTAATGCAACTCTCAGGACCCTAACTACAAGACAGTTCTTAGGAGGTGTAGGATTGGGGTTGTTTCACGTTTGTTCCAGGGACAGCAGCTGAAACCCTGGTGGGTGACTGTTCACAATTGCAAGGCCCTGTTTGAGGCAGTTTTTCATTGCTGTGACCAAAAGACCTGACAAGAACTATGTAGAGGAGAAGTCCGTTTGGCTCCGTGTTTCAAAGGTTCTGTCCATGGTCGTCCAGCTCCATAGCTGTGGGCCCAAGGTGAGGCAGAACATCATGGCAGAAGGGTGTGGCGGAGGACAGTGGTTCAGGACATGGCAACCAGGAAGCAGAGAGTTCTGTGCACCAGGGACAAAATATACATCCCCAGTGCCCGCCTCCTCCAGCCACAGCCCACCTGCCTACAGTTAATCAGTGGATTGATCCATGGGTAGCCTGCAGCTCATAACCTACTCTTTTCACCTGTGATCGTTCTTGGGTTGCCTCACAACAAGCCTCTGGGGGCAACTGCACGTCCAGGTCACAACGTGTCCCTCACCCTTCCAGTTCTCTGTGGAAACCCTGATTTGATCAGGGATGACCTGTTGTCGTGGTTCCCTGTGTGTATGTATAACTCGTGTCCCGGGAGAAATGTTTTTTGCCTTTGTAGAAAAATCTGTGCAGTTAATTTTGGTCACGGTCATGCTGCCATGGTTTCGGCCAGCAAAGGCCCACAGGCAGGTGCTGCCTGAGGTTACATCCCTGGGCCACGTAGAGCAAGATAGTGTCCCCACAACACCTTGTGGTGGCACCACTCACCACCCTCATCCAGTGACATACAACTGCGTGTCATCTTCAAATTTTAGGGTAGAAGTATTTTTTCTTACTGGCCTACTTTTTTTCTGTAAAACCTCGTTTGTAACCCTTCTTGGTCTGAATGACAAAGGCAGTTACGTTCTCCATGTCACACACGTCGTGGTAGAAAGCACAGTAGAGCTGGATCCAGGTGACACAGACCACAGGACTCAGAGTGGTCATTCTCCATACCTGCCGAGCAAATGAACAGCTGCCTGTGTAGCACCCCACCCAAGGTGCGTGCAGACACACATACACACACACACACACACACACACACACACACACGGGCTGCTCTTGCCCTTCCGGTGGAGACGATAGAGGGAGAGCAGCTCCCTGCAGGCAGAGCCTGGGCAGCCCCTGCAGGTGTGAGCCGGGGCACTGCCCAGAGCGCCTGGTGGTGCAGTGGTGGCTGAAGGGAGCAACGTGGGGGGCGGGCAGCTGCAGGTACCAGCTGTGGCTCAGGAGCCCTTCCACAAACGGGGACTTCAGCGACTGTTTCTTCTGGGCAGTGTGTGTTTAGTGCCCACCCATTCGTCTTCCCTTCCTCTGCCCTCGGCCCGACTCCCTGTAGGCTGTGTTGGTGGTAGCCTTCCCTTGGTCTCGGGAGTGGCCTCCGATGGAGGCAGGACAGCTGCAGGATGGGCGGGCAGAATCCATCAGCCTGGAGTCACCGTGCCAGACGGTGCTGGTGTGGCCTGTGGACACCCGTGCTAGACCTGCCTTCTAGACCCTCCTCTGTGGGGCCGGAAGCACCCTCCCCTCTGGACTCGCCCACAGGGTCTTCCTGCATGTCACTGGTGAGGGCGCATGTCCTAGGTGGAAGGCGGAGAGGAGCCCACCTTCCTCAGCACCGGGGCAGGTGCCCAGCTGTGTGGCTGCCTCCGTGAGCTTCTGCAGGAGCACCTGCGTCTCGGTCACCTGCTGCGGCTGCCTGCAGTCCTGAGACGCTGCGACTGCCTGCCCAGCCCTCCTGCCCTCTGGCCAGCAGGGCTCTGGAAGCACCTGTGTGCAGTCCTCTCCTGAGTGGAAAATCTAACGTGCTCTCCGTTTCCCTGACTGAGTTTTCAGACATGAAATGCAGAGGGTCTCCAGGCACAGGAAAAGATGCCGATCTCTCCTAACGAGAAACTCTGAGTGTACGCTGCCACTTCTCGCCCAGCAGATGGGCTGAGCTGGGAAGGTCAAGGACACTGCTGACGTGGGGTGGCAGGCGCTCCGTGCTGCTGGGTCCAGTGCCCCTCTCCCCTGCAGCTCAGGCTTTGCCCCTCCCGTCACCAGGGCTGCTTTTCTGGGGACACCTCTTGCTGTTCAGTGCCACCTTCGTCCTTATCTTACGTCAGAGCAGTTGACCCAGGTAGCCATACCCTCCTCCTCACTGCACTTTCCCCCTGCCTGCAGGCCACCACTCTTGGTGGCTCTCTTGTCTGGACGCAGCTCCTCAGTCCCCTCCTGCCTTCACCTTCGGGCATGTGAGCCCACGGCCCAGGCTGGCACCTTGGCCTGCATGTGACCCCTCGTGGTCTCACATGGTCTCATGGGTTAGGTACTGTCGCTATGCCGACGCTTCCAGCCCAGACCTCTGCGGAACCCCAGGCAGTGTGTCCGGCTCCTTGCTGACTGTGGACTTGAATGTGTAATGTCCTGGCCAAGAGGGTGCATCCAGATCCAGCTGGCCCCGGCCCCCACTCCTGCTGCAGGAGCTGCCCACTCCCCAGCGGTGGCTCCTTCTCCCGTCCAGCTGGTCAGCGACATGTCCATCATCCTCACCTCGTCTGACACCCGTTCCACATCCAGACTGTCAGGAATTCTGTCCGCTCTATATTTAAAATATTCTACCTGGCACAGGGCACATACCTACAATCCCAGCTGCATGGGAGGCTGAGACGGGGATCCAAATTCGAGGCCTGCTTGGTAACTTAGTGAGCCCTTGTCCTGAAATAAAGAATGCAAAGGGCTGGGGGGCGGATCAGTGGCAGAGCGACCGGCTCAGTCCCCAGGGCCACATGCACCCAGCATCCTCTGTCCTTCCCCAGCCTGCCAGCCGTGGCCATCCCCTCAGACCACTGCAGCTGCTGCACATGCTTCCCACACAGTGTGTGGCCTTGCCACAGGTGCTCCATGGCTCTGCTGCTTCACCTGAAGCGCCTGGGCCTCGTGCTGTCCTGCACCTGCTCACCCATCCCCGCGTGGTTCCAACCCAGCTCGAACCCAGCGCTCCCTTTGCCAACCCGTCCTTGTCTGCCAGGCCGCCATCTTCCTGACCTCGGGTCTGTTCCCTCTGTCTGGTTTGCCCTTTCCTCCAGGCATCTGCTGGGAACTGGCTCATGGCTGACGTGTGTGCTAACTGGTCGCCTTCCTAATGAGATGTCTGGATCTCCTAATTTAGGTTGCCACCCGCCACCCCGATTCTGCCCTGCCCCTTACCCAGGATGCAGCTGGAGTGGTGTCCCTGAAGTGGTGGCAGGCAGCATTCCCTGGTTACCTGAGGAACGCGTGGCCAGCCCACGCCTGTGCTCGTGGTCTGTCTCCGTGGCTGACGTGTGAGCCCCCGGGGGCAGAGTGCTTGTCTGTGTCACTGAGCACAGTGCAGCCTGGCATGTGACTGCCGCGCGTCGAGGGTCTGCAGGAGGAACAGGCAATCGGGTGGTTCCATGTTGTGGCTGTCACGAGCCATGCTGCCACCGCAGTCTGTGATGGCTGGTTTCACCACAGCCTGACCGGCCAGGGGTGCCTGTCGTGTTCTGGGCGTGCCACTGGGTGAGGGTGTTTCTGGACGAGATTGACGTGACTCGGCAGAGTGCCTTCCAGTCTGGGGTCTCGCCAGTGGATTGACCTGCAGGGCACAGACAGCGGGTACCAGGGCCCTCCTGCCCAGCTGGCCTTCAGCCCTGCTCTGAGTCGTGGCCCTTCCTGGGTCTCCAGCCCATTGTCCTTCAGACTGGCACTGACCAGGGCTTTCAGCTCTCCTGGTTCACAGGCCTTCAGGCTGGACCTGGAACTGCATGTGGGTCCTCCTGGGTCTCTAGCTTGACGACTGGACCTTGGGAATTCTCCTTCTGCAGGTCCTGGGAGCCTGTTCCTCTGATCAGCACAGGTGTGCACACACCCCACCTGCAGGTCCTGGGAGCCTATTCCTCTGATCAGCACAGGTGTGCACACACCCCCGTCGGGTTTTCTCGGAGGACCCTGAAGGTGCAGTGCCCTCCACTGATCCCCGAGCATGTGCGGGGTTTCTCTAGGACGTCTGCAGGGTGGAGTTGCTGGTCTGGGCAGCATGCGTGGCTGTGGCCAGAGGGCTTCCTCCAGTCTCAGCTCCCAGTCTGAGCTCGTGGCTCGGTGTGACTGAACCTGGTGGTCCTCAGTGGTGTCTGAATTCTCCCTTGTTGCCATAGAGTTACCTACGTGAGCTGGTGTCTTTATGAGCCCACTCTGTTGCATATTAGTGAGTTTTAATCTGATCAGAAGTATCTTTACAATTGAGTTTTTCCACTTGGATTTCTTTTATGAATACTGCTCTCATATCCTTAACAGTTTTCCACTTAGAGCGTCCTTCTCCGAGCCCAGGCACTCACCTACATACTCTCTGTCTCTTTCTACATATTCTCTACACATTTTTAAAAATTCCTCTTACTAACTTCCATTATATAGCATTTAACCAACATCTCTCCTTTGAAAGAAAAGATATATTTTACATGATTTATATGCACATCGTAGGAAAATATGCAGGCAAAAAAATCATTTATATTTCTACTTGTAGCAATAACTAATGTTAGCATTATGTAAACCTATCTTTCTAATCCGAGTGTGTATGTGTGTGCACGTGTACGCAGGTATTCACACACGTGTAATTACATAAACTGAAGATGAACCGTGCTTTTCATGCTCTTGTGTAAAATGATTTTTCCCCTTAAGATAGCATCAGAGCATTTCCGTGTGGATCAGAGTGTTCCTGCCAGATGGTTTTTATTGGCCACAACACGTCCCCTAGATGTGCTGTTGAGAAGGGCTGTTCAGGTGGTTGGTGATGATCCTAAACAGCTCTGGCCCACCGAGCTGTGCCTGAACCTGTGTGCACTTCCCTGGCACGAGCGTGAAGGCAGAGTAGCTGGGTGACAGTGTGTCTGCTGTCACCGACAAGCAGGATGATTTCTTCAGGAGCCATTGTGAACCAGACTCCTTGTGCTGCGTCTGTCCCCACTCGGGTGGCCTCACAGGCAGGCACACGCCTCGTGCGTCTCCCCGGGGCTGGAGGCACAGCACTATGGTTGCTCCTGGGGTCCCAAGGGAGCCCTGGCTGCTGCCCTGGCTCTGCCCTGCAGTTAGTGGGTCCCAGGAGCCGCGCGTGCTCCGGAGCATCTGTACGTGCACCGCAGGAGGAAGGCTGTGTGATGGCTTCTCAATGTCACCATGGCCTCCCCCTTCCTGCCCTTCCAGCACCAGCCCGACCGGCTTGGAACTTGATGAGGCTAGCAGGCGTGCCTTCTGGAATCTTCATCAGCACGCTCGCAGCAGCCTCCGCTGGGCCTGCAGAATGAGGTGCAGCACCCGATGGGATGGGCCGAGGCTGGACAGTGCGTCCAGGACTCCAGCCTCCAGCTCGTCCACCCTGCTTCTCCCGAGCTGTTCAGGACAGCGCGATGCCAGAAGCTGCCAAAATGGCATCCTTGCTCATCCCAGCGTCTCCTTGTTAAGTCAGGGGTTGTCCTTCCATAAACACGCTGGGAAGAGGCGTGACGAGGTTCCAGGAAGTCACGGACGGGGCGGTCCAGGTGGCTTTACGCACACGGACATGGACACCTTTTCAGATGCACGTACTGAAGCCGGGGGGTGAAGCATGGAGGAGAGGGAGGAGGAGAGAGAGGGCGGGTCCATCGCCCATGCTGACTGGTTGTGCTTCTCTCACTGGTGGACATGTGCGATTCTCCTAGTTTAGTGAGGGGGGGGGTCTCCAAGTCGGGGAGAGGCGGTGGGAGGCGGAGGGACGCTGACTGTCATGATAGCAGGGGACACTGTGTTAATGACCAAGCAGGCAGCTTGCTGTCAGAGAACGAGGAAGACGATACAGGAGAATTGGTACAGGGTCACTAAAGCTCCTCGATGCCCCGTGTCCAGGGGCTGGAGGTCCTGAAGGGGGAGTAACCCAGAAAGGAGACCGAGCACTGTCGCCCCAGAGCTGGGCAGGGGCAGTGTCTGCGCAAGGTCTGTGCCTGGCCAGGGTTGGGACCAAGTGCAGAGCGAGGAGGGGGGCCTGTCCTGAAGGCACTCGCTCAGTCCACATGCTGAAGGGACAGCTGGAGACAAGAGGCCACGCCCCTCCCTCAGGTGCTGATCCCCAGGAGAGTAAGCAGCCTGCAAAGGATCAAGGCGTCCCCACGGGACTCGATTTATCTCTGGAGTCTGCACATCCCGCTTCCTCAGGGTGACCAGCAGGCAGGCTGGCAGGGAAGTCTGTGGATCTGTTGAAGAGCTGGGTTCCGTCCATCACTGAGCCTGGAAGTGGCCCGTGTGGCTTGTCCAGGATGCAGAACGTGTTCTTGGGAGTGAGGCGTCTCCGGAAGGCTAGCGGTCGCTGCCACACACAGGCTCCGTACCTTGCCAGGAAACCAGGGCACACAGCTTCTGGGTGCCTGAGTTCTCCTTAGGTGCTTCTGGTCTGCATTCAGGTGTTTGAGATTTCTTTTTCTTTCTGTTAGCTTGGGGCACTTGACCACTGAGCCACATCTCCAGACTTTTTTGAGACGGGATCTCACTCAGTTGCTAAGTTGGTCTCAGACTGGCGATCCTCAGCCTCCAGAGTCTCAGGGGTTGCTCACGTCTTCTGGAAGCCTGTGGAAGGGAGTGTTTTAGCTCTGCATGTGTGGCTGCTGGGTGTGGAGCCCCCAGACCCTCTGCCCCTGATCCCACTCAGACGTTCCTGCACAGGCACCACTTGCTGGCCCTCAGGAGCCCCATTGTTTCAGCTGCTGTGTCCCAAGAGTGGGGCTCAAGCAGAAGTCTCCAAGGACAACTGAAGACTGAGGGGAGCTGCGAAGACAGACGTCATGGGCAGGGGTGGAGCCCCAGGAGAGCACCTGGAGATGCCAGGGGCATCCCAGCCAGCACTGGGGACACTGCGAGGACTCAGCAGAGAGGAGCAAGGGTTAGGTCACAAGACAAGCACCGGCAGCCGTTCAGCAGATCCTGACAGGGCGACCTGGGCTCCACCCCAAGCCAGGACGCCGAAGCCCTGGGCCCATCTCACCTCTGCCAACAGCGCCTGACTGTGCCCACAGGGGCTGGAACGGGAGCAGCTGCAAAGGTGGCTTCTTCTCTTGGTGCCCCAGTTTCCCTCCCGTGCACACGCTCCGCCCTGAGCAGATGGGCTCTCCGCCTGAGACGGAGGGCGCATCCTGCATGGGAACCACACTGCTCCAAGGACATGGCTGCGGGAGGACCAGGGTCAGGCGAGGCCTGGACACGCCTGTGGAGGTCAGTCTGTGGGAGACAGCGTAGGCCACATCAGCCACGGAGGCCAAAGTGGAGTTTACCAGGGCTCTCTCCTGTGGCGAGGGAGACAGCCGCAGGGGTGGTGGCGTTGGACCCTGAGTCACTGTGTTTGCCTCCTCCCACAATTAAAAATAAAACAGCCTCCAAATGCCTGTGTTATCTGGACTGTGTTACGGTTCTCTGGAGGAGCAGAATCCATAGGAGGTATGATGATAAAAGGGGATTCATTAGATTGGCTTCATGACCAGAAGCTGGATGGTCCACAATGGCCGTCTGCAGCTGGAGAGCTGGAGGAACCAGCAGCTGCGCAGCCCAAGAGGCAGAAGCCCCAGAACAAGAGGGATCAACAGTGCTACCCTAGTCGGAGACCAAGGCTTCTGGAAAGTCCCTGGAGAATCACTGGCAGAGTCCACTTTGGAAGAGTGAAGTGAGAGTCCGATATCCTCAGACAATTGAAGGAGTGACCAAGAACCCGTTGAAGAAGAGCCGAGCTTGCGTCTGCCCTGCTTCCCTGTGCTTCCAGCTTTTATTCCATCCTATTGGGCGGTGCTGCCCACATTAGGGAGGGTCTCCACCTCAGTTCCCCACCCCCAATCATTCCAAGGCACGCCCTCAGGGACACACCCAGAGGCCTCCTAACCATCACATCTCTTAACCAACCAGGTTGACGATTCAGATTCACCATCACAGTGACACAGTGTTTTTCTTTGTGGAGACCCTTGTCCATTTGTTGTCAGAGGCGGTGACAGAATCTGCGTGTGGCTGTATTGGAAGAGCCGTTCCCGTCTTGGCAGACACTTTTCTCATCGTAGGTCACTCGTGTGCATAAAGTAGGAAACAGGCTGGTCCCTCAAGGTTTCCTGGCCGTCTGTGGGAGTGCTGTACCCGGCTTTGCCCAGTGGTCAAGGTGTGCCACATGATGTTCCCTTGTGCGCACTCTGAGCCATGGCCCAGTCATGCCACCTGGCTCTGCTGGCTCCCTGCCACCTCTGCTCGTTACCTCCCCTTCCTGCCAAGAGCATGGGGTCCACTCTGAACTTCTCCCCTAGGCAGTGGTCCCATGCTGCATTGGTCTCTGGCTCCCTCGTCCTACGAGTCAAAGCCTCCTTCCCCGCCCCCTGCACCAGCTGCTGGAGCCCCTTGGCCCTGTGACTCTGTGCTCTGCAGGGAGACCCAGAGGTGGGCGAGGCCTCGGCCCTGCAGAGGCCATCTGGCGGGGTCTGGCCCCTGCCCTCAGCAGGTTCTCCAGCTCCTGCCTGTGGGAGGTGAGGGGCTAACCCTGAAGCTCTCGGGCCAGCCAGAGAGCAGCCCCCCACTTCTTGCTCCCTGGCCAGTGTGTGGGTAACGGTCCCGAGTGAGGAAGTGACGGGCTCAGCCAGCGGAGCCGCGGAGCAGCTGCAGCAAGGCTGGCGAGGGCAGACTCGCCTACCTGCGTGGAGGATGCCCACACCTGCTTCCTGCCTGCTGCGTGTCTGCCAGGGGAGGGCACCCCACCTGGGCTCCCAGTGCCTGGTCATGACCAGCGCCTCCTCGTACTCTGTGCTGCTCTCCAGGTGGACCTGTTGGCACCGCCGGGGGAGGCCGAGCCGCTGTGGACTCAGCGGAGGTCGTGCTTTCACAGAGGTAGATCTCGTCTTCAGAAACTTCCGTGAAAATGGAATAGCCCCCCTGCTGCAGCTGAGGCCCCAAAGCGCTGGGTCCTGTCCTTCAGGGACTCGAGTTGGCACAGCTGGCATGGCCTCGGGCCTGCAGTGACCTTGGGGTCTGAGTGCTAAGGACTGGGCGCTGTGACGTGGGGCCATGGGCTAGCCCGGTGCCGCCTGCTGGCAGCTGCTGGGTGGCCCCGCTGCCCGTGTGGCCTCAGCATCCCCTGGCACCTGGCGTCCTCTCTGACCCCAGCTGCATCTCTGCAGAGCAGGTGGAGCAGAATATAATGACCCGTCCCTGTAACCAGCCTCCAAGTGGTTTTCAGGTGTGGAGAAGTAACAATGAAAAGACAATGTGCTTCACGATCTGCCGTCCTGCTGGCCTCTCTGGACACTGAGAAACCCCTGAAGAACTCGGCCAGCCCTGCTGCGCGGCTCAGCAGAGCCCCTGCAGTAAGCAGCCCTCTCCACACACGGTCCCCGTGTCCCTGGAGCCTGTGAACAGATCCACGTGTGCTCGCGTCCTTCCCCTTGACGTCTGCGTGGCGTGCACTCGGGGCCATGGTGCCTCCCGATGGGGCCTGCGCCTCCAGCGTGTCCTGGGGTCTGTTTGCTGGAGCTGTGGCTCTCAGGGCTGCCCCTGCACGGGAGGAGCATGCGCCTGGTCATCTGCAGGGTCAGCTGGCGGGAGCAGAGGTGCCAGTCAGCCATACAGCTGGCCGCAGGAGGGCATCGGTGGCTTTCGCCAGGCCCTCCTGTGAAAACGGCCCAGGTCCGTCTGCGCCTGGCCACAGGGTCAGTGTCGGGCACCTTGTCCCTGCAGGGCGGTTGGCGCTTCTGCCTGTGGATGGTCCCCTCCTGTCCTGCACTCCTGTTCCCACGGGTGTCTGCTTGCTGGTTGGCCCGGGTCTCCTAAGTGAAGGGAAGCAGCCCCCTCCTCACGGGGCTTTGTGGGCGTCTCCCCACCGTCCTCCGCGCTGAGCTGCCGTCTTGCTGGTTTTGCCAGGCACGCCGAAGTCTGGTGGCTGCTGGGGCCGAGTGCCTTCAGGCTCAGGGCCCTTCGTCTCTCTCAGAGGTCTTCCCACCGCAAGACCGCGCAGCAGCTCACCGGTCTTTTCCTTAAAAACAAGACCAGAGCCAGTGCCACCCTGGAGGGAAGGTCGTGGGTTCGACACAAAGTGTGTGAGATGCATTTAAGCAAAAAAAATAAAAGAGCCTTCAGTCTCCCTGCAGAGCGGGTCCCCACGGACGCAGGCTTCGACCTGGGCAGTAGCGGAGACTGTGGCTGTGTCTGTCTGTTTTGTGGTTCTGGGGACTGACGGGGTCTGTGCGAGCGGGGGAGCCTCGCCTCTGTCTGGTGTTCTGATTGTGCTGTGGAACCAGCTGTTAAATATCCACATTGTATTTTAAAACGGCTTTACTGAAGCGTGTCTCAGTCACCCCGGGTTCCTCCCTGCGCGGCGTCACCTCTGCGGCCTGACTGCAGGGTCTCCCACCTGGATGGAGGCCTGGGGTCACTGGCTGCTGGCCAGCCCTGCCCAGCCGTAGGCCGCTGCACACCTCCTGCTCTCCGGGTCTCCCTTTCCGGGAGTCTCACGCACATGGCGTCACACGGCACTCGCGCCTCTGCCTGGCTCGCTTCGGGACCCGTGATGCTTCCGTTCCTCCCAGTTGCTCCCACGCTGTCGCAGGTGCCAGCCCTTCATCCACCGCTGAGTCGTGGTCCCCTGGACGGATGTCCCACCTCTTTGGTGCCCTCCTAGGCATGGGGCCCTTGGAGTGTGTCCCCTCTCAGCTATTATGAGCGCTCGTTTGCTCCAGGATTTCGTGTGGGTGTGTGCTCCCACTCCTCCGGGTCGCCTGGGAGGTTATGTTGGTGTTTGGTTGTGTCTTTAACCCCTTGTGGTGCTGGGTTCAGAGCCAGGGCCTCGTGCGTGCCAGGTGAGCCTCACACTGAGCCACGCCCAGCCCTGGTGGCCCGTCCCAGGAGCTGACGGGACCGAGTGTCTCCACTAACACGTGGCATCGGGGACCTCAGGGGAGCCCTCCCAAGGGCGAGACCACCTGGTACCACACTTACACCGCAGGGCTTGCGATGGTGCTGAGGCTGCCGTGGGTCCTGCCCTGACCCGGGGAGATGGGGTCCTCCCTGTTGGGTTCAGCGGAGGCCCTGAGGTCGGGGACATCAGATACGAAAGTGAGCCTGAGGCTGAGCCCCACGCGGGCAGAATGTAGAGGGGTCCAAGGGTGTGATCCTCACTTGCCGCGCCCAGGGCGGGGTTCTTCCTGGCAGGTCAGAGTGTGCGAGCCAGCCTTCTGTCACCACGACGGCACCCCCAGGTGGCAGCGATGTGGAGGAAAAGTTTGGCTGGCAGGTTGGGAGGTTTGTCTGGGTCTGCTGGCCAGGCCGAGCTGGATGGGTGGACGGCAAGGGTGGGGAGAGGGGTGGGGGCTGGGGAGGGCTTGGTCTCCTGGACAAGTTGTGGCAACTGCGAAGCCAGTGTTGACCATGACAGCCCTGCACCGTGCCCTGTGAGGGCACCACGAGAGGCCACGTCCACCACATACGCACGTACACCATAGACAAAATGAAACCCACCTGGTCAGCACGCAGGAGCACCGTCTGCCTTCAGCGTGTCTTCATATCACCTTCCACAGTACTTCCTCCCGTGTCTGCGAAACGTGCTGTCTGTCCACAGGCTGCAACTTGGAGGTGGAATCATCTAGGCCCAGAGTGGAAACCACAGGGCAGGAACGACAAGCTGCCTCTCGACAAGCCACAGGTCACTGCAGGGCAGGGTCCTCTGCAAGGCCCAGGCCATCTCTGAGGTGGGCGCAGGGAACGTTCGCTGTGCTCAGACCGTTACCTCGACGAGGGACTCGCCTGCTCCTCCCGTTCAGTCTCCTTTGCTCCCTTCCTGTGTCTGGGCATGAAGAGTCCCAACCAGGGCCCCGCTCAGTGCTGGCTCACACGCCCTTCCTGGGAGGGCACAGCAGAGCCATGAGTGCTGGGGAGGACAGCGGGACTCCTTGGGGCTGTGACCCAGGGAGCAGGGGCCTCAGAACCCAGGCCTCCCTGCTCTCCCTGCATGTCTTCGGTGACGGTCCCTTAGTTCCAGCCCACCCCAATATCACAGCTCCATGTCCCCAAAAGAAGAGCCGGTAAGGGAGGCCTTTCTGCATTGCCAGGAGCCCAGCCATGGGCGGCTGGGCACAGACTCCAGGAAAGGAGGCTCTGAGCACCAGACTGACCCTAGGGAATGCCTGCAGAGGGGCTGTGCCATGGGGCTCCGGCGGAACGTTCCCGCCTGCCCCCAGGCCCACCAGCCCCTAGGGGTGATCTGTATGAACAAACTTCAATAACAGGAAAAAATCCAAATGAGAGATCTTCCCACTTCTCTCCTTGAGTCAGAACCAGGAGCGGGAGAGTTGGTCCACAGCCTGAGCATGCTCAAGGGCATCTTGGTGGCTCTGTACCCTCCGGGGAGACTCAGAAGGAAATGACGAGATCTTCACCCTGGAGACCTTTAGGGGAATGGATGCCAGGAAACCAGAGCAATCTGATGTTCTCAGACTTGGTAGACTTGAAGCTCAGGGGATCCTGGACAAAGGAGGTCCTGGATGGCCAGGAGATGCAAGTCCTGCAGCTGCCGTGCCCACCTGTCCTCACGGAGCACTTGGAAGCGTCCAGGTGTTAGGGGAATGACTGTTAGCAGCAGCTTGGAGGTGAAATGGTCGGAGGACCAGGCCAGGGGGAAGGGAACCAAGGGACGTTTGCTGAGACGCATCTCACCGGGAAGCGCGCCACTCCTCCCCTCTCCACTCTGGGCCTCCAGAGGGTTCTGTCTTGTGTCTTGACTCAGGTTCTGACTGGGACTCCTGGTTGCACAAAGACCTTTTCTTTTCTTCCTTTTTTAAAATATATTTTTTAGTTGTATTTTATTTACTCATATGTGGTGCTGAGAATCGAACCCAGTGCCTCGCACGTGCTAGGTGAGCGCTCCAGTGCTGAGCCGCAGCCCAGCCCACAGGGAGGGTTTCTCTTGCTGTGGGGCAGCGTGAGCTAGTTAGATAGCAGCCAGGGATAAATAGGAGTTCAGGACCCCAACGAGGGGCTGGGCCATGGCTCCGTGGTAGAGCGCTCACCTCGTGTGCGTGAGGCCCTGGGTTCGATCCTCAGCACCACATAGACATACAATAGCCTGTGTCCACCTACAACTAAGAATGTATTAAACAAGAATCCTAACGAAGTGCCACCCAGGACCTCGGGCCGTCCCGCCCACCTTCACACCTGCCTTTGCAGGGCCTCCTCTGGCGGCTCCCGGGGAGACACAGCTGTTTTCCTCTCACATTCCCACAATTCTCAGCTCGACAGGAGGGACAGCGAGACTGGGGGTGGCTGGTGGAATTTCTGTGGCCCTGTGTGTTTGGAGATCTCTCCGGGGCTGTCAGCCGGCAGTGGAGCTGGGCTCGCAGGCTCACACGCTGCCGCCGAGCTCCCGAGTCCCACCAGCCCGAGGCCACGGCTGCGCAGAGCACGTGAGCGGATGACCAGTGGACCTGGACATCTGGTTTCCATCTTAAGAGTGTTTCTTTGTCTTGTCATTGTGGAGAACATCCCGGAAAAGTCTTGAAAGTTAATCAGCTCCACGTTCACTGGAGGAGAGAAGGCCAAGGCTCTGATGGCACGTCCTCCTTGGTCCCGCTGCCCAGCCGCTCTCCGACTCCCCGTCTAGTGGCGATTAGGTCCTCGGTGTTTCCAGCCCTGACTCTCCTTCCTGGGACAGGCACCTGGCTGCGACTCCCCTGGCCACGAAGATGCGGAGCACCGCATGGAGCACCATGCGGAGCAGACGCCTCGTGAGTGTGGCTGTGATCTGAGGTCCCTGCGCACACGTCCCTTTATGAACCTGACCGCTCAGCTCCTTGCTGCAGAAGGACATGTGGCAGAAGGACAATGCATGTGATTTTTTGAGTTTGTTTCCTCTGAATTAATACATTTTCTTTAAAAGCTCCAGTTTCCTGTCTGGTTATGTATTCTTAACTCACACACACTTCACTCGTCTTCTTCATTTTATTTAACAATATGTCTTTTTAGTATAGGTGGGAATGAAAAATCACTAATTTAAGATCCCCCACAAGTGCCCGTGATCTTGGGGGACCAAAATTTGACTCCATTCTATCTTGATCACAAAACTCCTAATGGACAATCTGATTCTTTGAGAGCAGTCAATATTTAACTTTTTTATAAAAATAAACTACAAGGTCCTACACACACAGACGCCTTCACACGAGCACCCGGTGCGTGCGTGTGCGTGTGCATTACACGTACAGGGGTTTGTGCACACACATGCTTGTTCTAGAATGACAGGCGTTTAGGGGAGTGGACTTGAGGGGTCGGGATTTCAGGGTCCCCACAGTTCCCAATCGAGCGATGCTCCATGTCAGCCCTCCAGCCTGGGGGTAAGTTGGGTAGGACCCCCTCGGGCCGCGTGCCTGTGTGCCTGGAGGACGTGGAGGGCCACGTCCCCACACCCCCAGGAAGTGGATCTCGCGGGGTCTCCTCTGCAGCGACTGGTCTTCTCAGAGGCCCTGCAGCTGTGAGGAAGCTGAGGGCCCTTGCCGTCCTCCTGCAGTGCCAAGCAGATAGGGTCCCGTTTCCTCTTTTTAAAGGTATTTGCACGTCACTTGCTCTCCATGTGGACATTGGCACGGTGCCTTAGCTTGGGGGCCCGTTCTGTCCTGCTGGCCATGCTTAAACTGCTTCCTCCTCTTGCTCAAGAGGACACTTGTGTGTTTATAGACATTTTATTTTAAACATAAGGTCTGGAGAAAAGGGGGATGTTGTGGTAGCTTGGCTGGGAAGACCTGGCATCGCGCGGTCTCACACGAGTGCGGCCAAGCTTTCACCAGCAAAGGAGCTCGAGTGACTCCACGGGCAATGCCTCTTACCATGTGGCAGCCGGGGACGCAGAGGTGGCAGCCTAAGGCCACCGCAGCGTGGCATGGGTGGTCGGTCCCCAAGGAGCCCTTCCGCTGGATGGAGTCCCGAGGTCAGGAAGCTCTGCGCCTGGCGGGTTCTGGCCTGCTTCTGTGTGGCGAAGGGACACACTGGGCCGCCTGCTGGCCTCTGTCCAAGCTGGCTGACTTCCTCCTTTCTCGTGGGCTTTGCAGCGATTCTCAGGACACGGTGATCAAGTAAAATGTTATGATTAAGTCTTGCTTAGTCACTGGCTGTTTAGGCTGCATTTCCTCTTTTGTAGGTTTTCTTTTCTGGTCCTGCAGGTTGAACCCAGGGGCGCTTAACCACTGAGCCGCATCCCTCGCCCTTTACATTTTCATCTTGAGACAGGGCTCACTACATTGCTGAGGCTGGCTTTGAACTTTCAATCCTCCTGCCTCAGCCTCCTGAGTTACTGGGATTGCAGGCACGAGACCACCACACCTGGATCCACTTTTGTAGGTTTTCTGGTGTCTCAAAATATTTTCTTAGGATAAATTTCTAGGAATAAAACGCTTGGGATAAAGAGCTGTTGGTGTCTGTTTCTCGCATACCCTTCCTCTTGCTTGCTTGTTTTTGTTCTCGGCGTTTAGAGTCTCGGAACATCTTGGTCAAAAAGAAATGTGTGGAGAGGGCACGAGTTCGGCTTGCCTTTGGGACCTGCCCGTTGTTTGGGCACGGCGTGGCTGGGGCGTGGGCGCAGCTGCTCCTTCCTGCTGTGGAAGAGGGCTCCGGGCCACAGCAAGTCACAGGTCTTTGCTGAGCACCTACTGTGTGCCCCAGCACAGAGCCACGTGTGGAGCGTCCAGGAAGCAAAACGAGATGACCAGTTCACTCTTCCCAAGCACTGGGTGGCCAGCGCTGGGCTGCAGCTGGCTTTCTGCTGTCCCCCTCAGTGGGTGGCCCTCTGTGCAGTGCTGTCTGGACCCTGCTCCTCCTTCCTGTTTGCTGTTGACCATCTGCCTCGGGAGCCCATCCAGCTCTCAGGAGAGGGTGGCCTGTCACCCCCCTCATGCACATCTGAAGTGGCCACCCTGCAGTCCAAGGGGAGGCCTGGAGGGGACCCAGGAGTCCTGTCTTGGAGGAACTGAAGGAGAAGGATTTCAGGGAGGGACCCAGAGGGCCATGCCGGATTCGGCATTTTTAGTCAACTTCTGCCACCTAGTGGCCATTCTGAGAAACTCTTTTCATTTTCAAAATAAAAGGATTTTGAAGCCTGCAAAGGCGCTGCCTGCGGCTGCCGGTCCACATTTTCTTTAAGGGAGGTTGAGAGCAGAGCCGCGGCACCACGGGGGCGGCCGCCCTGCCTTCCAGTCGCCCTCAGTCCTGCCTGTCGTTTTCCTACTATGTGAACTTTATTGCCACATGTTTACAATACTCTTATGCGTATTTCAAGTTTTTTCCTGTAAGTAGGGGTCTCAGAGGGGCTCGCTCTGGCAGTCGGGGAAAGCGTATGAAATAGGAATGTGAAAAAGTTTAAAGGGAAACTGCCCAAGGCGGCTGGTTTTAGAGAACCCGGTACGTAACATGGAACGTGACCGTGACTTCACATTCACTTCCCTTCTGCCACTTCAGGGTCCAGACTGCTCACAGTTCCCAGGTTGTCCTCACTGTGCGTCACGTGCAGGCATGGTTTTAGAATAGTTCACGCAGCCACTGTCCAGAGTGTCCTGAGCTCAGCCCTATGGGACCAT
>JAJEJO010001761.1:74950-94934 GCA_020662805.1 Glaucomys volans
GAGCTCTGGCTACATTCAAGGGTCCCCACTCAGTGGCCGCAGAACTGTCACGGATGCTGGGTCACACATTTATTTCTCCAGGCCCATCCAGGGCGGGTGAACAGGCCTTCTGTGATGCGTCCACCCTAATGTCCCAATCTCTCCAAGCCTGCGGCTCGTTGCTCTAGGTCTTCTGGAGCAGATGTGGCATTTCAACTTCATCTAGGGTGGGCCACCTCTTGTTTCTGTTTCAACCCAGCCTGCCAGCTGCTGGCCAGCCCAGATCGCCCCCTGGTGGTCAGTTCCAGCAAATTCATCCTGATCCAACTTGGCCCAGAGCCCTGTAACCACACCGAGGTTCATGCGTACCTCTGCGGCCTAATCTAATTCTATCACGTCCTTCTTGTTCTCCCAGAGGTCTTCCTGACCACGATACCCCTCCTGTCCCTGAGCGCCTGCAGCGGCACGGTTCGTGCCACGCGGGGGCCCCTGGCTAACCTAGGGCATGCCATTTAGCCCTCTGTGTGCACGATGCCCGCCGACCAGAGCCGAGCTCCTCAGGGCAGGACCCTGTCTGGCACTTCCTGTGCCCACTCCCCCAACAGGTGCATTCTGGAACATGCCGAAGGGAAGGGGTGAAGGCGCTAACCAGCGCCCGGGAGCTTGGCCTGGATCACAGCCCAGTCTGCCAGAGATTCTAAACGTTGGAGTCGCATTACACTTCAGAGTAGCTGCTCCCCTCTCTCCTCCACTGCCATCTGTCACCTTCCCTGCGTCCATCGCTGGCCACTCACAGTCAGGCTTCCGGGAGGCGCTCCGCGTCTTTCCTTCCTGGGGCACCGTCCCTCCACCGCACTTCCCCTCTGGTTTTCTCCCAGAAACAATTGAGAGTGAAGAGCAAACTTCCTGAAGTCCCGCTGCGCCAGCCCCTTGCCGGGTGTGTGCGAGTCTGCAAGGGGCCGTGGCTGGAAAGGAGACCACCGGCCTCGCCGAGAAGGAAGAGGAAAGAGCCTCCACTTTCAGGGTTGGCCCTCTGCCCACTTCCCACTCTACGCCTCCCTCCTGTAGGCGCGGCTGGAGTGGCAGAGGCCTGGCATGCCGGGCACGGGTCTCCAGGGCGCTCCGACTGGTGGCAGCGGGAGCCACCTCGCAGGTAGGGACCTGGGATCTGGGCATGGGGCTCGCGCTGCCCTGTAAGTCCTGCAAGTGTGGGCGTAAGTCTGGTCACACTAGGGCCCAGAGAGACCTTTCGAGGGGAGGGAAACTGAGGCAGGGCGCGAGGCAAGGGCCTGGTGGGCCTCTGGCTGCTGGCCCAGTGCGGAACCCTGCCGGGTCCCTGAACCTGACTGCCGGCCACCGGGAACCCGGGACCGTGGTCAGTGAGACCTCACAGGCACCCTTTCCCTGCGTGTCCACGGGGCGGGAGGCAGAGGCTGTGGCTGGGGACACCAGTGAGGCCAAGCCTCCGTGGTAGCATGTTCTGTCCACACCTAGAGACCCTGTGGCCCAGGCAGCTGGTGAGGAGTCAGGGGACAGCTGGAGCCTGCAGCTCCGCAGCGGCCGCTGGACACCCCCTTCCGCCGCCCACTTCTGACTTGGGACAGCGAGCGACGCCAGGCCACCCACTAGGGGAGGAGAGACTGCTCCATTTCCACCGCCTCCCGTGCCTCCCGTGACGACAGGGAGGCATAAGTGGATGGCCGCTTTCAACAATGACAGGACTTCCACCATCTCACCCTTAAATACCAGCAGGAAGCTGGAGCTTTGCTTGGGGAGCCAGGCGCCTTGCTGGGCCAGGAGAGGCGGGGACCAGACCTAGGGAGCTTCCTGGGACATGGCCTCAGCTGTGCTGAAGGCACCTGGCCCCGGTGTGGCTGGGCGGCTGTCAGGGGGAGAGCGCAGGTGTCTGCGTGGGAGGCGGGGCTTCTGCGCCCCAGGACTGGATCTTGCCGAGCCTCAGTTTCTTCGCTGGTTTCAGTCCCCATCCAGGAGGCGCTGCAGTTTGGATGTGGTGGAGGCGAAGCTTCTGGCCCAGAGCTGAGCTGCACGGAGCGTGCGGGAATATCAGCCTGGGTGCCGTTCCACTGAGCAGACCTAAGTGATTTGGAGCCATGTGGGAACGCCAGTTGATCTGATTAAAGCACGACCAACCAGCACCTTAAGACAGATTCGATGGTACTGTGCTCAGGTGGGGCACATGGCGTCCTCTGAGGGTCGGTTGAGACTGATTTCTGTAGCCTGTGACCTTGAACCTGTTTTCTCGAGTTTACCAAAACAAAACAAAACAAAAAAAGAAGGAAAGCGGGGTTTGTACGGACTGCCTTTTGCATTGTGGATCAAACAGGGCAAAACATCCAAACCCCCCGCGGGTGGAGTCTGAGCGCTGCAGCGCTCCCAGCGGGCTCGGGAGCCCTTTGATGGGCTGGGGCCGCTGCGGCCCTCCTGGCTCCCTCTATCAGCGGGGCTCGAGTAGCCCAGCTTCTGTTGTTCTGTGGGCACCCAGGATTAGAACTCTGGGTCCCTCTCACAGCTGTGGTCCTGCTGGTCGGTTGGGAGTTGCTGAGTGGGGCCGAGGTTCCTAGCAGACCTATTTTAGGTTGAAGGCAGTGCACCCTCCATGCTTAAAACCCTGAAGTGTGAGAGCGGATTGTTAACCTTGGCAGAAAAACTTTGAAATAATCTTAATTTCTTTCATCCCTATTTTGTGAAATCCCATCTAAAACTACCCTTTTTTAAAAAATAAGCTTTAAAAGAACGAATCTTAAAATCTTTTCACAAATCTCAGACAGTGGAAACTGGATCAAGTTTCAGCACCTAAGTTTGCTGGACCCCTTAGGAGCCTTCTGAAGTGAAGGCAAGGTGGGGGTCTTCTGTGTCGTGGTCCTGTTGCAGGTGGAGCCCCAGGACACTGCCACCGGGACCTCCTACTTGAGATGCCCCCCGGGGGAGCGGGACCCTCAGAGGAGAGAGAAAGCTGGGCTTCTGCTGCAGAAACCATTCCTGCCTCATTTGTTCTGAAATGAAGTTTCTCTTCCTGATTTTATTTCTCCAAAAGCAGAGCTTGCTCATTACAGGAGCACAGAAAGCTATGAACGAGCAAAGTGCATTAAAGCCCCTTGAGCTCTCTGGGCGCGGTGGTGTGCTCCTGTGATCCCAGAGACTTGGAAGGCTGGGGCAGGAGGATCACAAGTTCAAGACCAGCCTCGGCAACTTAACAAGCCCCGAGGACTTAGTAAGACCCTGTTTTAGGGCTGGGGACATGACTCGGGGGCTAGGTACCCGCGGGTTCATTCCTCAGTACAAAACAAAAGCAACCAACACTCCGTAATCTCACGCGTCGCTTGGCGACGCTGTCTCAGAGTCTGTGTCGTGATGAGCCCATGGATTCGCAGCAGCTTCAAACGTGGGATCCAAGCTGTTGTTGTGTAGGTGACACGGGTGATACTCGTTCATTGCTCAAAACAAAGTCATCAGCTTACAAATGGGAACCAATTTATTATGCTTATTAAAGCTTTTCCTTTCTCAAAAATATCTTAAGATTTTAGGGGTGTGGATGTAGCTCAGTGGAAGAGTGAGGCCCTGGGTTCCATCTCCAGCCCTGAAATCAAATCCTAACACTTTGATTGGAGAAGTGTTGAAAGTTCAGTTACACAGTTTCTGGGTCTGAGTGCAGGTGACATTTTGGGTCAGGGTCTGTAGGCCAGAGCTGGTCGTTCCTGAACGCTGAAGGTAATTGGGTTCACGAGCTGCTGCGGGCACCCAGAGCCCACTGCTCCCAGACAAGTCTTTGGCAGCACCCTGGGGACGGGTGGGCCCCTGGCACAGCCGGTGTTCGGGCACCCTTGGGGACCTTGTGGTGTCTGTTCTTGACCATGGTGGATGGGCCTTGCAGATGACCTAGGTAAGAGAATTACGCATTTTTAAATATCAGCTGCTTCAGGCTTTGAAAACCCACGATCCCTTCCACAGTCAGAGTTCAGCAGTGCCTCTCTGAGCGCAGACTTGGGTCAGCTTCCAGTTCCTGGTAAGGGAGGAAGGGCTGTGGCTGGCCCGTCAACAGAGCATTGGACGTGGCTTTGGGAAGTCACCAGGCCCACGTGGGCGCTCTGCTGCTCAGGTGACCTGGTCCTGCGTGCTGCTTCCTTCCCCCTGCCTGTCCTTTGGCCACTTGCCTGTTGTGATGGCTCAGGAATGGGCCGTAACCTGGTGCTGCTCCTCAGTCTCTCCCGGTCACTTCCTCAGGGTCACTGGCCACTTGCGGTAAGAAGCAGAACTTACTGCTGGATGAAGCTTCTGAGGACCAGCTGGCGAGCCTCTGTGTGCGGCAGGTGTGGCCCTGCGTCCCTGCGTCCCTGTGTAGCAGTGCAGCTGCCGATGCTGTGTACTGGGAGCCCAGCAGCCCTGCGTCACCTCTCCCGTGTCAACCTCAGGCTACCGGCCCAGCCTCGCGGTCTCTGCTCGTCCTGAGACCGCGAGGGTGAAACTCCCTGTCCCGGTGCACGGGTCTGAGCTCTCGGAGAAGCGCAGGCGAGGCCGCAAAGTCCTGGGGGGAGGGCCTGCCACTCCGTCACTCATGCCACACAGTAGCGGGGCTGCTCGACAGCCGAGGACGGGGATCTGACTCCCGTTCAGAGGACAGGAAAGCGAGGGCAGCAGAGTGAGGCAGGACCCGGCGCTCTCCTCCTGCCACAGGGTCCCCAGGGAGCCGGGTTGCTCCCTGTCCCTTCTCCCCATTCCTTCATTTAGCATTTACCGAGTGCCTGGAGGGGCCGGAATAGAAATGGCATTAGAGCCACAGATTGGTAAGGTGTCAGGCTTTGGCTTCTGTGGGAGGAAAACCTGCTAAAAATCATAGCTGTCCATTGACAGAGTGGCTCTCTTGTAAGGTGGCACAGGCGAGGCCCTGAGCACCGAGTGGGGTTGTGGATTCTTTTTCTCTCAAATTCAAAGACACAGACCCACAGACTCAAGGTGGAGTGCAGAGTGGCCGATGTGTTAAAGTAATAGCGTGGAACCCTCGGCCACCTGGGCTGGTTCCTCCAGAGCCCTAGCTGACACCAAGAGAACGGGCGACACTGACGCTGACCGTGGGGCCCGCGGAGGGTGCTGCTGTGACCACATGACCGTGCTGGTGCCAGGTCGAGGCACCAGACCTTCCTGGGGACGGGAGCCATTTGCTTTCCATCTCGCCTGTCCTCCTAAGCGAGGCCCCAGCCCTGGCCGCCTGCAGATCCCTTCCTTTAGTAGAATGGAGGCTGAAGGCCGAGCTGGGGCTCTGCCCTGCCTTCTCCCTCATCTCATTCGCTGCACCCTGGGTCGTGGTCCTTCCTGCCTGGGCATTCTGCCCGGCCACCTGCCCCTGTCCCGGGCGTCTTTCCTGGAGGCGGCGCCCGTTCCAGCCTGCTGCGTCTCTATGTTGCACATGGCTTGACCCCTCCGCTCCTGCTGGGCAGCCTCCCTGTGTGTGGCGCCTGCCCGGCGGGCACTGCAGCCTTCCCCACGACTGCTCTGGCAGGCTCAGGAATGCAAAGCTGACCTCCTTTCTGCCTGGCATTATCGTGCTGGTTAAAGCCTTGGGCTCTTCGGACAGAACACACTGTCGCTGGCGTCGTGCCCTCTGGGGTCTGGTCGGAGAGCTGGGGAGAGGCCAGAAGCCTGCGTTTCCCAGGCCTCCCAGGAGGTTTTGATGCAGGTGGTCCCCGTCCACCCTCAAGGCCAGCTGGCTTGAAGCAGAAGCTTTGGCCTTTTTCCCAGTTGATGAGTGACCTCTGCTGAATGCCAGGGACCCCGGGGCTCCTTCCTGGTAGGAGCAGTGTTCTTGGCTCACAGTCAGACTGAAGTCTGCTTCCTTCCCCACTCAGTAGAGATGACCAAGGAGTACTGCTGGGGGTCCTGTCGCCACAGCGTGAACCTGAATCTGGCCTATGATGGCAAGTTCAAGGCTCACGCCACCCCCAGCTTCCCAGCTCTCCATGGCTGTGCTGTCCCAGGAGGTGGGAAATGGACTTGCACAGCAGCCTCCTGGCCATGCCAGCCCTGCTGGACCTGGGCCCTTTTCCCAGAGGTTCCTTGTCTTCCACCAACCCACCAGTTCTGGATGGCCGTCAGACAGACGGACACATTCAGCAGGGATCATTGGTAGGAGCTCTGCCTGGATCCAGCTGACCTCTGCAGGGGTCCGGCTTGGCACCCTCTGTGCTGGGATGGGGCAAAGCGGCCCTGTTGGACCACTGCCGAGTCAGTTCTCAGAGCTCGTTGCCACCTGCCCACGTGAGAGGCTGGTGTGTCTGCAGCTACTTGGCCACCATGGACTTGCACGCCTGCTTTGGGGACCACATCTGAGCACTGGACACACGGAGCCCTTGGTCCAGTCACAGCTCTGAGGTAGGCGGTGACCCCAGACTCATATCCCAGGTCAGGGCCTGTCCCGCGTGGGAGGAGTGAGCAGGGCCGTCTTCCTCCAGGGCTGCCCTCCTGCTCCTGCCCTTGGAAGTCTCTTCTCTAACTTAGATTAGATAAGTTAATGGCTGCTCTGCCCCCGAGGGCTTGGTGGGAAGTGGGCACACCTGCGAGGTGGCGCTGTCCGCACACAGCAGGTGCTGGCCGAGTGAGTGACGCGTAAGAGGACCTTCAGGGTGTCACCTTCCTCAGGCCAGCTTTGTCTTCAGGCCCCGAGCTGTTTCCTAGGTCAATCTGTGTCCTAAGTCCCGTGGCTGTGGGAGAAAGGCGGCGTGGGTGGCATCTGGGCTGTAGCTATACCGGGATTTGGTCCACAAGGTACCTGCAAAGGCCGGTCACCGCCATCAGCCTGGGGCAGCAGCCCCTCCCGCCCCTTGGCACTTCCCTCGCCTCCTCTCGACACACAGGAAAGCCTGAGTGCAGGGACACTGCTGTTCCTGGTGTCCCCTGGGCTGGCCATGGCCTACCTTGCAGCTCGGGGCCGTGATCGCCCGCAGCCATCTCCGGGGCAAAGTGATGGGATGGCACTCAGAGTCCCAGGCTGTGCTGAGCTCGGAGGGGGCGTGGAGGGACGCAGCTTCGTCCCTCCACGCCGCGTGGGCCTGCTGCTGAGGAATGTGGTTAAGTGAACTTGCAGCCCAGATGGTGACAGAGGCTGATGAGAGAGATGCTGCCAGGAGAGCCCAGGAAGGCACCTTCCTGACGGACTGAGGAGCCATGAGAGGCCCCTGAGGTCCCGCTGCCTCCACCCACCCACAGCCTCACCTGGGTGTCCCCTGTGTGTCACTGGGGGCTCTTCTGGAGGCTGGGGGATTTTATTATTGTTATTATTTAAGAAATTTTTGTTTTAGTTTGATGGACCTTTATTTAATTAATTTATTTCTATGTGGTGCTGAGATTGAACCCGGGGCCTCACAGGTGCTAGGCAAGCGCTCACCGCTGAGCCCAGCCCAGCCCAGGGGCGTTTCCATTCTGCCTGGGCCTCTCTCAAGATAAGCCGTCTAATTGAAAATGTGCCCACGAGCATAATCTCTGAACTGGCGGATTTGAAACAAAGCCGATTAGAGGCTTCTAACTGTGAGTCCGCGATGAGAAAATCTCGTGGAAGGTGCTCTCGATACCGAGGAGCGGGAGCCTCCTCGCGTGCCTCAGGGCCCACGACGTGTGGTGCCTCGGGGAAGACCTCCGGGCCCTGGCGCCTCTCCACCCTCGCCCCCACCACCCGTCACATCACCTGGCTCAGTGGGCCGTGCTCCGGTGTCTTGGGGGTTGTTGATGGGCCCTCGGATCGGGGATCTGTGCAAGGCATGAATGCAGTTGGGTGGTTTTGACCCCAGGACTGTAGTGTACTTTAGAACCAGGTGTGTGTGTGTGTGTGAGTGTGCGTGTGCAAACACACAGATGCTCCGTGAACTTTCCCACCACATGCACCTCACTCTCAAGGTTTCCCGAGCTCTCGGGTCTCTCCACGTGGCTGAGGGCCTGGAGGGACCTGTGCCCTGGTCTGTGCCTCTGGAGATGCTGCCTGAAGGGCACTGCAGAGGCCGGGGCACCGCGGGCATCTTTGAAGCTGCCCCTGCTGGGCTTGCCGCTGTCCTTGCGGCAGTGCCTGGTCTCTGGTCTGGCCCGAGTGCTGCCCATGCGCTGGGTCCTCCCGTCTCCTCCCAGGTGAGGCATCTCTGCTTCCTCGTGCTATGGGGCGGTTGTGCGTCAGCCTCATCCCTTCCGGAGCAGCTCAGGTCTGGACGGTGTCATCCCACGTGGTGAGGTGGGTGGGCAAAGGGAAGAGCCTGCTCAGGCAGCTGGGACCCTCCCCTCCCTCCAGGATCCAGAGTCCTCTGGCTGGCACGGCATTCACCAGCTGCCATCGACCTCCCGCCTGGCCCGTCCTGGCCTCCAGCCGCTCCTGGTGCGCAGGGAGCCGGGGCCAGCACCTCAGAGCCTTTGGTGAGCCCTGAGGACTTTTGACTCCACCTTCCCTGATTTTCCCTGCCTGACACGTGGTGGTGGTCTCAATGAACACCGTGTCTTTCCCCCTTTCTAATTCCCCGTTGACATAAAAATGCAGATGTTTGACATTCTTCATTTCCAGCAGCCCACTGAGGCTCCGGGCGCTTCAGAAGCCGCCTGGGGTCTGTGTCGCCCCAGGTCTGTGAATCTCTGAGCTTTGGTTGCAGAAGTGGCCTGTTCCCTTCTTGAGAACCAGGAGGTGCCTTTCCCCTGCTTCCTCAAAGACCCCCCACTCCCCCCTCACCGTGTCCACATCCCTGTGGCAGACCGGGGGAACCAAGGCTGCTCTGTCACCCCATCGCCCCGTCTATTTCAGAATAAGCTGCCAGCAAAGGAACCTCGGTTCCTCAGTGAGTTGAGCCAAGGTTCAAAGCCTTCCTAGAGAAAGCAGGCTCGTCTGGGCCATTTGTCTGGGCCATTCTTTCCTTTTAGGAAAGAAGCAGGCCTTGGACATTGCCCACAGGGGAGAATAGCCAAAGGCTGCGAAGGCGAATGGAGGGATGCTGACCGTGGGGTTTGGGTGCGCCGGCTGGTCTTGTCCCTGGAGCTCCCGGGGATGGAGGGTCTGGGGCAGTGGGGGTGAGGCACCTGCAGCAGAGGTGCCTGCTGCCCTGGGGGCGCTGACCTGGGGAGCCCACCTGCCCGGCCTCCTGGGAACCCAGAGGCTTCTTGGGTGTCTCCCGAGGCTGGTCAGCGTTGTCCACCTCTGTGCTCTCACGTTGGTTGTTCACTGTCTCTTACTGCGTTTGACCCTCTTAGGAGGATAACTACCAACCCAAACCAGACCAGGCCCCAGGGGGAGGTCTGAAGCAGGCCGAGCGACACGTGTTAGCAAGAGACTCCCAGCCAAGCAGGAAAGGAGGCCGGACGGCCCTGCCTCTTTCAGTGACCAGAAAATCTCCCGTCTCCTCACACAGGGAGGCCGCAAGCACCCAGGAGCACCGGAGAAGGAACGGAACTGAAACCCCTGGGTCACTTCTCGCTCAGGCTCTGGTGTTCCAGCTGCACGTCGGTGGTTCTGTGTCCCGTGGGCAGGTGCCGGCGTGGTCAGGCCGGGCTGGGAGCCAAGGCCCACGCTCTGACTTCCCAGGCCCCCTCTGACGGGCCCACCAGGGGCACGTCGTGGGATTGACCATCTGTAGGAGTGACGCAGGGCTGGTCCGCAAGCACCCTGCCTGCAGGTGGCTGTGAGACCCAGGAAGGCAGCACCGGATGGGACCACAGACCAGGAGACTGGCATCAGGCGTGGTGCTGGGAGAGGACCAGGGTGCTGTTCATGCCCACGGGAGCCAGCCTGGGCGAGAGGCAGTGCGGCGGGCAGGCGCCACTGCAGGTGATGGGGATGCTTGTGCCAGTGTGGCCGAAGTCAGCTCCCAGGGGCAAGGCGGGGTGCACAAATGGCTGAGGAACGAGGGCTTGTGATCTCGTCTTTACCCTCACCTTGCAAAGAAGCCAGGTGACTCAGCTTTCCCCGATGAGAAAAGAGGCTCAGAGAGGGACTCTGGCCAGTCAGAGAGCTGAGGAAGCCTGGCGGGGTGTTCAACTCCTCTGGCTTCAAACGCCACTGAGGACCGCGTTCTGGGGCTGGAAGTGACATCATCCCCCGGTCGCTGAGTTTCCTTTTCAGATGGAGAATTGGAGATGGAGACCTCTGAAATCCGTGAGTGGGGCTGAGTAGCCCCCGCTGGCCAGTGCGTGCCTGCTGGGGGCTCACCCTTGCAGATGCGCGGGCCCTCCTGAGGCACTCCCACTGCCTGGGTGCTGAGTGCGATTTCCCTTGGTTGGTTTCTGACTGGCCAGCAGGCCCTGTGACTGGCTCCAGGTCTGTGCCTGGCTGTGACTTCCAATAGCAATTGGATTCTGACCCCCTACCCCGCCCCCGGGGGTGGCCCACACCTGCGGCTCCTGGCCTGCTGACAGATGGCCCTGCTCGCAGGCTGTGTGTGACATCCGTCTGCTAGCAGTGACTGGTGAAGACTGGGCACCTCATTTTAATGATTCAATGATCAAAGCGCACGCTCGTTGGAGCAGACACCCCCAGAGCAGCCAGGTGGAGACGTTGGCGTTCTCCACGACCTGGAAGCACGTGAGGTGACCAAGCCCACTGGAGAGAACAGTGACGCGCCCCTGGAGACGTCCTGGGGTTGAACCCAGGCTGGTGCTCACTGAACCATGCCCGAGGCCCCAGAGACTTACTCCAATGGTCACGTTCTGCTTTGTCCAAGGCGATTCCATGGTGCAGAGGGAAAGGGCCAGAGATCCTTCACCATCAGCAGCACGTTGGCACGTACCTGGGTCCTGGGGCAGTTGTTCCTCAGGCTTCCTCCTGTCCTTCCGAGTCTTCCCTGGAGAATCCGTCTGTGCAAACTCACTCTGGCTTTGTGGGCAGCGCCGGGTCAGCCTCAGTCCAGCCCCCGCCTGGGGATCAGCAGCTCCTAGAGCCCAGGCTGTTAGAGCCGCAGTGTGGAACCTTGCTGTGGTCAGTGTTGGGGGAGCCTGCAGCCGTCCAGCGAGGGTCCTCAAGGGCAGTCAAGGCAGCTGTCTTTGTCATGAATGCCTCAGACCCAGATCTGCCCCCCACATCAGCCTGGTGCCCACACCGTGCAGGGGCAGGTGGTCACGATGCAGGGTTGGGTGTGAGGTGGGCTCACTCCTGGACCCCTTGCCCAAGGCACACCTTCCTGTAAGCACTATTTACCTCACCGTGCATGCGGCAGGCTGTCCTCCTATGGGGCAGCGCAAGGCAGGCATCACAGCCTGCAGCTGGGGCAGGCTGTCCCTTCTTAGGCCCCAGGGTCCAGGACTGGAATGTGGGGGAGAATACCACCCTTCCCTCGCTTTCTAGTGTGATCAGGCAAAACTGCAGTCCTATTGCCTCTAAGGTCAGGCGTGGCGAGCCCACAGCCCACGGGCCTTTGACGAAAGCTTAGATTCTGAGTCTTATGGAAATTTGCTACCAAGTGGGGATTAGGCTTGGAAGATGCTGCAGCCTGCAGGGCGCTACTTAGGCGTGAAGGGCGAGAATTTGGGATCATTTCTACATAAACACCTCCCTGCGTTGGCATGCAAAGTAGGGCATTTAGAAAGCGTGAAGATGAGCCCATGCGTAGAATGTGCACTGAAAAGGTAACTGTGGACCCGCAGAGGACTCAGGAAGAAGCCACCCTTTGCTGGGGTGGATGCAGAGCTCACAGCTCTTTGCTGAACCAAAGGGAAAAAAACCCCGAAAGCCTGCCGTTGAGTTGTTTTGAGACAACAACTGCGGACAGGGCTCCTCTGCTCCATCCTGTTTCACGAGGGCAGCAGTTAAATGCATCAGAGAACCGTCTGGAGCAGCAGCTCTCTCCAGGGGTCAGGTGGCCATCAGATTTGGAATAATACTCTACACGAACAGAAGACGACCATGCTCGAGAGTCACACAGGGAGGGCACCACGTGGGGCTCTGGCTGCTGACTCTCAGTCTCCTCTCTCAGCTGGGGCTTGAGGCGTGAAAAGGAGAGAAAACAGGACCCTGAAAGGTGGAGCAGAGTTGGGGACCTGCCGGTCCGCGGAGAGCAGGGCTGAGGGTCCGCGGGGCCTCCTGTGGGTACGCTGCCTGTGCGATGGTGCTGGGCCCAGAGCTGGTCAGCATGGGGACAGGCTGGGCTCTTCCGGTGTGACTGCCTTGGCCGCCCTGCAGAGGTACAGTGTCTGGGAGCTGTGTGGACATGATATCAGTTACTGAAGGGGGACGTGGGTAAGGACTGTCCCCCTGCTGCTCCAGGACCCATGGCAGGTGTGTGATTGCCCACACACAGGCTGGCAGGATGGGCACACGCTGCTTGGTCCTCATGTCACGGCCTGAGGGCTTCGCAGGGAAAGCAAGCGAATGCCCCAGAGCAGTGAGCTGAGGGGAGGGGAGGTGGCCTTCAGCCCCCTGGGAGACAGGTGGCTTTCAGGAGCCACAAGCGGCTCCTGAAGAACAGATGGGAGTGGGACGGTCTGTGGAGGTTCGTCCCAGCATGGTGTCCATTCCTGGTCCATTCCTGGTTGCCGCAGCTCCCCAGGAGGGCACCTGGGGACTGGAGACCTCCGGGGCCTCTGCCTGTGGGCAGGCCGGGGAGCTCAGAGACCCCGTTTTGTGGGTGCTCTTTCCAAGGACCTTCTGCTCAAACCCTCCGCATGCCAAAGGGGCGAATTCTGGGGAGCACCTCTGGTTTCCTTCAGCTGCCCTGTGTCCAGGGTGTGCAGCAGGCGAGGCCGTGACCTCTCTGTCCTCCCAGCAGTTCTGTGAGGTGGACCCCTCGCCCCGAGGACGTTCTCAGAGGAAGCAGGCTGGATTGCGAGCTGCCATCTCTCTGGAGTAGAGGACAGGCCGCGCCCCGCGGGCGCTCGGGTGGGTGGTGGCTTTCTGTTTCGGAATTGGTCGTAGGTGCACAGGGAGGCTGCAGAGCCAGGCCGAGCTCCCTCCCCAGCTCAGTCCAGGGCTGGCAGATTGAGCACAGAAGGCAGCACAGCGCTCTCCTGACGGCCCCCAGGGCTGCACTTCCCGCACTTCAGGCTCTGCGCTTCCTGAGGCTGCTCTCCTCCTGCCCAGCCTCAGGGGAAGGAGGCCCTGCCTCCTGGGACTGAGAGCGAGGCTGGCCTCAGCTGCAGGGCGTGGATGTTGGACAGACGGCAGAGCTGAGGTTTCAGGCCGGAGGTGCCAGTGACCGCTGGCTCCTGGTTGCAGCCGACAGCGTAAGCTCCTCAGGGACAGCAAGGAGAGAAGAAAAAGGAGTGGATGAGGCGCCTTTGGTTTTGAGGCCCCGGATCTTAGAGAGCTCAGGTCGGCCCTGGTGCTCAGCCCACAGGATTCTCCAGACCGCTCTCCTGCGCCTCTGTCCCAGCCGCCTCTCCTGTGCTCCGAGGGCCTTAGGTGAGTACCTGGGACAGTCTTGGAGGTGTGAGCAGCAGGTGGGCGAGGGAGCCAGGTCCCCACTTAGCGAGGGCTCTGTGGGAGGCTGTGCCCCTCTGCACTGTCCTGAGCCCTGGCGGAATGGCACTCCCACCAGGGAGCTCCCCAAGCAGGAGCTGGGCTCCGGCTCCAGAACCCTCGCTGGGTGGTTTCAGAAGAGGCTGTGCCGGTGAGAAAAGGCGTGAAATTTTGAGATTGTTTCGCACTTGGCCTTCCTTACCTTTTCACATCAGGAGTGTTACTCATTTGAGTGGTACTTGGATTAAAAAAATAGCTGAAAGACAATGTTGGTTTTATCACCCATTTTTTCAAGATCACAAGTTGTGGAATGTTCTCCTTTGGTCACTGAAGCCCAGATTCCACATACTCTCTGCTCTGGATTCCTGTTCTTTAGAGATGGTCTTGCCAGGCTAACCTGGTGGCAGTGTGGCATGTCTAGCCTCCTTCTCCTTCCTCTCCTCCCCTGGCCCCTCCTGGTGCTCTCCTGCTGCCAGGGTCATCCTGGGAGGAAGACCCCCTGCAGGAAAAGGGGATCCCCATCCCTTCCAGCAGAGCTGGGGCCGGGTGTGACCGGTTCACACCCCTTCTCTGTATTTCCTTTCCCACTGTCTCCTACTTTGTGTGGCCTCTGTCGTGGGAAAGCCGGGCTCAATCCTTCTGCCTTCCCGTGCTTCACGCTGTCACCCGGCTGGTACAGTTGGAGGCTGAGGGAGGAGGAGCATGCTCTGATCAGACAGGCCTGGGTTCTGGCCTGGGTTTGCTAATTCTGCTCTGGGAGTTCACGGACAGAGCCAAGGGTTAGCTCTCGGGCGGGGTGTTGGGTTCCAGGCCCCTCCCTTCCACCACCGCTTCCTCCCCCACCCTTCCTTGTCCTGTGTCTGGTCGCCTCTTTCTGCAAGCTTCCAGAATTCTATGTGTGTTGTCAGTCGGTGTCAGTCCTCCCGGGGTCCTGCAGCTGGTGAGAGCATGTCCTGGCCTCTGTTGTCCCTACCCCATAGTCAGGGGACATGCAGCCACGAGCCTTGTGCTCATGTCCCCAGCATTATCAGTGCCCCTCACCACCAGGACTGGTGTGTGCCGTGATGGTAGCTCAGTGGGATCAGCTGCTGGTGACCCCTACTCAACAGGACAAAGATCTGATGTGTCTGTTTGGGGAGGAGGAGCAGATGTTGGCCTGGGATGAAGGCTTGTCCCGCTTCCCAGGATAGGCCTCTCTGGCTGGGGTGCTGAGCTGCCCTTGACGTTCATACTGCCCATGCACCTGCCTTGCGAGCACACCTGTGACTGGTAGAGCCAGAGGCTTTGGTCTGCTCATCTGGCCACGTGCAAGTGACCTGCTCCGAGTCCCCGTTGCCTTTGCCAGAGAGGGAAAGTTGACTCCTGGCCAGGCTGGTCCCAAGGTGGGGGCAAAGGAGACTCGCGTGGAGGAAAGTGTGTTACGAGCACAGTGCCTCCTGAGAACGGTGACCGCCCGGCACGCCTGCAGTCACCCCTGCGGCCCAGGCGTTCTGCGTGGAGTAGCCCTTTGATCTGACACTCACGGCAGCCCTGTGGGGAGGTGCTTCCAGGCCGGCTCAGTGTGGCTGGGAGGGACCACAGAGCCTCAATAAGGTCACCCAGCCAGCAGAGGTGCAGGCAGGGCCCGGCCTCAGTTACTGTTCCATTCCTGCGGCAGAGCTGGGCGCGGGACTGGGCCTGGTCTGGAAAACACAAGCAGGCCTCCTGCAGCCCCTGTATGGGTGGGACAGTGGGCATTCATTGCCCACAGCCAGTCACAGCCCAGGGCGGTGGACGGGGCCTGGGGACGTGCCTGTTCAGATAATGAAGTGTGTTGTCCAGCATGTGGCTGGACAGACGACCGGATCTTGTTCTGAAGTGCTGCCCTTCGGTTTCAGATCACTTCTTTCCACGCCCACGATGAAGGTGCTGACCTGCTAGAGGAGAGCCTGGGGGGCTGGGGCTCCAGCCGTGCGCATGCTGACACGCCGGCCTAGCTTGCTGTGGCCCGGCCGCTCCGTGCCAGGGCTGGGCTGGTTTCTGCATGTTCGAAGCCTCCTGAGAATCGGCAGCGGTTTCCTCCTGGCTTGTCCCAGGGTCTCTGAGTGGCCTGTCTTTGGCAGATGCACCCGTGGATGACAACTAGCCCTGGGCATGTTCTCCGAATGCCGTCCCGGCGGAGCCTGGCCACATGCTCTTCTCTTTCCTTCCCAGGCATCCAGGACTGCTGTCCACCTGCAGCACCCCCTCGGAGGCGGCGGCTGGCACGGAGGCCAGGCTACATGAGGAGCGCAGCAGGGCCCGGGAGCAGGCCCCACACCCCAGCAGTGGGCATGCCATTCCAGGACCTGGGGGGAGGGGTGAGCAGCGAGCAGCTCTGCCACTCTGAGCCCAGGGCTGGACAGCGCAGCCTTGACCAGGGCGGCCAGTGGCGCAGCCCCTCGGGGAGCTCTATCCCCAAGAGCTCAACAGCCCCTGCCGTGGCCTCTGTGGGCCCCCTGAGCCTGGCCCAGACCTCCGTGGGAGGAAGCCCATTGTGCTCTGGGGTCCAGCCCAGAGCCAGCAGCAGATTCTGCCTCAGGCCAGCCAGGCTGAGTGGCCCTGAGGCTGCCGGGGGTCAGCAAGAGCTTTTACCCACGGACAGTTCTGCAGCCCCGGGCCCTGGCCAGGACGCGACCCTGGGTTCAGGAACCAGGGGCGCTGGGGCCTCAGGCTGCCTGGCACCTGGGGAGGGCGGTGGGCCTGCAGCCTCCCAAGCCCCGCCTGGCTCCTGTGAGACCTTCACCTCCAGCTTTAGCTTCATCCGTCTCTCTCTTGGCTCTGCCGGGGAACGTGGAGAAGCAGAAGGCTGTCTGCCATCCAGAGAAGCGGAGACCACCCACCAGAGCCCGCAGGAGGTGGGAGCCAGAGCCGCCAGCCCAGACCAGCCCCACGAGGACCCTCAGGGTCTGTCCCAGCCCTTCCACCTCACCACGGCCACCTGGGGCGTGGCATACTTGGCCCAGGGGTTGGAGAGGAGTTCTTGCCGGGAGTGTGGTGAGCTTCCTTCCTTGGACACAGACACTGGCTGCTCCTCTTCCCCGGATCCCTTGGCGGCTGGCTGTCGTGGCGATGAGGGCAGTGGCTCAGGGGATGCCCACGGCTGGGACGCCCTGCTCAGGAGATGGGAGCCTGTGCTGCGGGACAGCCTGCTGGGCTTCCAGAGGCAGCTGGAGGTGAGTGTCCCTGCCCGCCCCTGGGGGTCAGTGGGCAGAGGGCAGGGAGTGGGGTGGGGGGCACCCCTGGAGGGGCTGAGCGTAGGGGTGTTGCTCTGTGGCTGTCCCTCCTGGAGCATGCGCCCCCTTCCCCTTCTCTGTGGTCCAGGCGTCCAGTTGCTCTGGCCGCAGCCTCCTCCACAGCCTTGGCTGGGGCTGCATGTGCTTTGCTCAGCTTAGGAACAGGAGGCAGGGGCAGGGCAGATTGAACCTGCTGAGGTTTGCGGTGCGAGAGATGGAATGAGCACCCTGCGAGGGGCCCAATAGATGACCCTCTGCTCTTGCCCTGCTCATCCCATTCCATCCTGCTACGGGGGGAGCTATTCCCGACCGTGCCCCCAAAGCAGGACTCTTGCTTTCTGGCCAGTACGTGTCTCTGGCTCTCAGTTTCCTTATTCAGGGGTGAAACACTCGTAGAACTATTCTGAGGCTCAAGCAAGAAGGCAGGTGCTTTGCAGCTAAGGCTAGCTGGGAGGTGTGAGCCTGGCACGGGGCATTGCTGTCCATCATCTGAGGAGGGAACATCAGGAGAGGGCTGCCTGCTCTGTGCAAGGGGAGCCAGGGGCCACCCCAGGCTAGACTGCTGGGCTGTGTGGCTCCTGAGTGGAAGGTGGTTTCATTGTGTTGTGTGTGTGGGAGTGTGTGCATTGCTCCTGAGCCTGGGTGTGCAGAGGCATGTGCAAGAGAGAGTGCCGAGCACCTGAGCCTGGGTGTGCAGAGGCGTGTGCAAGAGAGAGTGCCGAGCACCTGAGCCTGGGAGTGCAGAGGCGTGTGCAGGAGAGGGAGTGGAGTGTGAGCCTGGGCATGCCGAGATGCACGTGAGCAGGGGCCTTAGCCCCCCCTCGCGTGGCCCTGGGAAGGAGGGTCTGAAAGTCCAGCTCCTTCCCTGCGGTTACCCCTCGTCTAATTTCCATCCCTTCCCTGTGGCTCGTGTGCCCAGGCCCATCCTGTTCCTCTATTCTGGCCTTGGGGACCTCAGCCCGCCTTGACTTGCTAACTCTCACCTGGGTTGCGGGCTTCTTGGCCCTGTCCCCTTAGCCTGCCCCACCGGCCCAGCAGGGTCAGCTCCTGCAGCGTGGTGCAGGCCACTGCCTAGCTTCTTGACTCCGTGGCTCTTGCTGCTGGCAGCAGGGCATTCTGTGTCCTTATCCTGACAGCTGAGCTGGGTCCCAGTCTGCTTCCACCAGCCCCTCACCTCCTCCTGCCTCCGCCGCCCGCGCTGAAATACCAGGAAAAGCCGTGCCTCCGCCTTTGTCCCTCCCGCCTGGAGGGGCCTTTCGTCCTCTCAAGACCCAGCGAGTGGTTCCACTCCCACAGCCCTGGACAGCGCTCCCTGCCCTCAGAGCTTGCCTGTGTCCCCTCTACTGGCAGCCGGAGCTCTGGGTGCCTGGTGCCCATTGCGTCCCCACCCTTGGCAGGGGCTCGATTGACTCTTAAAAAGTGAAATAGTTAATCTGGTTTAGATGAACCCCTCGTGCCTAGCGATGGGGTTCCTGAGCTGATGCCCAGGCAGGGGAAGGGATGGGATTCCTGAGCTGATGCCCAGGCAGGGGAAGGGATGGGGTTCCTGAGCTGATGCCCAGGCAGGGGAAGGGAGTCTGAGCGGCAGACAGAGGCTGTGCGCTGGGTGGAGGCTGGTCCTACCTCTGTCAGAGACCTTTTTAAAACCCAGCAACATGTCTGCATTTCTCTGTCTCAAGGAGGCAGCTGCTGGGACAGTGTTCTCTGGGCCAGCTTCGTTCCCTCCGGACACCCAGCATCTGGAGGCTTGCCCTGGCCAGGGTTCCGCTGCAGCCTGCCAGCTTCCGCCCGAGACTGACAGCTTCTCCTTCCTGTTTTTTTTGGTCCCAGGGATTGAACCCAAGGGTACTGGACCACGAGCCTTGTCCCCAGCCCTATTTTGTATTTAATTTAGAGCAGAGTCTCACTGAGTTGCTTAGCACCTCACTTGCTGAGGCTGGCTTTGAGCTTGCGATCCTCCTGCCTCAGCCTCTTGAGTTGAGGGGTTGCAGGTGTGCGCTGCTGTGCCTGGCAGGAGGGTTGCTTTGAGATGGCTTATGTTCTTAGCTCTCATAGAGTAAGCTTGCTCGAATGCTGTTGTAATTTGGTTTCCATTTTCCCCTCCAAACCACCACAGGCAACTTCTCTAAGATTAAAGCTTCAGAAACGTCAGGAAGCAGCAGTGGAGGAGGGCGATTTTGACCAAGGTGAGCTCTCCTGTGTTGGTGGTTGGTACTCGACCCCCCAGGTCCCGCCTTCTTCCCTCTTCCCCATTCCGCCTGCCCATGCGGATCCTCCCACACCATTGTCTTCTGGACTTCACCTCGTCCTCTGGGTTGCAGGTGTGGCTCTGTGATTGGCCAGAGCAGAACGGTCACCTACCTCCACGTGTGGCCCACCTGGGCCCAGCTGTGCGTCAGGCGTGTTTGCTGACCTGGTCACGCGGCAGGCTGTAGGAGGAGAGCTAGACGTCGGCTGCATGTGCCAGCCGTGGAAGCCGTCAGGGCCCTGGCTTCACACTCCCCAGGACCAGAGGCAGAAACGGGGTAGATCAGAGATGTCAGGCTGTGCTGAGGGGTTGGAGGATGCATGTTTCCACCGCATGGCCCAAAATACCCAGGGTGCAAAGCCCAAGTTACAGCCTAAGTGGAAGACAGAGAATCAGACCAGGAAGACAGAGTGAGGCACCAAGGCAGGCGTGGACCAGAGATGAGGGGTGACTGGGCACAGGCCCATGGGCTGGGCGGCTTGTAGTTGGGGCCTGGGAGGAACCTTAAGGGACATAGATGCCGAATTGCAGGGTGGGTGCACCCGTTTCTGCTGGGTGTGGGGAGAGGGCACAGAGTGACTTCCAGGTCTCCAGGTTTCCTGGGATGCCAGGTGAAGGTAGTGTTGGCCGGGAAACAGGAGTAGATTTGGGATTCCTCTGGAAGCTGGATAGGCTTACGGCCCAGGGCTTCAGCCTTGTATTCCCGCTGAACACCATATAGACTCTTGGAATTGGGATGCTGGAGGAGCGAGGGGCACGATGTCCAGGAGGAGGTTGAGGGTAAAGGACAGGCGGGCAGGGGAGGGGGTCTGTGGCCAGGGTAAGTGACATGGAGGTTGAGGGAGTGGGTCAGGTCATCACAGGGTGAGTGATATGGAGGGTGAGAGGAGTGGGTCTGGTCAACACAGGGTGAGTGACATGGAGGGTGAGGGAGTGAGTCTGCTCATCCCAGGGTGAGTGACATGGAGAGTGAGAGGAGTGAGTCTGGACAACCCAGGGTGAGTGAGATGGACGGTGAGGGAGTGGGTCCCCTCATCCCAGGTTGAGTGACATGGAGGGTGAGAGGAGTGGGTCTGGTCA
>JAJEJO010001761.1:94944-107311 GCA_020662805.1 Glaucomys volans
GTGAGTGACATAGAGGGTGAGAGAAGTGGGTCTGCTCATCCCAGGGTGAGTGACATAGAGGTTGAGGGAGTGAGTCAGGTCATCCCAGGGTGAGTGACATGGAGGATGAGAGGAGTGGGTCTGGTCATCCCAAGGTGAGTGACATGGAGTGTGAGGCAGTTGGTCTGTTCATCCCAGGATGAGTGACATGGAGGGTGAGGGAGTGGGTCTGGTCCTCTCAGAGTGTATGACATGTAGCGTGAGGGAGTGGGTCAGGTCATACCAGGGTGAGTGACATTGAGGGTGAGAGGAGTGGGTCTGTCTATCCCAGAGTGAATAACATGGAGGGTGAGGGAGTGGGTCAGGTCATCTGAGTGTGAGTGACATGGAGGGTGAGGGAGTGAGTCTTCTCATCCCAGGGTGAGTGACATGGAGGGTGAGGGAATTCGTCAGGTCATCCCAGAGTGAGTGACATGGAGGGCGAGGGAGTGTGTCTGCTCATCCCAGGCTGAGTGCCGTGGAGGGTGAGGGATTGGGTCTGGACATCCCAGGGTGAGTGCCCTAGAGGGTGAGGGAGTGGGTCTGGACATCCCAGGGTGAGTGACATAGAGGGTGAGGGATTGGGTGTGGTCATCGGAGGGTGATTGAGATGGAGGGTGAGGGAGTCGGTCTGGACATCCCAGGGTGAGTGATATGGAGGTGAGGGAATGGGTCTGGTCATCCCAGGGTGGGTGACATGGAGGGTGAGGGAGTGGGTCTGGACTTCCCAGGGTGAGTGACATGGAGGGTGAGAGGAGTGGGTCTGGACATCCTAGGGTGAGTGACATGGAGTGTGAGGGAGTGGGTCTGGTCATCCCACTAGAGTGACATGGACTATGAAGGAGTGGGTCTCATCATCCCAGGGTGAGTGACATAGAGGGGGAGGGAGTGGGTCAAGTCATCCCACTAGAGTGACATGGAATGTGAGTGAGTGGGTCTGGACATCCCAGGGTGAGTGATATGGAGGGTGAGGTAGTGGGTCTTCTCATCCCAGGGAGAGTGACGTGGATGGTGAGTGAGTGGGTCTGGCCGTCCCAGGTGAGTGACGTGGAGGTTGAGGGAGTGGGTCCAGCCATTCCGGTTGAGTGACGTGGACGTTGAGGGAGTGTATCTGGCCGTCCCAGGTGAGTGACGTGGAGGGTGAGTGAAGTGGAGAGTGAGGAAGTGGGTCTGCTCTTCCCAGGGCGAGTGAGGTGGAAGGGAAGGAAGTGGGTCCGCTCTTCCCAGGGCGGGTGAGGTGGAGTGCTGGCCTCTCTAGAGGAAGCTCTGGTCCCACTGGTTACTTTAAACGGTGCTTCAGATGGAATCACTGCCCTGGAGACAGTAGGCAAGTATCCTGCCACTGAGCCCGAGTCCAGCCCAGCCTGCCTTTCTCTGTGCTGTCCCTCTGCGTGGTTGCCCGGAAGCTTGAGTGGGCTCTGATGGTGGCAGTGTTCGGGCTCTGTGTGTCGGCCGGGAGCGTCCGTCCGTGGCTGGTGTTCCTGTGTACATGCACACACCTGTTGTTTGGCTGAGTTGCCTGGTGGAGGTTCTGTTGGCAGGATTGACTCTTTCTCTTCTGCATAAAGTGACTTAGAAATAATTTTCTCATCCAACCTGAGATAGTTAACAATACCTTCATAAACCTTGAAAAATGTAATGAGCTTATTTTGTATTTTTAATTGACATTTTGTGTACTTTTTTAGTTGCGTCATAATTGCATGCTGTGGACTGTGACATTTAGTTACCATGTTGGCCCCTCTGGTGAGGACAGTTCAGGGTCCTGTGATGGGCAAGGGCACAGCCAGTGCCTGCCCTGTCCCTTGTCCTTGATCACCGTTGGCTCCTGGTTAAAGTGGGGATGCTGATCCTGTCCTGATGCATGGTGGTGACATGCATAGGGGTCTGCAGCATGGCTGTGAGCTATTTGCTGCCCTTTCTTCCCGTGTCCCCCGCTGCTGTGGGACAGTGTGCTACGTGTGGGAAACATGGTGGATGCTTCTGAAACCTCTCCCTCCAGGCGAGCACGGTGCATGCAAAAAGCAAGACGCGTGATCTGGCTTCCTCTTTCCTCCTGGGCAATAAGCAGCTTATTTGCACATAGCCTGATTTCTTTCAAGCTGCACAAACTTTTGGAAAGGAGGTGAAGCGATGTGCATTAAAACATGGGAGACCATGCAGCTTGTGGCTGGAAAGCTCCCCAACCCCAGGTGGACGGCTCGGATCTCCCGTCTGGAGTCCTGACCTGGCGTCTCCCGCTCTCCCATCCCCTGCCGGATGCTGTGGGCATGATTTTGGATGACATTGGGCAAATGAAATTGAAACCCTGCCTGGGCTTCGCAGAAGGCCCCAAGTTGGTTATCCTGACTTTATGGAAGGACAGTGGCAGGGGAGGGGCAGGTGGTGTGCTCCTTTCCTGTGGAAGGAGATGGAAGGAGAGAGGAGTGCCTTCTGATCCGGGCATTTCCTGTTTCTCCGGGACCGCTGCTTGTTGTGATCTTTCGTCTCTCTGGCAGAGAGGGTTGAGGAGCGGTTCTCAGCCACCATGCCAGCTTTTCATTTAAAATGGCCATTTACAAACAAGGTAGCCATTTCCTTGCATAACGGCAATGACAAGGTGGCCCAGCTCCTGCGTGGGTTCCATGCACTTGAGACACTTTGCTGGACAGCTGATTTGTTTTTATAAACTGCTTAGGTACTTAATTAAATCTTGCATCAGTCTTGCAAAAAATCGACCACAAATACTCTACACTCTGGGTGGCAGAGGCACACAGAGGGTCTACAGGGTTCCCGGCCTCTTCAGTGGCAAGGGGATGGACCCTCAGCAGGACCTGAGGGCCTCTCACGTGGCATAGGCGGATGGTGCTGGCAGCTGGGGTCTCCAGCTGAGCAGGTGACCTGGAGCCCCGCTCAAGCTGGAGAGCAGAGGCCAGGTCCTGCCTCCTGGCTCCTCTGCCACATGGAGCCGTTGCCGTGGGGTCCCCGACGGCCAGGTCCATCTCCCTGGCAGTGAGGAGAGGAAGACAAGCGGGCAAGGCAGCAAGGCCCTGAGCCAGGAGGGAACGGCGTTACACAGTAAGGGCTGGGAAGAGGGGAGAGCCCCGGCCATCTTCCAGCTGCAGGTCGCCACCCACACCCTTTGGTTCTGCGTGTTCTGTGGGGACAGCCTGCAGGTTCCTGAGACGTTGCCCGCTAGCCTGCTCACCCCTTGGGGTTGCCGTCCTGCCAGCCCCCCTCTCCTTACTGGGGAACACTCATGACTGGTGGCTTCCCTTTGTTCCCCAGTACTGGGTGGGGCTGTCTTCCAACAGCCCCAGGTGGCACTTTCTCCTAACAGCCCATCGTCATTGCAGCGGGCCCAGCTCCTGCCCTGCTTCCTGGTGCTGCAAATGGCAGCGCAGCAGGAAGCCCGGTGGCCCTGGGCTCTCCCTGTGCTGGACCTGGGGCTGTGAATCCTTCAGATTTGGCCTCCCAGAGTTTTCCCTGGTGAACGCCCAGTCCCTTCGTGGCCCTGGCTCCTGTGCTTGCCACCCCCACCCTCAGTCATCGTCCACGTTGCAGTGGCCTGAAGTGCGTCTGGAGTGGCTCCCATGTCACCCGTGGCCACAACTCGCTGTTTTCAGGACAGGTGTCCAGTGGGCCTCCTGCAGACCTCGCCCAGTCTCTCCGGGCTCCTGACGGCACTGCCTGCCCTCCCGCCCACCCAGTGACGTTCTCCTGCCCCGTCGCTCCTGAGTGTGTGCGTGCCCACGCTGCTCTGCCTCTGCCTGATCTACGTGCCCTTCTCTTGGTCCCCGTCCCTTGTTGGTGGCTGCGTGTTTCTCTGACCCACATTCTGTGGGCTGCACCTTGGCCACGCTGTGGGCCCCCTGGGGAGAGGGTCTCTGTCAGATTCTATTTGCTACATCTAAGGGAAAATAATTTGAAAAGTGCAAATTCCGTAAACTCTGGAGACAACTAGTTTTTTAAAAATATTAACAGCCTTTGTCTAATTTTCTCTCTTTCCCCAGCACCTAGAGAGATGGCTTGTGGGTGAACAAATGAGACTCACATATTTCTTACTCTCAAGTGATGGTTATGTCACGTTGTGACGTTAGCAGTGGTCGATGGTTCTGTGACCAGGAGTCAAGTTTGAGCCCTTTTGGGTGGGCTAGGTAACAGTCTGTCTGTCCACGGCCAGGTCCACCCTTCTCTGGCTGTGAGCGTGGACGGAATCCTCAGATCCCACACTGGGTTCCCCCTCTGAGAGTGGGATGGCAGGGTTGGAGGAGAACTGACTGGGATGGTGCCCGCTGGACCCTGGGTGGGTGTCCTGCTGAGGGAGCCTAGGTGCACCCTGGACCCTGGGTGGGTGTCCTCCTTAGGGAGCCTTAGGTGCACGCTGGACCCTGGGTGGGTGTCCTCCTTAGGGAGCCTTAGGTGCCCGCTGGACACTGGGTGGGTGTCCTGCTGAGGGAGCCTTAGGTGCCCGCTGGACCCTGGATGGGTGTCCTGCTGAGGGAGCCTAGGTGCCCACTGGACGCTGGGTGGGTGTCCTGCTGAAAGAGTCTAGGTGCTATGACTGTCCGCACTCTGAGGTCCTCGGGAGTCCCTTGTCCATGCAGACAGGTCCTTAACCCTGTGTTTTCCTGTTGGCGTGTGCTTGCAGACAGGTCATTTCTTGGGTAACCCGGGGAGCCTACTTGAATGCCGTCTGAGGCGAGGAGGAGTCATGGGGCCTTTTTACTATTTCACAGTAGACACACGGAGCTGCTTGGGGGAATGACCTTTAGCAGCAGTGACAGTGATGTGACAGAAGGGACAGTTTCCACTTGACCTTTATGCCATGTGCCAGCTTGATTGTAACTCAAAGTACATCTCCACGGACAGGCTGCGGGGAGCACAGCCCACCAGAGCCTGTTGTTGGCAGGGAGGGAGGCAGTCAGGGAGGCCGCCCCCTTAGCCTCGGCTTGTGGGGCCTCCACACCCCCGTGGCTCAGCAGTGCCGGCTCCTGACTCACGGCCACCAGCCAGACGGTGGCGTAAGGAGCTCTGGGAGCTGGTCCTAGGGAGGTTTGCAGGCAGGGTTCCTGCTCCGGGGACATGGCCACTCTGCCTGTGTCCCTTCCAGTTTCGCTGTGGCCCTTGTCCTCCTCTTGGCCGTTGGTTGTGGGAGGTTTCCTCGCCTCTCTTCTGTGGCTTGACTTCTGACTTCTCCACCTTTGCTGCCGACCTCTAGTTTTCTGCCATCAGGTGATGACCGCCGTAGGTCAGCTGCCGTCCCAGGGCGGCGGGGCTGCCATGCAGCCTGCAGGTGCAGGAGGAGCGGCAGCCCTGGTCCTGGTGCAGCATGGACAGCCACAGGGGTCACTTCAGCTCCTCAGCACCCGGAGGGGAAGAGGGGCGGCTGGAGACCCCACCACGATTGGAAGGTGGCCCAGGTGTGTCGTCCTGCCGCTGTTCCCGCCACCCTCCCAGCCAGCAGTGTGGTGCCGTGAGGAACCCTGTCTCCACCTGTTGGATGGGCACGGTGGCATCTGCCCTGCCTGCCAGCTGGGCCAGCGTGGAGACCTAGGGAAGTCTCGCGGGGGGAGCTGTGCTGGCGGGGGCCCCATTGCCAGACCGGTCAGGGCTCTCTCTGATTCGGGAGCTATAGATGAACTTTCCTGCTTTTCAATTTTTTTCCACAATTGATGAAAAAGAAAAAAATTTTAAGAGAGGAGAAATGAAAAGGAAATGTGCAAGGACCTTCCCAGGCCCCTGGGAAGCCAGGGGCCTGGGAAGCCTCCACCTCTGGGTTCATGCGCCAGTGAAGCAGCCACCGGTGATGCTCGGCGCCTGTCCACGGGCAGACGTCCACCTGCAGCAGAAGGAGGGTCTGCAGGCAGCAAGTTCCAAAGGCCAAGCTCTCCTTTCCCTTGAAGTCCAGGGGAACCCTTTGGTGTCCTAGGGACGTGGGCAGCAGCAGACCCCTGGCGACAGGCAGTGGCAGCATCTTTGAACCCAGGATTCTTCCTCAGCATGCCAGAAGACCGTGGCCCTCAGCTTGTGGCCAGTCACAGGGATGCCCGGCAGGCCTTGTGGTAGGAGCATGCCCCGGGTAGGCTGGGGTTAGAGGTCCTCAAAGGTCATCAGGAAGCTGCTGCTCCAGACGGACACACAAGAGACCCCGCGGTCAATGGAAATATGTAAAAATGCACTGCCATCGGTATCTGGAAGGACACCTTGGAAGTCCCCGGAAGGTGACAGCCCTCCACACCAGGTTCGTTTTCACATTTGACAGAAGCTTGGCTTTGGAGGGTCAGACCCCAGCCTGCTGGAGCCTGGAAGGACCAGAGCCCGTGGAGGTGTGCTGCCCAGCCCGCCTGCCCAGGAATGCGTCCTTCCTGTCCCTGCACTGGCTCGGCACGTCCAGTTGGCATGTGCAAGAGGATTCCCAGCGTGAGCATCAGAGTGCTGCGACCAGCCAGCGCAGTCAGGGGTGTGACTCTGCGTCCACTCCACCTAGAGCTGTTTGGTTTCCTGCTGTCAGCTGGGGCCGAAGTGTGGATCCACATGGCGGCCTCCACACCCCGAACCCAAGTCCTAGGAATGAGACTCCCCAGATCTGAACAGCAGTGGATCCACACAGATGTAGTGAGAGGAAGAGGCTGAAGGCGGAGGGACAGGCTACTGGAGGCGGTGGTTCCCTGCCCGTCTCCCTGCCCATCTCCTTGATGTCTCCCCACATGGGTGCTGGCCGTGGGCCTGAGGAAATCAAGCCGGTACTTGTGTCCACCCTGCATTTCCCAGACCTCTGCCATGGTATGGAAAACCACCATTGTTTTGTGTTTGGACAATTAAATTTTTGTAGGGAGGAAAAAAACCTTACCCAAAAGAGAGTGGAAAAATAGGCTCTGATCATGTTGGTTAAGGGGATTAAAGTTCGGGGCCTCTGGACCATAATAAGGACTCAGCCCCTTGGCAGCAGGAGAGTGGCCTGTGGATTCTAGAACCCTCCAGCACTCAGCCCCATGACACCCCATTTTGCCTTTGCAGGCACCCCAAACTTCAGGGTGATTTTCTTGGAGCCCTTGCCTGGGGAGAAAATGGGGTGCCGGGACCCTGCCTGCAGGACGGCAGGTGGGGGCCCTCGGTGTCTGGGTCCCATCCTTCCCCGTCCTCTGGGTACAGGTGTGGGCAGCCTTCCCAGAATCCAGGCTTCAGTCTGTAGGAGAGCTGACTGCGGGACGGGCCTCAGGGAGCAGGCCCTGGCATCTCCCCAGTGAGGTGTTGGCACTTGTCCCCAAGAGGGACAGGCCCTGGCTGGCTATTCCCCTCACTCACTCTCTGTTGGTTAGTGTCCAGCATCACCTTCTTCTTGCAAACAAAGGCCCGCTCACATCTAACTGGCTTTCTGTGCAGACTTTGTTCCCATGCTTGGTGGCCATTGCTCTGTAGGAGAGGTGACTTTCCCCTGGGCACTGTCTGTTTCTAGGGTGGTGAATCATGGCCAGCGTTGGCTCTGGGTTCTCTGCGTAGCTGCTCCCCACTGCAGCAGTGGACGGGGCTACAGGGGAGTGGGAGTGGGGATGGGGCCAGCCCCACTCTGCACCCCCAGTGACACCCCCGTGGCCAGGCTCTGTGCAGAGGCCATGGTCTTGGGGAACCAGGGTCCTTCTTGGAATGGGCTCCAGGGACTCTCAGTCTTCACTTCACCTCCAGGATGTGGCCTGGAAGAATGTGGCCTTTGCCTGGCTTGCTGGGAGGAAGTTCAGCTGGGACTTCCTGAGCTGGCTGAGGGTCCATGAGGCTGGACCACCCCCAGAGGGTGTTGCTGGCTGCTCGCTGCCTGGTGTGGTCTTTGAGGGGATGAGGCTGCTCCTGTGCCCTCTGAGGATGCCACACACTGGAGTCCCCGCAGCTCCTGGGATGCAGCGCTGGGCCTGGTGGTGCTGGGTGTGCTGGCCAGGGGTGGGGGGCTGAGTGGGAGGTGCTGTCCTGTCCTCCAGCCCGGCAGGCCCTCTGGGCTACAGCCAGGTGGCAGTGGGGTTTGTCTACAGAGGCCCAGCTGGGCGTAGGCAGCAGAGGGCAAGGAGAGGTTCAGAGGGGAGAGACAGTGGCTCAGCGATGGGTGCAGCCCCAAATGACACCGAACACTGGCCCCACATGCTGGGTGTCTTATGCTGCTTTCTCATGTCACGAAGCCATCGAGTGAGAACGTGAAGGTGTGACCCAGGTGGAGATTTGGAGATCAGCTTTATTTTCAGCAGCTGAGGTTACTGTGACTCAGGCACCTGCAACACGGGGCCCTAACACCAAGCCCCAGAGTGAGGCCTGGCCTTACTGGTGAACTTCGCTCCCAGGATCTCCAGCGGCGAGCTTGCTGTGTCTCACTGGAGTGCCCACATGCTGGGCAACAGGGGGTCCCTCCTCGTGGAACCCAAGGAACAGGGAAGATGCCTGCCCTTCCCTGCAATGGAGGAGGCCATCTCCCCAGTCGGGTGGCACACTTGCTGTTGATGGTGCCCCTCTCCTGGAATCCCGGCAGCAGATGGCCCCAGACTGCAGTCTCCTGCCCCGGGGCTCTGCTGCGGTCTTGTGTCCCAGTTCAGGAGGAGGCTTTAGAATTCCAGGAAGAGGTGGACGGACTTGAACAATCTTCCCGGACACCTCACAGTTCTTTGCTGGCCTTGAGAGAGGGTTCCCTGGCCTGCTGTGATGGCAGGACTGTTTATTGGAGGAGGGCATTGCACTGGGGTCCAGCGCCTGTCTGTCCTTGTAGTGTCCTGTGGCAGGTGGGAATGTTCTCCTGTCTGTCCTGATATTGCTGCTGATGTGTGGGACGGAACTTAGCTGTCCACGTGCCACGTTATTCCTCAGGGCTTTATGACCTCTGGGCGGTTGGAATCCGGGAGGTAGCGGAAGCCTGTGCTGGCTGCACGTGCTGGAGGACTGGACGGAGCGGCCGGGGCGGGCAGTCATGCGGTGCATGCGTCAGAAGCCAGGCGCACTGAGCAGGCCTGGCCGTCAGCGCTGCCCCACTCGGCGTCCTCCTGGTGTTGGGCCATGCTGAAGGTGAGACGCCTTTTGCGTGGGCTTATCCTGACAGCAAGCGGGGAGCCTCGCAGCATCTGCTGGAGCTGGTTGACTCCTGAAGCCGCCCTCCCACGGCAGCCCTTTCCCTCTCGCCTCTTCACCACGACGTCTGGTGTCGCTGTTCCCATGTGACTGCTCAGCAGCCAACCCTAGGGTTCCAAAGCTGCTTGGGTGGATCCACGCCTAAACCTGAGTCTCCTGACCCTAAACGTGGAGGAATGGCTTAGTTTGGGATTTGTTCCTGCACCAGAGATGGAGGACCCACGCGCTGCCCTGCGGCTTTTATTCGCCCTCAGCTTGGGCTTTACGTCTGACGTGACCTGCGGTGCTTGTTTCGAAGGTTCTGGTTTCCGCAGAGTTATCTTCTGAGTGCGTGTACGGCACGCTCCCTCTTCACGCACACGAAGTGCCTTTTATTTAGGGGCAGTGGGTGTCAGGAGCCAGCGTCAACCAGGCACTGCCATCTTGGCCTCCAGGAGCTCCAGCCCAGAACTGGACGGCACCTTCTGGGAGTTTCCATCCAGCCCAGGAGTTAGACCTCAGCTCCTGGGAAGAGTTCGGGAGCTGCCAAGGGTCCTTTCCGTAGCTTGGGAGTGTCCTGATCCTGGAGGGCTCATGGCTGGGGCGCCTTTCGCCATTGGAGCCACTTGGGGGCGTGGCTGGCTCTGAAAGGACCTGGGGTGCTTCTCACACCTGCCTCTCTTGCCATTGCGCTTCTGCTCTGGAAAGCACTTCCGTCACCTGTGAAAGCTGCCCGCGCCTCGGGAGCTGGGGAGGCGCTTCTCCACCAGCCCTGCAGGGCCACCTGTGTCCTTGGCTTCCTGTGGCTGTTCAGAGAGGAGCCACTCACGGCCAGGGCACGAGGGAGCATGGCTCAGGGGTATTTTTGGTACTGGGGATTGAACCCAGGGTGCTTAAACACAGTTATTTTTATTTAGAGACAGGGTCTGGCTATGTTGCTTAGGGCCTTGCTGAGTTGCTGAGGCTGGCCTTGAACTTGTGATCCCCTGCCTCAGCCTCTCAAGTGGCTGGGATTACAGATGTGCACCCGGCAAGCATGGCTCTTTTATTAGTTTCCTTATCATTGGTGCCGTTTTGTGATTTTTCTGGATTAATATTGCCTTTGAATTGAAGGTCATGTGTCCTGGTGTTGTAGTGCTTCAGGGTGGTTCCAAGGAGCTCAGGCTGTAGCTGCCTTGCTCCTTTTGATTGGCTTTCATCCTAATTGGCACAGCTCAGGCTGGTGTAAACAATTTAATCTTCTGCGTTTTTTTGGGCTGTGCTGTTGTGTCTAGATCCCTCTATGCCACTCAAAGAATTTAAGCTGCTCGTGCTGACATGAGACCAATTTAGTGAAATCCTCTCGGCGCTGAAGGCAGCACTGGTGTGTGTCCCGCTCGTCCATTCCAGAAAGGGCTGTGCACACAGCGGGATTTGCATTATGTATTTAAAATAATGACGATGGCGGCTGCTCAATGGAGCGCTCCTAATATCCTGAATTCCATTAGCCATGAATCTGCTCAGAGATGTTCTATAAAAAACAATTACGTCCTCAAAGATCGCGGGTTGCGGCTGTTGCCATTTAAGGGGTGAATGAGCCCTGGTTTTTAGCACCAATGAACAGATGTGTCCAGCTAATTTTTTATGAAAACACCAGCCGAGCCAATTACTCCTGAGATGGCTATTCACGGGAGCTAATTGGGTGCCACGTCGGCTTAATAGTGAAAACCGCGTGCGACCAAAAATCAATAGAGAGAAATAATGAAGAGATGTTTGGATTCTTTCATTTGTGTGGGTTCCAAAAATAACTTTGGTTCCAGTTGCATTCACACTGCCCCAGAGGCACGTCGGTCATCTAATGGCCCAGAACCTGTGACGGACACGGAAGGAGAAAAAGGAGGCCCGTGAAGGAGGAAGTTAAAAAGTGCCCCTGGATTTCAGTAGTGTCTTCTCCAGAGTCACTGTCGCTGTGGAAACGGCCTGAGAGCCCCTGCCTGGACCGGTAGGTTGCAGTGTTGCCTGCCAGACCTTCCCCTTCCCCAGGGTCTTGTTGGGGCTGACGGGACTCTTCAGCCAGTCTGCTTGGAAGAGCTGTTCTTGTGATTCTCCCTCAGGGGGGTCTCACCCATAAACACCGGTGTTCAGGGACCAGAACTGACCGTCTGCCAGCCATGTGTCAGACGTGCACTGCCCAAGCAAGCAGCCTGTTTCCCGATGACTGAGCACGCGTCCAAGTTCGATTAAAGGAAGACGGGGCACGACCCCTGTCTCACCCGGAAGCACCTGGGCCGTGGGTGAAGCAGGAGCTTCTCGTCCAGACCTCACCCGCTTTTAGGTGGGTGGCAAGCCCTGGGCTCTGGGTTTGGACGCTCCTGCGTCTCCAAGGCAGAGCAGAGGGCGGCTGTGGGTCTGGCAAGTTCCTGATGTGCCTCAGGATTGTAAGGACCAGAGGACGTGGGCAGGGTACTCAGCCCTGCTGAAGCCTCGCTGTTCTCACACTGCTGGGTCGTGCTGATGTCCTGCACGGAGGAGCTGAGACTTGCAGAAGTTTCCACTCTCACGAGATGTAGTCTATTCCATTTCCCATGGACGGCCTTCTTGGTCACATGTTCAGTCTGGGCAGTTTCAGTGTGTGGACTTGGAAAGGGTCTTTAACTCTCACACCCTGCCTTGGGGCGATGGCGGCAGCCCCGACCTAGGATTGGGCCCTCTGCCCGGTGACATCCCCAGGCAAGGCCATTTTGCTGTCGAGGAGACCGAGGCTGAGAGAGGTTCTGGCCGCTCAGGACCACAGAGCACTCAGGAGAGGACTGGGTTCAATGGGAGGCAGATGGCAGGACCGCTCTCAAGCCGGACCCCATCCCGTGAGTGCGGGAGCCCTGCCAAGCCTCGCTCCCCTCTTGGCTACCACGGTCACGAGTCCCTCCAGGTCAGGCGGCTTGGAGGACTGTGGGAAGGGCGGTGCGTGGCACCTTCTGTCCAGTGGGGCTGGAGGGCAGCAGGCCTGACAGCAAAGCCGCCTTCGTGAGACGTGTCGCACCTCTCCACACGCTCCTCGCCTGCCTTCCACCTGCACCTCGTCCTGAGGCAGTTCCAGCACATGACAGAGGGCGTCATCATATCCAGGCCAGCATCGTCTGGCCCTCCCGACTTCGTGGTGCGGAGTGGGGTCTCCTCTCGTGCCTGTTCCTCCAGTTCTCTATATTCTAACAATTGGAAATGATGTGAAGAGTGTGTCTCCTTCTCTGGTCAGTGCTTTCCACTCATGTCTCTTAACACCAGCAGAAAATAGAGGAGTTCTGTCTCTTAGAAA
>JAJEJO010001761.1:119630-136280 GCA_020662805.1 Glaucomys volans
GTCCTACAGGAGGACCCAGACCCCTGGATGGGAGGATGACCTTGAAGATGGTCTAGTGCTGTCTAGAGTCCTACAGGAGGACCCAGACCCCTGGATGGGAGGATGACCTTGAACATGGTCTAGTGCTGTCTAGAGTCCTACAGGAGGACCCAGGCCCCTGGATGGGAGGATGACCTTGAACATGGTCTAGTGCTGTCTAGAGTCCTACAGGAGGACCCAGACCCCTGGATGGGAGGATGACCTTGAACGTGGTCTAGTGCTCTCTAGAGTCCTACAGGAGGACCCAGACCCCTGGATGGGAGGATGACCTTGAAGGTGGTCTAGTGCTGTCTAGAGTCCTACAGGAGGACCCAGACCCCTGGATGGGAGGATGACCTTGAAGATGGTGCAGGGCTGTTGCTGTCTGCAGGAGGACCCAGGTCCTCAGGCATGTGCGGCACATCCTGTACCACCTATCTACTCCCCAACCTGGTTCAGTGTTTCTAACTGGTTTTTGATGAGCCTAATATTTGCTGTCTTCTTCGCTGTCCCTGCCTTAGACCACCCTGTGGGGGCCTCCTCCCAATGAATCCGTCTTACACTATTTAAATCCTTTGTGTTTTTGGATGAATCTTCTTGGTCAAAGGAGGTTCCAATCCTGTTGTGAAGCTGGGAATACTGAAGTCAGAGGAAGGGAGGTACAGAGACTAGCATTGTGTCAAGTTCTGGGGAAAGAGCACTCCCTGGAAACTGTGATCTTCTTCATCCCTGGAGATTTTCAGTTGCTAGTTCAAACTCAGGCTGTGGTGTGGGTGAAGCTCCTATTCCTTCAGCCCAGCACCCTGCATGGAAGGAAGGATATTCTTTCCACCCACACAAGCACTTGCACGGCTCCTTCCTGGTAGCAGGCCCCTCTCTGAGTGTGTCCCTGGTGGACTGTGGTGCTCGCCTGGAGGCCTTCATTCCTGACGGTGCGGGTGGGGTGTTCTCTGGCCAGTGCTAGGCAGGCGTGTGCTGGGACTGCAGAGCAGGGCCCCAGGGACTTTTTCGGGTGTTATAACAGGAAGCAAAGCGGCAGCTTCCAGTGTCCAGGGTCTGTTCGCCTTGTTCCTCAGCAGCAGGGTGAGGTGCTGTGCTGGGTTTTGCGAGGAGCCAGCAGAGGTTTCCTTCCAGGTACAGGGGTGGCATGTTTTATGTCCAGGAGGATCAGCAACTGCATGGTAGGGAGACCGACAGGCGGGCCTGCAAGGTGGCAGGAGCAGTTGGACAGCTTCATGTGAATTCAGGTCCCGGGACTGAAGTCCTCGGCTGCAGGACACACTGGCTGCTGCAGGTTGCCCTCGGTGCAGGGGGCCAGAGGGCAGCTTCTGGCCGTGAGCTTGGCTCTCCTGGCTTAACCCGTCTTCCTCACTACGTCCCGTGCTAACTCCACCCACTCTCAGCGTAGGCTGGGATGTGGGGGTGCAGTCGGTGGGAGCGAGGGAGGGAAAGGAGGTGACCCCTGCCCTCTGGGCCCCAGCTATGCAGGTGGCCCGGGTTTCTGGCCTCTGAGGCCTGGGCTCCGCCTCCTCTGGCCTTTGGTTGGTCCTGCGTGCCTTGCACACCAGGAGGGTGGCCTGTGATCCTGTCTCGCGTGCACACGACTCCCTGGGACGTGAGGTGGAAAACCTGTCGCAAGGCAACGCCTGACTGGCTCATGCGAGGCTGGGGCTGAGTCTTGGTTCCCCAGCTCCTGGGAGTTTTAGTGCTTCCTGTGACAGGTGTTTCTGCGGCTCATGGATGGATTGTGTCTGGTCGTGTGTTTGGAAGAGACGCGTCACATCTGTTTAAAAACCACCGGGAGGGTCTGTGAACACCCCACCCTGCCCGCCTCCGTGAGGCTGCCCACCTTGGTTGGAGAGTCTGGGAACCCACAGCCAGCTGGGCCAGGAGGGCGGTGGGCAGTGGAGGCAGGCACGAGGCTCCTCCTCCTCCTCCTTAGCCATCCCAGAACCAGTCCCCTGTGGTCTGGCTGCTGCCGGAGGAGCAACTTCTTTCTTGACCCTGGAGCCCGATGTCGGGTGCGTAGTGGCACGTACGATAATCTCATGCTGGGCGTCGGAAATCCTGCCACAAGGCACTGTAGACAGGTGGCTCAGGCACCTTGCTGCCCACAGCTCTGGAGGCTGAAGTCCAGGACGGAGGCGTTGTGGGGCCCGCCTCCTCCCGGCTGGCAGACCCTCTTCTCCACGTCCTCAGTGACCACCTCTGTGGGTCTGTGTCCTGATTTCTCCTAAAGATCCATCACGTGGGACGTGGGCTCACCCTAGTGACCTTGCTCTTAACTCCGTCTCCTCTCTAAAGGTCTTGTCTCCACATTCAGTCACATTCTGAGGTCTGAGAGGTGGGGCTGGCCCTGTGAACTAGGGGACGGTGTGGCCCCCTTGGGCTCCCTTTCCTTGAGCCACGCCAGCCCCAGCTCGGCTGCTGCATGCTCGTCAGCAGTCTTGACTCTATCAGGCTCCACTGGTTGAGGTGAGTTTTGGTGGCACGTTTTGAAACCCCGTTTGTGAGTAGAGACCTGTGTGCACTCACAGACGACCTTGACTGATCGTATGACGGAATCCGCAAGCCCCTTTGGAAGGATAGTGAGGGTGCCGTTCTCCTGGGCGCTCACTGCCTCGCGGGGCCGTGTCAGGAGGGTGCATCTGATCAGAGAAGAGTTCTCAGTCGTCACAAACAACTGGTGGCTTCCAGTTCATATCCTGCTTCTAGAGCTGTGCTTCTGGGACCCCGTGTGCAAGGGGCCCCTGCCCCGCTGGAGCAGAACCCCAGTCCCCCCACCACTTATCAGTGCTGTGCAGCTCTTGGAGAGGCCCTGTGACACACACGGCTTGAGGAGCAGCCGTGTGTGCGTGAGTGTAGATGATTCATACTCTTCTACCCCCCGCTGCTTCCGTTCCATGAATACCCCAGGGATGCACTATGTTAATATTAGTCTGAGCAGAACATAATTAGGAAGGTAAATCTACTGAAAAAGTAACATAGCATAAATTAAATAAATTAAATATAAATCAGATCAAATATAGAACAATGCATTCAATTATCTGCATCACTGCCTCCTTCTCCATCACGGACGTTTGAGAGGAGACTAATTTTCTTTCCAGAATAGGGCCCGCTCTGCCCAGGCCAACGAGTGGCATCAAGCTCTGCAAAGGTGGAGCTCGGCTGGATTTCAGAGGGTATGTTGGGCGTTAGCCCACGGCCCTGCCATCCAGGCCAGCTGGAGTTTAGGGTTGGAAAGCAAGCCTACTTTCTACTTCCTTGTCTGTGCACGAGCTAGGCTTTGTGTGTGGCTGGGAACACGTGTTCACGCTGTGCTGTTAGATGCTCACGTAGGTCCAGTTAAGTGGGGAGCCCTTTACTGAAAGCCTTTGAGTCGAGTGGACCTGTGGGCCTGGCGAGGGACAGAGTGTGTTTCTGCTCAGGGAAGGTTTTACGCGCACACCGTGGGTATCAGCCGCCCCAAACTGGTGCTGCTGCTGCTGCTGGGGTCACCGGCAGAACAGTCCAGGCCCTGGCTGATGAGCTCTGCCCTCTCTCCTGCAGCCCACATGGTTGGACCCGCCTGCTCTGCCTGCTAGGGGGACCCTCAGACTCACCTTCTCTCAGAAATCCAGGCTGCAGCCAGGCAGCACCGAGCATCTCCAGGCTCGGTGCCCACAGGCACCCTCACTATGGCTGGACGGTGCCCCTCAATCAGAAGACTCTGGTGCCACATGCCCTGCCCCTTCTCACTCTCCCTTCCTCCACGTGGGTCCATTTCAGCTGGGCTGGAAGACCCTCCTCTGTTGGGAAGTGGCCTCAGGTCCATGACTGGCAGTGCCCACTCCAGCTCTGGGTACAGCAACCCAAGCGAGTTTGCGCACGCTGGCAGGAGTCGGAGCAGAGGAGCAGACCCGGCAGGGGCAGCTCAGCTCTTACCAGGCCTCGCCACTCCTGCTTGGCAAGGCTCTCACGGTGCCCCTCCTGCCCTGCAGTACCCTGCCCGCTTCCCTTCCCTTCTGCAGACAGCCATTTACCAAGCGACCACCGCTCTTCCTGCCCCTTGACATGTTCTTGTACTGTGGCAGCAGCAAGCGGGCGAGGGCAGGGACCACGGCATTGTGCCTGTGTCTTGGAAGATGAGTGAGTTCCCGAATGTGCAGCAAGGAGAAGGGCTCCTCGCTGCGCAGTGCCCGCAGCCTGCCTCCCCTCCTCTCCAGCCTCTCCTCCTCCCCAGCCTCCCTCCTCTCCAACCTCCACCCCACAGGCTCAGACCGCACGCTGGCCTAGCTGGAGGGCCACCCGGTTTGGCACACTTGACTTTCTTCTTCAAAACCTTCTCTTTTTGCATTGCCCTGTTAACTTTCCCCAGACCAAAACCATTTCTTTCATGCTGCTCTCGCGCTCGGAACCGGACTGATTTCCTGTTGCCTGGGGGTCGAGCTCTAGCCCCTCGCCCGGGCACTGAAGACTGACCAGAGCTCGGTATTCCTTTAGAAACGACCTCCATGGTAGTAGCTGAAACAGTCTGATGGATGCCAGCTGCTTATTTGCCCCCGCTGAGATTAGATGCAGTCGACATGCCCAGCTCGCTCCGATCCCCTTTCCAACAGGCCCTCCCCACCTCTGCACCTGCACCCCTGTTGGCATGTGTTCAATCCACCTGCTCCCCTGGGGGCCCCTCCTTGCTGCTCGGAGTCCTGCCTCACTTCCCAGCTCTTCTGGGGGCTCGTGCTGTGCTTGGTGGTCTGCCTGCGCTCTACCCCACTGGGTACCACCTTGAGAACAAGATCCAGTCTTCGGTAGCCATTCGATCGTGCCGTGGACTGGTGGGGTGCCTCCTACTCAACTCCAGGACTGCTCTCAGGCCTGGGGAAGCTGGAGGAAGGCAGCTCACACTGCAGAGACTCCTTGAGGTGGGCTCTGTGGGGGTGAGGAGTGTGTGGGAGGCGGGCAGAGCCAGCAGCAGGCACGGGTTCAGGCTGCCCTCACGGAGGGGCCCGTGCACGTGGGCTGAGCCCACGGTACCCATGTGGGGATGGATTCCCCACCAGTCACCAGCTGCCCGGGCAGGGTGACCTCTGGGAAGCTGGTCAGAGGGACAAAGTCTCAGTGCCTTGCTGCTGGGAGCCACCTGGGTCGCAGTCCCATGGCCAGCAGATGTGCACCTGGGAATGGTGGCAGGCTTAGTAGTAGCTAAGTAAAGCATCAGGGGAGAGGCCAGCTCTCTCCGCAGCGGCACGTCAGCTCCGCGGCCGCGTGGGGTCAGTCTGCCTTCCTCTTGCTCCTTCCTCTCCAGCCCCAGGGCTGGAGGAGCCCATGTGTTCAGGGTTCCTGGAGCGGGGACATCCAGCTGTGATTCCAGGAAGACCAATGTCCTGTCTTTTGATTCTTCCAGCCTCCAGGAGAAAATAAAATCCCTCAACCTCTCACTTAAAGAAGTCACCACGGAGGTAAGCACCACGAAGGCGTCTCTGGGGTTTTCTCTGACTTGATGTCCGGATCACAGACCACGTGGGCTCTGGAGGAGAGGAGGGGAGCCCACTTGCAGGCCACGTGACCAGCCCAGAGAGCCAGAGATGGGCGGCAGGGCTTGCTGGGCACATAGAGTGCCTCTGCTTAACAAGTCCTCTGCCGACGAACTTGACCCCTTCCTCCCCGGCCTCAGGTTGGAAGTCCAGGAGGTCCTAAGGTGGTCGAGTCACGTTGAGCAGGTGCTGAGCAGAGAGCCCCTGGCTGGGAGGGGCCTCTTCCTGTGCTCATCCAGAGAAGGGGCGTCTGGGGCCCTGGAGGAGGAGGTGCTGGGCCTCGAGAGCACCACCTAGCCGACGTTGGGCCGAGCGGTTGGCCCATGCTATGCCCGGCACTGCGGCTCCTTTCTCAGGCTTTGTGCTGCACTCACTTCTAAAAACAGCCCAGAGCTGTTCTAGTGGCCCCATGGCGTCAGGGCGATGGGTGGTACTCGCACAGAAGGAGAGCGTCCCCCAGGAACCCGTGGTGTCTGTGGAGGGCATCAGGGCCAGGGACCCAGGAACGCTTGAAACCTGCTTGGTGTTCTGGCACCTCCCGGGGCTGCCCCTTCAGAGGAGAGGAGTGGAGGCAGCTCCACGGTCATCTCCAGCTGCCTGACCTTGGGTTTGCCCGGGGCCTGAGAGTGTTGCTCTGTCTGCGTCGAGCTGTCCTGGTCTCCGTGCCGCTCTGACAAAGCACCGCGCTCAGCCGCTCTGACAACAGAATCCTCTTCTCACCGCTCTGGAGGCTGTGAGTCTGAGGTCAGGTACCAGCACAGTCGGGCTCTGGGGCGGCCCTGTGGTCACAGACGGCTGACTTCTCCAGGTGTGCTCAGCTGGCGGAGGGAGGGCAGGAGTGCTCTCTGGGGTCCCTGTCATCAGGGCACTGATGAGGCTGCACCCTCGTGCCACCTCCCCCAGCCTCCACTCTTGACCCCAGCTCCTTGGGGTGCGCATCTGAGGGGACAGGCACTCAGGCTGTCGCACACCCCGTATCTGATACATTTACAGCATCTTGTAATTACTTTCCTCTTCCATAATATTAAGGAACTCATGCCTCAGATTTAAAAATGTAAACATAAAAATCTCCATTTGCTAATGAGTTCCTCAGGGTCTAATTTCATTTGTAAGGAAGAAGGTGGTGCAGATTTTCTGGGGCGTGTGGGGCTGTTTGTACACACCCATGATGTGTGTGTTGGAGAGCTTACATGAGCCCACAGAGAACAGAGCCAACCTGCTGGTCATGCAGAGCATCATCCCCCCTCCAGACCAGGCTGATCAGTGGCCACGAGGTACAAGTCTCAGCCTGGCAGTGGTTTGTCTCTAGTGTGACAAACACACACACACCCCTGATGCTCTCAGAGAGAGGGGACCTTCCTTCCTGTGCTGTGTTCCTTCAACTCTCAAGGGTTACCCAGACCAAAGGTAATTAAGGGATAAACGAGATGAAAGAAATGGTTGGAAATAAACGGGATACCTGGAGACTGGTGGGTATTAGATTATATCAAGCAGAGCCTGAAAGAATGCACATTGCAATTTAACCAGAAAGTGTAGAAAGGGTGTTTCATATTGATAACGACGGCTTGAAGAACGGATTTGCTCAACAAAGGAGAAATTGACCCAGTCAGGATTAACAGGTGCTGTTACTAAAACCAGAACTGGTGGACCCAGATGGAATGAGGTCTGAGGATTCTGGCTGGTGTCATAGAATGAACAGAAATGCCTTTGGATTTCCGTTGACAGTTTTAGATGGATGGCATGAGATGTGCCAGTTGCCGGGCACTGAGCCAACCCCAGCCTTGGAGCTGGGGAAGCTGGGGGTCATCTTCCTCTCAGCTCCTGGTTCTGACAAATCTCAGGCCATTGGAAGGGTCTGGAGGCGGATCCCTGCTGGAGCAGGCTCTGGCAGGAGGCTGCCCTCTGCGGCTTCGTCCACAGAGTGTGTTCAGCTGCCAAGTGGGCCAGAGCCCCCGAGTCCACGCTGAGGGGCCTGGGCGAGGTCTGCGTGGGTCCTAAAATCAACCTCTCTTCCGTCTGGGATGAGCCAGGCCCGTGATGCTGACGGCACCCCCATTGCCTCAACTGCTCTGGGGAAATTAGGTTCAGTTCTCTCTCAGGGCTCTGGGAACCTGATAGGCAGATTTTAGGTTTTGAACGGAGGCTCAGAGTTTTGGCAAGAAGACTAATGCTTCCATCTGGGTATTCTCTGGGGACACCCAGATGTCCGTGTGGGACTTTCCGTTCTTATAGACACTGTGCTGTGTGCTTGTAATACTTCCAGGTAGCTCTTCAACCTGCTCATAGATAACAGGTGATATGAGGTTTTAGCCTGAGACAAACGGAAAAAATTATGATATTTTAGCTTCAAAAAATTACCAGAAGATAACCCAAAGGCATTTGGAAAAAGAGATTGAGCTTTAAGATTTTTTTTTAGATGAACAGAAAACTCTAGGAAGTGTGTGGAGCGGGGGATAAGGTGAGAAAGCTGCGGACTCCTGAGAGCTGCCTGCCTGTTTTTCAAATCTGACTTGCCAGCCGGGATCTGCCGTGGAGCCTCCCGAGAGGATGTCTGCAGTAATTACAGTTAGCCTGCCGCTCTGACCTTGATCTCAAAGGCCATATCTTAATCTACTGCCTACTCTGTGCCAGGGACAGAAGTCCAGAGTGCTGGAACCCTGGAGGAGAGAGAGGGTGAAATAAAGGCGTGGCAATGAAGGGAGTGTCCCCTGGAGGAGACGCCAGGGAGCGAGGGGCCAGGCCGGAGGGTCTGCTGTTTGGGCCTGTGATCAGCAAGGCCTCTCTTCCCAGGAGGTGGGGCAGACAGCCCTACAGGCTTGGGTGGAGCACGACACCTGGGGCAGGTGTGTTCCAGGCAAGGGGTGGAGAGCGAGCCTGGGAGGGTGGAGGTGGTCTGCTTGGCATGAGCCTTGTCGGCTGCCCCTCCCTCACCCCTCTACTCCCATTGCGTGCTTGTGGAAGGCTCTCCTGCCGCCACCCTTTACCATACCACTGCAGCCCAGCATGGCGTGGGCTCCTCCACCATCTGGTCTGCAGTGCCTGGCCACCCTGCCGTCTCTCCCCTTCCAGGTGTGCACAAGGGAGCGCCTCTGCAGCAGCCTGAGGAGGAGGGTCAGCCACCTGGAGACCCAGCTGCCAGCCCTGCAGGAAGCCAAAGTGCTGGCTGTATCAGGTAACTGCCCGTCACTCTCCTGTTTGGGTGTGTGGAAGCAAGGTTTCCTCACGTGGGCTGGGTGAGCCCTGGACGGTCCCTCTGGCGTGCCTGTCTGCGCAGGCACCGTGTGGTCTTGGTTCCCACTCCTCCAAGGGCCTGGAGGGTGGCCGTGCTGCCCTGTGGCCTTGGTCCCGGTAGATGGACGTCTGTGCAGCCCTGTGTGGTGAGGGCCCAGCCAGGGCAGCTGGAGTGACCAGACCTTCCTAAGGGGCAGGTGCAGGTGGTCACGGGAGACACGCCGGCGGAGCACATTACGACTGGTTGTGGAGCTGGGAGACTCCTCAGGAGATCCCGTCCCACTCACTCTGGCAGGGATTTAGGGATACACTCAATTTGTAGTTTGAAAGCACAAGTTTCGGAAAATAGTACCATACTGTCATCTGATGTTATAGCAACAGAAAACAAATTAAAATGCTGTGTTCCCCAGGGAGATTCTCCAGTGCGATCCAGAGAGTCAGCCCCACCCCAATCCCAAATCCCCTCCCTATAGCCCACCCTAATCCCTTCCCCCACTCCCTGTAGCCCCACCCTAATCTCTTCCTGTGCCCTATGAACGTTGGCAGCGGAAGAACTACCGCACGATTTTCCCGGCACACCGCTCTTAGGTGTGAGGGCGATCGTCGTAGCTGGCCAGCTAAGATAAAAGCTTCTTTTGGCTTTACGTGATCAGCTTGGATGATTTTATTTTCTTTGTGTACAACACTGAATAGAGCTTCCAAACATTGTGATTGTCATTTTATGTGATTTTGTAATAACTGTATTACGTCGGTGGGAGAGAGACTGTGACCTCAGCGTGTGACCCCAATGACCCAGGGGAGGAGGCGTGGGGCGTGGCCTTTGGTGACCTGCCCTGAGGCAGCTGAGTGCTGGCAGACGAGGCTGGGTCCACCTCCCCAGGGTGTGATGGATGGATATTCTACCTGGGAGCGCGGGTCTTGAGGACTGATTTATAGGTTGGAAGGATCCAGGCCCGCCACCTTGAGAAGAATCGTAAACATTCAGCGGAAGGCATAGTCATTACGTGCTGGGTTTTCGCTGGGGTTCTAAGAGGGCAGGCAAGGATGGGCAGCTTCTGCTCCTCAGATCACGAAGCAGCTGATGTTGGCAGCTGACCACAACATGGTCCCCAGTGCAGCCACGCGAGTGATTCACACCCACAGAACGTGGCTGCGGTGAGGCTTGGCGTGGGCAAGTCATGCCACGTATTGGAGTCGTGGCCTCATTTGCTGTGACTGCACAGCCTTGCCTCGGAGTCGGACTCCACCTTTCGTACCAGCGAGTCTGTGCAGGGTTTGGGTGGACGGGCTTCGCACCAGCCTGGGAAGCTCTTTCAGAATCCAGGGGGAGTCTCGGATGGCACAGGGCAGGCAGGGCTGGGTTTTCCAATTCAGCTCCTGGGTCAGCTGAGAAAACTGGGGAGGCCCAATAGGATGAAGGATGGCCTGAGCTGACCCCTGTGGGGCGACTCCTGACCTCTGCTTCCTGTTACCCTTGGGCTCCTGGAGGGACAGGCCTCTCAGCACCTGTCCTGAGGCTGCACTGGAAGCTCAGCACTCTTCACCTTCTACATCAGAGAAGAGATGTATGTTTTCTTCTGCTTCAGAGCCTCGGAGATGGCAGATGCCCTCTCCACTGGACAAAGACCCCTGGGACACACCTCTGCGGGAGAAGCCCTTGTCTAGCTGGGCTCCCTGGGGCAGTGCTGAGGGACAGCACCCCTGAGGTTCTTCGAAGCCCTGTCTTAGCGGGCTGGGCCTTTTGACCATCTGGAAGTTTCTGTGATTTGCCGTCTCAGATGCGTAGACCCATCCTGGGATCGATCGACAGCCTGAGTCCCTCGCTTCATTTGAGAATCCTTTGCTATCTACTGAGAGTGAGAATAGAAACGTCTTGGTTTCAAACTCAGCGAGTCCCAGCTCACTTTATATCTAACATTTCTTTCATTCACCTCTCTCTCTGGCAGTGACCGGAAGCCAGTGGACACTTCTGTAGTCTGCCTGTGCGATTGGATTACCAGGAGCCCTTTTCTGGATCACCTTGTGGGAAAACTGGGGACTTTTGGCCCCTGGGGTCCAGGGGTTCTCCTCTGGCTTTGTTCGATATTTTTCTTACTTTCCTTTTAGCCTCCTCATGAGGCAGCATTGCAACAACTTGAGCTTAAGATAGTGGGGTTTCATTGGCACCCTAGAATCAGACCGTACTGCATTCCGTAAAGAGGAAGTGTTCCGATGAGGCGAGCGGAGGTTTGGCCTCACAGGTGGAGAAGGGCTGAGGAAAGCAGAAGCAGAGAACCAAAGGGGGTCCTTGGAGTCACCTTCTTGAGAAGTTCCAGCAGTGACTGTCTCATCATGCTGGCAGGACCGAGTCGTCTGGGGAGTTGGCCCTTCTCTCTCCCGACTTCTCGGAGGGTCAGGGTGGTTTCAGCGTGACGTGGTCTTCAGCACAAGCCACTCCATTTTGGCTGGTCTGTTGGGCCCAGCACAGGAGCTCTGTCCAAACCACGGGCCTCCTGTGTCACTGAGGCCTGTTCCAACTACTCCAGCGTTGGAGTCTTGGAGCCTGTCCACCCGTCCTGCCCAGCTCCACCAGCTTCTTTTTCCGTGACCTGACCCTGTGCCCGAATCCACCCAGCATGGCCCTGCTGCCAGCCTCACAGACAGCCTGACACAGCCAGCTCCCCCAGACAGCCAGCCCCAGGACAGGACCTTCTTGCCCGAGGGCATCTTGCTGGAGGGCATCTTGCGGGCTCTTTAAGGTTCCCACAGTACCCAGAACCAGGTTGGCACTTAGCAAGCACTTGGTGACATTCTTGAGTAAATAAATCAATTAGGCTCTTTCCTCTAACTGAAAAACTCTCTGTCCACACCTTAGTTCTCAAAATCCTGCTGGCTCAGGATTTTGGCACCGTGGCACTTTGAACACAGCACCAAAGCTCTTGGGCCACATCCCACCCAGAGTGGCCACCTAGCTCCCCCCTCCTCTTGAATCAGGGCCCAGGATTGTTGGGCCAAACCCAACGGGGTGGGAACAAGATGGATTTGAATGTGTCACCAAACTCCTTCATGTCCCTCTCTTAGGAGCCTGTCTTCCTACCCCAGAGTAGAGGCTGAACTTGGTGGCTTACTTCAAGTCACTAAAGCACAAGTGACAGCATGTGACATGGGAGGCGAAGTCCTCAAAGGCCCTTTGGCTTTGGTCTCTTTTGCTTTCTGTCCAATGGTTGCTCTGTGGAAATCTGAGGCCAGGTTGTGAGGGGCACAGGCGCTGAGGCCCCTGTCAACAGCCTTGGGCAAGCTTAGAAGCCACCTGCCCACCACACCTCGGGATGCCTGCGCCCAGGCCACCCTCACGGCCCCGCCACCCTCGGAGCCACAGCCACCAGCGGAGCTGCTCTCAAAGGCTGTGAAGGGACCCCAGTGCTCCTCTTTTCAAGCTATGAAATTTGGGGTGATTTACCACAATAGAAAGAAAAGCAGGGCAGCCTTTCAGACCAGGCCTTAGGAAACAGCAATGCCCACTGCCTGGCCCTCGGGAGGCTCACTCCGGGAACCAGTGGCCATTGAGTAGGAGGCTGAGCTGGCCAGGGAGGCCCCAGTAGGCGGTAGCCCCCCAGCTCACGTGTGTGCACAGCCTTGGAAGTGGTACCGCCTGCCCAAGTCAGTCGCCCCACTTGCCTGGCTGCGCCCAGCCCAAGTCACCAATGCACGGGCACATAGATGACCATGACAGGTTAACTCCCCAGATCCTGAGGTGGGGCCTTATGTGGCAAGACAGCAAAAGCACTGGGTATCTGGCTGCAGGTGCTACCAAAACAAAACCCCAAGATCAAGGTCCTGTCCTGGGGTTGGCCGGCTGGGGGAGCTGGCTGTGCCGGGCTGCCTGTGAGGCTGGCAGCAGGGCCATGCTGGGTGGATTCGGGCACAGGGTCAGGTCACGGAGAAAGAAGCTGGTGGAGCTGGGCAGGACGGGTGGACAGGCTCTGAGTTGCCCTGAGGGCCAGGGGCACGGGGAGTCTTTCAACCCTTGGAGGCCACGGGCTGAGGAGGCAGAGCACACTGACCTCTGCGAGCCGCTTTGCTCCAGATTCCATCTCCCCATGCCCTGGCGCTGCTTCGCCATCAGCCTTTCCTCGGCCACCGCTCCCGTGGCTCCCAGTCATCCCCAGGACCCTAGACCTGGGTCATCTCTTCTTTCCTTTCTCCACATCAGCCTTGACTCAGGTCTTCTGCCAAGAATGGTCTGGTGTGAAGCACACAGGGAAGGGTTCGTGTCCACTGTCCTGCGTGGACAGTGCCCTGAGATCTGTGCACGCTGGCCCAGCGTGGGAAGCTGCCTGGGTTGGGGGCAGTCTGTGTGGCGTAGTAGGTAGAAGCCTGGAGTCCTTGGAGCAGAGTCCTGGGTTCAAGTCAGCTGGAGTGCTACCTGTGTGGGCAAGTCGCTTGACCTCTCCACGTCTTGTGCCCTCATCTGTGAAGCGGGGCTGACAATGCTAATGCCCTTCAGGTGCGGTCACGGTGAGGCTGAGTGACGCAGTGTACTGGGCAAGTCCACGAGCCCCAGGTTTGACTGTGACGTCTCCTTGCAGGAAGTGAGCGTGATTGGTGGTCAGGAGGGGACCCCTAGCCAGCTGTCACTCACCGCTGCAGGTTCCAGGCTGTCTTGTTACAGGTAGCTTTGACCCTGGGTGCCTGTGCAGTCTCCTGCCAGGGCCACTTGTCATTGTTGGGATTTGACAGTTGGGATTTCTGGTTTTCAGTTCTGAGCTCAAAGCCTAGGAACTGGCTGGGTGCTCTCTGCCAGCTGGCCACACACTAACCTTCCCTGGAGGTTACTGTCATGGCCAAGAAGAGTGTCTTCCTGAGGGGGGAGGCCTTCTCGGGCTGTGTGTGCAGCCCCCTGGACCCTGGGCAGCACCAGGTTCTGCTGGCCTGAGTGGAGAGCCTCTTCTCAGAGGAGCCAGCCCACCTTGATGCGCCAGCTGCCTGGAAAGGGTCTCAAAGTAGGGAGCCCATCAGGGACAGGCCCCTGGACCTGCACGGCCTGCTTTGCCAGGACTTGCCCCCTGGGGCTGAGTGTGTGGCACCAGAGCCCGTGGTGGTCTGGCTGAGGGGCTCTGTGGCTGGTTGCTGCAGTGCCACGAGCCAGCTGGAAGATGAGGCCTAGCTCTGGAACCAGTCCTCCCGGGCTCTGGCCATCTTCCATCACCTAGGACAAAGCATGGCTCTGAGGCCCGGACAGTGGCTGAGGCTGGCTCTCTGAGGCCTGGCCGCCTTGACCTGGCCATCCTGCATGTGCCCGTGGCTCCATGCTGCCCTCCTGGTTCATCCTGCCTGTTGAGGTGGTCCTTTGCTGAGTCACACTATTGTCCTCCCTCTGGCTTTGCCTTCTGCCGGCCCCTGGGGGACAGGAAGCACAGGGTATTTGCTGAGACAAATGCACGCTCACGTTTTGGTGGCTGGAGCCTGGCTTCCGTGCCGCCAGCACTCCTGGGGCCTTGCCAGGGTTCCCACCACCTGCTCTGCCTGCGAGTCCAACTGGTCTTAAGCCCTGGCCCTTCTCGTCTGCTTCGTCCTGTCAGATGACCACGTCCCCTGATGTCCACACGTCCTGGAACTGAACGCCAACGATAGCTACTGCCCAGACACAGCTCTGTGGGCGCCGCCAGCCTCTCGGTCACCTTCATTATCAGTCGGGCCTGGACAGCTGCTGTTTGGCACAGGATGGAGGCCGCGAGGGTCCAGACGCAGGCAGCCTGCACTGTCTAATCAGCGTGCTGGAATCCTTGCCAAGTGGCAGCAAGGGCGCTGCCGCCGGACTCCTGTTTTCCTTCCATCCCCAGCAGAAGGGCGTTGAGTCCACAGCCTGTGCTTTGCGAGGCGCTCTAAGCTCACGTGACCCCTCGCGGAGCCCTTGCTCCCACTACAGAGAGGAAAATCACAATGTGGTACTCAGACCCCAGCACCCAGAGTCTCTGGATGTGAAGACAGATTTCCGGGTGGTTTTAGGGCTTCATGGGGGCTGGAGCCAGTGCACCGGCAGAGGAAGCCAGGCTGCCCCCTTCATGTCTGACCATCCCTGGACAGGAGGGCGGTGCCTGACCCGGTTCATTCCTTTCCTCTCCATCTGGGGTGCACCCTAGTAGCCCTGCCGGCGCCCTGAGCGGAGGCCTCTGGGAACTGCTGTGATGAACTGCCCACTCCCTCACCGTCCCCTTCCCTGAGAGGCTGTGCCCTAGGTCGAGAGCCTTCCTTGCTTAATTTGCCTCTGTGTTCTGAGAGCCCCAGCTAAATGGGGGTGCAGCCTCAGAGGGCCGGCATCCTGGCCTGCTGGGAATCGAGGGGTGGCCAGCTGGGGCTTCCTTAGTGCAGCTCTGTCACCTGGGACAGCTCATGCCCACTTGTCCCACCTGTGACCAGGCAGGGTCACACACAGGCCCCCTGTGGCTCCTGTCTGACCAGTGGCCAGCTCATGCTGTCTGACCTTCACACCCATCACCTGACCTTGAGTTCTCCCCAGCTGCCAGGCAAGGTGCAAGCTCAGAGGTGTTTACTTATAGGCCCTGGGCAGGGAGGGTGGGCCAAGTGGGAGGGCAGTCCCCATCCTGGGTGACATAGGCCGGGTGAAGGGCCAGGGGCGGGGTGGGGACAGACCAGCAGTGCATATGGGGGCCTAGGGTGTGGGTCACTGCAGAGTCAAGGGCAAACCCCAATGGCCAGGCTAAGGGAAGCAACAGGAAAGCAGGATAGGGATGAGGGCCAGCTACTGGCAGAGGGAGGCCTCTGACTCCTGGTCGCTGGCCACTGACTTGAGCCACGTGGGTATGGGTTCAGCCCCAAGGCAGCACCTGCGTGGTGTGGTCACCCTTAGCCGTCACTAGGCGGTTCTGACGGCCTTAGATCCTACAGGGACACTTGGAGCCCCACACCAGGGGTCTGGTGGATGGACCTGGAGTGCCCCCAGCGGCTCAGGCATTGGAGGGTCCCTCCCAATGACACTGTTGGGAGGTGGGAATTCAGGAGGTGGGCCCTGTGGGGGGTCTTCAGGTCACTGGGGCTATGGACTCTTCCTCTTTCCCTCTTCCAAACTCTGACCATCAGTGAGTAGTTTACCAAACGCAGCCACCAGGAAGCAGTCTCCTCACAGGCCCCAGAGCAGCAGGACCAGCCCACCATGGTGAACTCCAGCTGGGTCAGCGTGAGCCTTTCTAGGCTGAGTGGGTGTTGTTCACAATGACAAGGTTGCCTGGCGGTTTCAGCGCAGACCACTGCTCCTTAGACCGGGTGTCTCCGGGTCACCGCAGGTGGTGGCCTGCTGAATTCTCACCTGTTTTCAAGGAGCAAAGGGTTCAGACCATTTTAAACAGCCCACCTGGACGTTCTGGTCCTTCAGGAGCTTGTGTTGTGTTGTACAGGATGGTCGTATCCAGGGACCCTTGCCCTTAGAGAACAGCCACTCTACACCTAAAACGCACTTGTTGATGACAAACAACGCATCTGAGTGGCAGCCTGAAATCCTTTATGATTTGGGGGGACGTAGGAACATTCTAGAAATGAACTAGATTTTCTAGATGTAAACAGAGGAAAGTCTCTGCTCCAGAGTGCCCCAGGAGGCCGTTTCTGGCCGGTTTCCTGGGCAGCTGCTGCAGGTTGGGGTGAGTGCCGCTTTGACGACGCTCTGGCCCTGGTCCACTCTGCGCTGCAACTCTGTCAGGCACCACGCGTTAGAAGCAGCCAGTGTTCTGTGTAAGCTCCCAGGTCCAGCTTCACCTCCCCTTGTCTTCTGTGAACTGTGACTCACCAGGTGTTCTGTGCACTGCACCAGGCTCTGCTGGCTGTGACCACCAGGTGTTCTGTGCACGCTGCACCAGGCTCTGCTGGCTGTGGACCACCAGGTGTTCTGTGCACT
>JAJEJO010001761.1:139808-154745 GCA_020662805.1 Glaucomys volans
TCCTGGGCAGCGGTCCCCCAGCTTTGCTCCTGGGCAGCGGTCCCCCACTTTGCTCCTGGGCAGTGGTCTCCCACTTTGCTCCTGGGCAGCGGTCCCCCGCTTTGCTCCTGGGCAGTGGGCTCTGCTGTGCCAGGTGCCGTCATCCCCTTGGCCTGTCTGCGGTGGTGCTCTTCCTGTTTTCATTGTTGAGTGACAGGATTCCTCGGTTGGGTGCAGGTGTAGTGGACACTCTCCCGCTCTCTGCCGTGACCGCTGGTCTTCTCCAGGTATCTCTCCACGAGCAGAAGGTTGAACTCTTGATGACGCCCTTCTCTTCTCCAGAGTCCTCACATTTTGTCTGCTCCGAGGCCAGTGAGGCGGTCTCCTCTATGTCTCTGAGATGCTGGTTTCAACCCCTTTTAGACCTGGGACCCTCTCTGGTGATATTTGGTGTCTGGTTTGAAGTGTGGATGGAGGTGACTGTTTTCTTATGTAGATAACTAGCTGCTCCCTTTGTTGAACATACCTCCTCCTCCTCACTGTGACTGTGCCCTTGGGCTGGAGGTCAGTGGACCGTCTGAGTTCATGTGCACTCCGTCCTCTCTTCTTCTCCGGAGATGTGCCTGTCTGCCTCTCTGCTGATGCTGGCTGTCCTGACGTGTGGTGGCTGTAGCATTCGTCCCCAAACCAAGACTGACCTTGAGGATTGCCCCACTATCTAGGCCTTTGCATTTTCTTTCACATTTTAGAATAAGTACATAAATTCCTGCTGAAGAACCTCATGAAATTTTGATTGGAATCGTATTAAATCAATGCATCAATCTGCGGAAATCGAAGCCTTAGTAACGTGGAGCTTTCCAATGTGCTTGTGGTTTGTCTTTCTAATAATTTAAATCTTTGCTTTCTCAGTGAGCATTAAAGTGCTCTCTCACATATTTCTTTAAATTTATGTCTGCGTTTTTCATTTTAAAGTATCTTGTAGATTGTGTTTTTTAAAAATTATCTTCCAATAGTTTGTTGTTGATATCTAGACATATAATTTTTAATGTTTTATCAGTAATTTTAATGATCACATGCAATCACGAGAATTCACAAGATTACTGATCTTCGGTCAGATAGCCCTTTTTCCTTGGTGTGTATTAATCCCACTCCCACAGCACAGAGGGTTCACGGTGATGTTCTGGCATGGTGTACGACGCACTACTGATTTTGTACACCGACATTGCATCCTGAAACCTAGCTACATTCCGTGTGTCACACGTTTCTCTTAGCTTCATGGAATTTCTTGTTTATTTTCACACAACCTGTGATTCAGGCAAGTCTATCCTGGATGGGCCGATTTTTTCCCTGCACATGATGCAGCTTAAGGAACTGGGAGAGGGTTTTAATGGGGTCTAGTCTGACCCCAGGGCCCAGTCCCTTCCCACCCTGCATGAGGCGCCACACCTCTTCGACACTCGGATATTGAGTGGAGCTATGCCTGTGGCTTTCCTGGGTCCCCCGGGGACAATCTCATGCCATCACTTTCCCAGAATGGGAATAGCCAAGGGGACCCCTGGAATGGACTCAGGAATGGGGGTGCAGAGAGGGCGTTTGCGGTTTAGCAGGCGCCTCCCAGTCCCTGCCCAGGACAGAGGAGTCTGGGCCCGAGGAACTCTCAGGGGCAGGTGCATTTGAGCCGCGTGTTCCGGGGGCTCAGCCCGGAAGCCTCTGACCCCGAGTGGGGAAATTATTCTAGATTTGTACTCAGTAGGGGGGTTGGTTACGGCAGTGGGTGAGAGCTTCAGCGTCACTCTGTCCTATGCTCTGAGCGTGGACAGAGGCTTACAGGTTTTTACCAAGGAAACGGACTCAGTGCGTTCCGCACAGCAGCAGCTGGAGACGGACTAGCACGCCTTCCTCTGCGACTGGCCTTCAGGGGAAGGAGGCGCCACACGGCCCTGAGCGTCTCCAGAACCCTGCTGACGGTCTCTGTGACACTCCCCCAGGAGTCTTTGGGTGGGGTACCTGGTCTGACTCCTGCTGCCAAGCGCTGGGGCCTCCACCTGGCTGGCACTGGCTGTGCAAGGCCTCCGTGTTCCAGCCTCTCCCTCCTTCTCTCCACCCTGTGCTGCAGGAGGCCATTTTTGCACAGCCAAGGACCTGGCCGAGGAGATCCACTCCCTGGGCTGCGAGCGAGAGGGGCTGGAGGCCGCCCTGGGCAAGCTGCTGGCGCTCAGTTCCAGAAGTGCCGGGAAGCTGGGACGCCTTCGCCAGGACCGCGACAGGCTGTGCTGGGAGCTGGCCCGCCAGGCAGCGGCCCACGGTGAGTGGCTCCACCTGCTCCTGGGTGTTCAGCCCCTCCCTGGTGGGGGTGTGGCCAGGTGGGACCACCTGTGCTTCCGGGGGGGCCTCGAGGAGGGGCTGCCACAGGCACACAGCCTCCATTTCTGGCAGGAGCTTCGTGAGCAGGGTGGAGTCCCTGTGACTTTGCAGGGCTGCTCCCGTGTGACCCGTGTCCTCTGCCTGCATCTGCCTTGGCCTCCTGTGCCTTCAGAGCAGCCTCCCTCTGGGCCGGCCTGGGGCGCCTTCTTCTCTGGCAGTCGGGGTGCAGCCAGGAAGGCTGCACCACGGAGGCCTGGCCAGGGAGATGAGGGGAGGCCCGAGTGACTCTTCTGCCAGCCTGCCTCCTGGGGCTTCTCCATGGGGAAGGATGCAGACCACACAGGTGCCGCCTCCACCTGGGTCTGCAGAGCTCAGGTCTCCTGTGTCCTCTGTGCTGGTCGTCCAGAGAGCTGAGGCCACCTGGGGCACACCCGCAGTCTCTGAAGGTGCTGGTTCCATCCAAGCAGAGACTGCAAGCATTTACTTCTTAAAGAAGTGAAGCATTTCTCATGAGTTTGCTTCTAAAATGCTGAATGAAATCATGAGAAGCAAATCAAATTTAAAAGAGTAGGTGCTGGAACTTGTTTCTTCACCGGAAGGATGAGAGTAACGTAGGTCTCAGGTGGAGTAAGTGCATCCATTAGTGACCCTGGATGTGTGCACACACGGGTGTCCTCCTTCCCTAGAACTAGCAGGCACTGGAGGACAGAGGCCATCACAACCCAGCACGGCCCCTAGTAAAGCTCTTCACCTGGCTGATGAGAGAAACGGATGTGAATACAAAGTCTGCTAATATGGAAAGAGATAAGAAAGACACAGGAGGGTTGGGGATATAGCTCACTTGGTAGAGTGGCTGCCTCGCAAGCACAAGGCCCTGGTTTCTCTAGCACTGCCAAAAAAAAAAAAAAAAAAAAAGACCTGGGATATCAGGAGTTGGATCCTCAATGCGGATCTCTGCGTGTTCCGCAAGTTGATGTACATGAAAATTAGTGTCTGAAAACTGAGAAGGAATACAGCATCAGCTAGCAGGAGCTGGGTGTCATTTTGGGGTGAATGAACTTTGCTGCGTGGGTCCATCAGCTCTCAGGGGCCATGGTTGCTGCAGAGTGCTTGGTCGGAGTGTGCTTGGTGGTACTGGGTCACTTGGCAGCCAGCACCCCACGCTGGCTCAGCAACTCAGGGCTTCTCTGAGTGTCTTTACGCTTTTGAAGATCAGACCTTGTGTTTCCTAGATATGTATCGGGAGGCTGTACCTTTGAGCCCAGGTGGCCTGGGTACCGATTGGCAGCAACACGCTGGCTGAGATGTGTCAGGCTGGCCTGCAGGGCCACAAGGGGAATGTGCGGCGTGTACCTCAGAGGAGTTTTGCTGTTGGTTGTTGGAATGTACAAACAGCAAACGCTCGGAGACGGCTCGTGGCATCCCCACGTGATGTCTGATGCAAGTCGGGGACCTGATCATGTCTCAGGAAACCAGCTGTGAACAGGTCTGAGTGCAGAGTCTTCCACAGGAGTGGTGGAGCCTTGAAAGCCATTGAGGTCTCTTTTTTAAAAAGGACTGTGCCGTGCATCTTGAATCTCATCGTTGTCACCTCACTAAGCATTTCCAAAGCGATGAATAAAACATAAGCCAGTGGAAGGAGGTGGCGGCCCGAGGTGCTGCTTTGCAGGTGGCGCCTCGCGGTGCGAAGCGCCTCCGTCTCTCACTGGATCTTGCTGCGTCAGCTCCCCTTGTCCCAGATGTTGATTGACAGTCTGTGCTGATTCTCTCCAGTCTGAGGCGCTTGGCTCTGGGTGACCCTGTTTGTCATCCAGTTGGCCAGTGTGTGGGGGACAGACCAGTCAAGCTCCCATCTGTGGGCCTGCAGTAACCAGCTGGGGCCGCCAGCCTGCTGGGTGCTGAGCGCTGTGTTCAGGGCTGGGTGCAGGCTGGGCAAAAACAAGGGCCTGTGTCTGGGTGCCGTGACTCCCCTTGGCCTTCGACATTTTCAAGTGTGACGTTCCGGGAGGAGTGCTGCGTGGTTGTAGACACGGCCCTTGGGGAAGGCAGTGCATGCACGGAAGAGCAGCCCTGAGTGTCAGGGACCCAGACCCATCTGTCTCGCTCCCCAGGCCCCAGCAGGAGCCACAGCCCTGAGCCAGCCACACGTGTGTCCAGGTCCAGCCAGAAGGAGCCAGGAGAGAAGAGAGCCCAGTTAGCCCCTGTTGGCCTGCTTTGAGGAATCTGCCCCCTCCCCTGCCACCACTACAGCTGAGCCCTGTGGTGACAGCCAGTGGCAAGGGTTGTGGGAAGCACACTTACCTGGTGGCCCTGTGCCCTGCAGCACAGGGAGGATTCCCTGCCCCACCAGGGCCCAGTGAGTCAGCAGCGCCTCACGCCAGGTGCTCGTGGCCACCAAGGGCACCCCTAAAGTCACTCCTGAGGTGCACTGGGCCTCCCAGCACTTGGGGCGTGTGTGCCTGGGTGTCTGGCTGGATGGAGCCCTGCCCTTCCATCCAGCTCACACCCCTGGACCTGAGGCTTTGGCTAATGGGTGCAGAGGGGCTCCACTCTCCCACGGGCGGTACCGCAGTGATGAGTTGCAGATTCGGGTCAGGGCATTCACAGACAGCGCTGGGTGACGATAGGAAGTCCCCAGGGCAGAGGAAGCAGGTACTGCTGCTCTGTGGCCTGTGTCGCCCTGACTCAGTCCCTGGAAGAGGAGAGAGGGAGGCACGCCTGACCCCAGTGCATCTTGGGCTCAGGAGAGCACCATGGGGTCCTGAGCAGTTCCAAGTGTGAGAATGTGCCCCCTCAGCACTTGCGGAAGTTAACTGAACCCTTCACCACTGTGGATTTCACCAAGTTTTTTCTTTTTAAGGGAAAATGGGGTAAAAACAATAGATTGCTTCTTTAGTCGGCTACGTCTGCTTTCCAGAAAGAAAGATGGCCTGGAGATTTACCCGCATGTTTGCCTGTCTCCTGTGCGCGCATTGGTGATCTGTATTGTGCTTTATTAATAATGTTGATTTCACACCAAAACTCAGATGTAAGCAAGCCGATGTCCAGGGAGAGATTTAGTCAGAGAATAATCAGGACTAGAACTGTAAATGGGTCACCATTAGCAAGGCAATGACGTCCCACTTCCTGTGGCTGCCCGCATAGGAAAGACACAAAGACCAAGCTCAGAGCCAGGCAGGTCAGGGACGCTCAGGCAGAGGGTCAGTGGCAGGACTTCACGTTCCCAGGAACCACTCTGCCCAGCTTGGCTCCACGGCCCCTCTGGAGACCAGAGGAGGGCAACCTGTGGGTGGCACTGAGCTTGGCCACAAAGCCAGCCTCCATGCTGGCACGATCCCGCCCTACTGGGGGACTGGCTAGTGAAAGGAAGCAGTGTCCTGGGGGAGACGCCTCTCTTTAACTCTGAAGTCCATGGCGCGGCTTCCTCCCCGGCCCCCGTGAAGACACGGCTTTTGGCTTAGGGATCCCGAGAGCTGCAGGCTCTGCGAGTTTCTGCATTTGTCAGGTGTGTTTGGCAAACTGTCAGGATAAAGTCGAACAGGAGAATAAAGCCTGTGCTGAGAGCCGGAAGGGATGGTGAGCCAGGGAGAGCCATCTAACAGAGAATCACAAGAAATCGCGTAGAGGAAGCGTGTGGAGGGGAGGGCAGATGGGCCGCAGACGGCTTGGCCTGAGACTGTGACATGGTAGGGAGCGTCCCAGGCCCTGAGCAAACTGGCTGAAGTACCGTCTGCTTCAAAGGGACCCAAGTCTGGAACTCGAGAACAGAGAGCGCGGGATTCTTAAAGACTGCTTGAGAGCCCGCGGAAGTCCTCACAGACAGACTGTAATGCACACAGAACACTCTTCATTTCTGTAACCAGATATTTCTGGAAAGAAAATAGGGGTTGCTTCCAAGCCAGAGCTCAGGGGTCGACTGTGAGACCGACCTGCACCTGAGATATGTTGGTAAGTGGGGGTTTTGCACAAAAAGATCTGGGTTACCAGCAGATTTAAAGAGTGCTTTCTCGGATCTCCCTGATTTTAAGGAGCTTTGGATTAAAGTCCAGCACTCCAGAGGCCAGTCTTGAGGACCTGGGCCAAGGACAGCTCAAAGACGGGGACCCTCTAGGAGTGGCTGGAGAAGGTGCCCTGCAGCCCGCCACATGGCCCTCCCCTGAGCCTGCTGTCCGCGTGGCAGGCAGCTGCTGTCTGTGCCAGGACGCCCATCGAACTTGTAACCAGTCAGGCTCTGTGAGTGAAGGACCCTGGGAGGTCATGGATCTGCCTTTCTGGATTGGGAATCTGTCCATTTAGATGAAAACGTTCCGGCCTGGTCTCCTGGAGGAGCACTGCTTTCCGAGTACCATGAGACCTTCACCCGGGGAGTCACTGCCCCTCCATGGGCAGTGGTTGGCCGATGGCTCGTCAGGGTCCTGGTTAGACACTTTTGCAGGCTCACGTTGGACTTTCCGTGTCTCCCTAACCCTTCTGTGTGTCTCTGTCCGCGTCGTCTCTCTCCAGCCTCTTTTCCCTGTGCATGGCTGAGCTTGGAACTCGCAGTTAGCTTCCTTTCTTCCTTTCTTCGTTATTAAGTAGCTGTGACGGTGCCTTTGGAAGTAGCCCCTGGCCAGTGGCCTGGCTGTGGGTGTGGGGCCCTGGCTTAACTTCAGGCTGCTGTCCCCGGCCAGCTGCGCAGGGCAGGCCTGCCATAGCTGCGTGGGGGTGGGTTGGAGTGACCTGGCTTCAGCTCTACCAGAGCCCGCCGCCCACTTCCATCCATCTGTCCAACAAGCGTTGCCCATGGTGCTCAGCACACTGGCCGCCATGCCAGGCCTCCTGGTCCCGAGGTCAGGAAGCGCCCATGCTCCTGCCTCCTGGAGATGCCGTGGCCCATGCACACGTGGCTCCCATGTTCTCCACCGTGGTTTATCCACGTGGTCGTTGCACCCCTACTGTCCTACATCGCCTCCTCGTCCTGCAGGTGCTGCGGTCACACCGAGGTGGGATCACCTGCACCTGCCCCCGCCCGCTCACACCCCAGACCCGCCCTCACTCACACACTTGCCACGTCCTAAGAGGAAGCCAGCAGGGCGGAAAGTGCACTTCCTGATTCCCAAGGCAGAGCCGCTGGCGGGTGTGGCCAGGGGTGCGCCTTGCAGAGCCCCGTCTCCCCGTCACTGCACCCCAGCCTACTTCCCACGCCCAGCTGCCCGTGACTCGGGGGCAGCTGTGCCTCCAGGTGCCTGAACAACTTGTGGGCTGCTCACGTTTCCCGTCACCAGTGTGATCAGAGGCACTTTGTTATCAGAACCACCTGGAGACGGCACCCGATCCCATGATTCGTCGGGTCTTTATGTAGATTTCCAGAGGTTCAGACGTGAGGGCTCGCGCAGGCTGCAGCTCAGTGGCAGAGGCTTGCCTGGCACGCCGGGGCCTGGGTGCAGCCAGCACTGCGATGAAGGCAAGTGGGGCGTGTGTGATTCCCTCCTGGCACCACTGTGTGGACCAGCCGTGGCTGCGGTGATTCTGCGTGTGCTTGGGGACGGAGGATCCCTGCACGCTGGCACTCGCGTTTTAGACACAGTGCCGACCACCTTCCTTTTGGTTGCCAAGCCCCCGGAACGAGGTCACTTCATCTCTGGGCAGTACGTGGTGTAGACACCAGGGTAGTGGTGGCAACGCATCCAGTGTCCCCAGGACACCGCCCTGGGCTCGTTCTGGCTGACTCCTGACGTGAGTCTTAGCACCGCTCAGCCCCACTGTGACCCCGCCACAGGCTCACGATGGTGAGGGACGTCCGCCCAAGGCCCCTGTGACCGTGTCCAGCACCCTGAACGGAGAGGCAGGTTCACACAGTGTTGAAGTTTCCACTCAGACCTCACGGAGGATCCTGGCCTGCAGTTTTACTTGACCGGACAGATCATTTACCTGGCAGGACGCTCTCTAGATCATCACGTTTACAGTAATCACTTAATTTGTACTAAAACCCATATTCTTTAATTTTGAAGCGTCACTGAGGGAATCTGGCCACCATAAGTCACAAAGAAACTGAACTGTAATCACGTAATTGGACGCAGATTTGTAGCTCTCAACACTTTCTGTGTATCTGCTGGGACTGCTGATCGTTCTCCTGCCCTGAGGCAGCTCAGGCTGCCCCGCGCTGCTGTGGGGAAGAGGGCAGACGGGCACCTCCTCGGCCTCTGGCGGAGGGAGTGAGGAGGCTGAGGAGGACCCCGCCATGGGTTAATCCCCAGGAGTGCTGCGTGGGGAGCGAGAGGGCCACCTCCAGGCTTCTTACGGTGCGCTTTGAACGGAGCTGGATAACAGTGTGTATCGCACCCCGTGACTCAGGACTGAGGAGCGAGTGAGGGTGTGCCTCCCTGCCCCTGGCTGCGGGGTCCTGCAGTCTCCTTCGCTGCCACCGGCTTCCTGTGGCTTCCGAGCGGTCAGCCTGCGATGACGGGTCTGTGAGGCACCTCGCTTCCCTTGGGATTCCACAGTCAGCTGCCCGCACAACCCCTGCTGCCCTGCTCCTGCTTCCTCTGCTCTGAAGCCTGGTGTGCTGGACCCCGAGGGGACAGGTTTTGTGAGCGGTGGCCCTGCCGCTGGTGACGCTCTGGGTCTTCCCGACCTTGCACAGGTGCAGCCCTGTGGAGCCCGCGTGTCCCTGGGGCCCTCCCGCCCCTGGCTGTCGGCTTGGACTCGGAGTGGCCTTGCGTCTTACCCCTCCTGTGGACTCAGGGTGCAGGGCAGTGGATCACTGCTCTCACGTTCCTCTGGCATCAACTCTCCAGTCCTTTCAAGTCACCAACAGTGACCGTGTGCGCTGCCTTGGGGTTCAGTTGCAACCAAATTTTATTTGCCAAAATGCTGGAGGGTTTTTTGGTGTTCCGGCGGTTTTGAACACCTCTCTCTTCATGTTGCTTCACGACCCCGGTCCTCCTCCCTGACGAGGAGTGACAGTGGCTGTGTCCTGGCCATGGAGCCCTCTTGCTTGGCCAGGTGACTGAGCCCTTCTTGCTGGTGCTGTGCTGGCCCAGAGTTTGACTGTGGCCCACGTGTGCCCGTCTCGTGGTGGGCAGAGCCCCTGGAATCCACCCTTCGCTGCACCCCGTCCTTCCAGAGACGGAGGGCAGCAGGGCAGGCCTGCAGGTCCACATGGTGCTGGGAGGTCGCCACACACTGAAGCCCTGATGGTCCCGTAAGGGGAGATCACCGTGGAGGCCACATTTAGAATGAGTTCTGAACCTTCTTGGAGTGTCCAGCTGCTGCCCTCGGGGCCTTGATGTCCCTCTGGCATGTCCAGATCAGCCTGGGGAGGCCTCAGTGCAGCAGAGGAGGGGCGGCTCAGCCCTGCTCCTCTCTGGGCCCCAACACAGACCCACTGGACCCTCCTGTGCAAGGGCTCCTTGCCCCCGAGAGCCTGTTGTCACTTCCTGGACTGTTGGAGCGTCAGCGGCCCCGCCCGTGGCCCCGCCCGTGGCCCCGCAGGCTGCAGTTTGGAGACTGAGGTACAAGGAAAAGCCGATGAAGTCGCCCCCGCAGGCATGGGCGCCGACAGCCTGGCCACCTCTCCTCCGCAGGCACAGGAAGCAGATGGCAATGCAGGGATGGACGCGTGGCACTGGTGTTCGGTCTGAGCCCTTCCTCCGAGGACCTGTTCTCACAAATCACAGACCCCCCCCAGGACCCATCTGCTTCCGGAAGGCCCCTTCCTGCCCTCCTGTCGCAGGGCACCAGACTCCCTGCCGCCAGCCGTGTCCTCCCCTGGCCCCCACTCTGTGCTACGCCTTCAGAGTGCCTGCACCCGGCCACCAACGCCCACTCCCACCTCCTGGGCAGTACCTGGACCACTGCCCTTAGCCGAGTCCCCTGCTCTGAAGGAGGGTGGAGCACACCCACCCACGCCCCGCCTGAGCCGGGCAGGACCCCGGCCCTCTCCGCTCGCTGGCCTGCTCGGGCTCACGTTGCCGTGCACCTCGGTGCTCCCGCCCGCCTGGCGTTTGGTCTGATGGGAAAGGTGATCATTATCCCTCCGTTATTGTCCCATGATCACTCATTCCATTTTGCCATGTTCAATGGAATATTTAATAGCATCTGTGAAGAAGCCTGGTGACTATGACTGAACGCCCTCTCTGGTGTTGGAAGGGTTTTGCACAACACGAAGTCCAGAGCACATGCTCCCTCTGGAGTCCCGACATCGAATTCATGATGGGCCCCCAGCACAAGCTGTTCTGTCCCAGCGTGAGTTCACCATGTGTTTTAAAGTCACTTGCAGTCGTGCTGCTCACCGTGACCATTAGAAAGGTCATCTTGTCTTGCTGGTCTCCGTTAGACACAGAACCTGCTCCTGGCTGGCTCCAGGAAGTGTGTGAGGGCACTTTGTGGAGGTCCAGAGGACCGGGAGACTGTCCCTCAGTGTGACTGTGCGTCCCATCACCAAACCTGAGGTGCTGCTGCTTTAGTCACCCTGGTGTCACTGTGACCAAAAGACCTGACACGAACAGCGCAGAGGAGGAAAGTCCATCTGGGCTGACGGTTTCAGAGGTTCAGTCCATGGTCTTCCAGCTCCACTGCTCTGGCCCAAGGTGAGGCAGAACATCGCGGTGGAAGGTCGTGGAGGAGGAAAGCAGCTCAGGACGTGGCCACCAGGAGGCAGAGAGCTCTGCTTGCCAGGCACACCCAGCGACCACCTCCTGCAGCCACACCCGCCTGCCTGCAGTCTCCACCTGGTTGATCCATCAGTGGGTTAACGTGCAGTAGGTGGTGCCTCTCAATCTCACCATTTCACCTCCCAACCTTCTCGCCTTGTCTCGCATGTGACCTGGGGGCCCCTCACATCCAAGCCTCCTCGCCTGCTGTTTGGCCTCTGGTGACATCTGGGCACAGCTCCCTGAAACAAGTCCCCTGCCCTCCCTCTGCGTGGCTTGAGCCCCTCCCCTTCCTGGAAACAGGACCCCGTGAGGTCCCTGAGTCCTCGGGTAGAGGACTTTGACGTGAAGACTCCGGTGTATTTCTGATCTACGTTTTTTCTGCCTCACTTGGAAACGGACCATCTGCGTTCAGGTGTGAAGCAGGTGTGACGCGCCCGACCGGGAACACTGGCACTCAGGTCTGCAGGGGCGGAGTTCCAGGTGCCTCCAGGAGGAGGAGCTATCATTAACTTTCAGTGGTGAAACTGTCCTCGCTCCTGGACAGAGAGAGGAGGGGATGGAAAGTCTGTGTCTCCTGCTGTGGTCAGCAGAGGAAGGGTCACCCGCCATGTGCACCGGAGGAGTCAGCTGTGGCCTCCGTGGGAGGCAGCCTCATCCTGTCCCCCACCACCCGGTGCTCGCCCCTGCACTTGTGACTGTGAGGGTCGGGGGTCCTGGTTGTCATTTGCATCCTGTCCCAGGTTCCGCTTGGTGCTCACAGTGGGGATGTCTGGTCTGCGGCAGGTGCCGTGCGCAGCTCTGGCTCGGGCCCTCTCTCTGCTCATGAACTCAGCCAGGCGCTGCTGAGACGGAGCATTTCTCGGACAGGAGCTTGTGTCTGACGTTCTCGCAGCACCAGGCCCGTGCCACCTGCCTGTGTTTGTCCCCAGTGTGCTGGGCTGGCCGTCAGCCTGATCTGGCTGTGCGGTCCTAACCCCGGAGCCTCTCCCCTGTGGGGGGCCTGTATCTCACAGGGATCCTGCTGCGTCTCCCCTGGCTGGTTCTAGTTCCCCACCGTCCCCTGCAGTCGGAAAACACCAGCTGGGGTCCCAGGAGGAACCGGTTCTGAGTTACTTAGCGAGCTGCTCTTCAGTAGCTCATGGAGCCTCCTACTGCTCCCCCACCCGCCCCAGGGTGAGCCACACCCCTCGTCCAGGGTGTCCACGCTGTGCATGCTGCCTGCCCACTGGCCACACAGCAGCAACCCCTGTCTTGGGTCAGCTGGAATGTCACGGCTGGGTCACCTACCCTGTGTCCTGTCACAGCGTCAGATTGCCTGCTCATGCCCCACTCCCTGTCACGTGGCGCCGTGTCCCACACTGTCCTGAGAAGGGCAGGTAGTGCATGATATATGAGAGGGCGGGCGCCCGTGGTCACTGACTGGTCACAGGTGTTGTTAGTCGTTCTGCTTCAGGGCCAGTTGTTGATCCCCTCTGCGCCTGATCTACCAGTAAAACTTTATCAATCGCACGTGGAAGAAGAAAAGAGTGTGCGTGGGGCTCGGGACCACCACTGCTGCAGGCGTCCACGGGGGTCCACGGATGGAGGAGGGGCAGCAGTGCCAGCAGCGCCCTCCTGGGCTGTGAGCTGGGGATACGAAGGGTGCTGGAGCAGACGCGACTTGGTGCCGGCATGCACCAGGGACTTGGTGGCCATCAGCTCATGTAGTCAGCCCTCTGGCAGGACTGGAGCAGAGTGAGAGGCGGGCCTACAGCTGCACTGGCAAAGGGGCTGACCCGGGATGCCTCCTGCCCACCACTGGCGTTTCCAGGGTTCTCCGACGTTGGTGTCTGGCCGTTAAAGAAACCTGACTGATGGGACGTCCTGGTCCCTGAGCATTCTAATTTTGTAAAGTAGGTGATTAGATGTGATCTTACTTCATAAATGTTTCTCTTGAACAAAATAATGACATCACACACCCGTCATGCTAAAATAGAAAGTACTGCCAGTCGAGTACCAGCAGGGCCGCGCCGTCAGGAGGGTTCCCTGGTGCTGGTGGTGTCCAGGGCGGGCAGCTGGGGAACCTGTAGTGTCCAGGATGGGGCACAGGCGACCCTTGTGGTGTCCAGGATGGGGCACAGGCGACCCTTGTGGTGTCCAGGATGGGGCACAGGTGACCCTTGTGGTGTCCAGGGTGGGGTGCCTGGCGACCCTTGGCAGTTCCTTCTCGGGTCATCACACTGGTCACGGACCTGGCGATCCCACCCCTGGCGTTCACCCTGTAGAGACACGATGTCATGCTGCTCAGACCTGCAGCCAGTGCTGACAGCAGCAGGAAGACCTGTGAAAGCCAGGCAGGGCCAGGCTCTCGTTTTCAGGTGGGACCCTTGTGGGGAGGCTGCTTGCCTAGGGTCCTGCCCCTGGGTGGAGAGGGCAGCCGGGCTGTCCAGCCTCCTGTGGCCTGTTGGTGACCAGAGCACTTTACCACTCAGTGACCTTTGGCGCCTGGGCGGCACCTGGGCCCTTCCTCCCCTGCCCTAACAGCCTGTCTGGGGTCAGGCAGCACGCACTCTGCTGGGTTCCCCGAGGGCGCAGGGGTGTGCATGCCCGCAGTGTCTTGCACGCAGTGGGCTGGCTGGGAAGGTGGCAGAGTGAGCCAGGAATGCTGAATGGAGTGCTGCACGGTCAGAGCCTTGCAGGTCCCTCATGTGAGCCGACTGGGGCCAGAGGCCACGGAGTGAGCTGCCTTCTGTGACTGTCCAAGGGCCGTTGCTGCCTGAGGTCCTTGTTCCTTTGCTTAGCCAGCTCCAGAGTATGTGCAGGATGGTCTGGCTGCAGGACCAGAGGTGACCTTGTGGGCTGACTGGTCACCAAAAGACCTGGGTTCAAATGCCCATTGGTCCAAAACATGACAGGTGTGACCACTTCTGAGGGCCTCATGGAGACACCAGTGTCATCCACATGGAGACACACTGCCCGCCAGGCCTCGTCACAAGTTGCTCCCCTCCACAGTAATCCTGCAAGGTGGGAGCAGAGTCCTTGTTTCACTGAGGAGGAAACTGATGTTCATAGAGGCTGGACAATATGCCCACGGCCCACGTCAGTCACCAGGAGCCCACAGCAGGCTTCTAATAGTGTGCATGCGAGTGAGCATGCATGTGAGTGTGTATGTATGAATATGTGTATTCTTGTGCATGTATGTGTGTGCAGGTGTGTGTATCTGAGTGTGTGTATCGGTGGTGTATGTGTGTCTGAGCATATGTGGATGTATATACATGTGTGCATGAGTGTGTATGTAGGTGTGTGTATATGTGTCTGATATATGTGTGTCCGAGTGTATATGCATGCATGAATGTGTGCATACGTGTATATACATATGCACATGTGTATGACTGAGTGTATGGATGTGTATATGTGTGAAATGCCCATGTGTAGTGTGTATGTATACATGTATGTATGCGTGAGCACATACGTGTGTATGCACATCACAGCACACACATGCACGTATCTGTACACACATGTACACATATCTGCACGTGTATATTTGTGTGCATGCAGTACAGCACACACGACTGTGTGGATTCATGTGTATTAGTGTGTACCAGTGTGTGCGTGCCTGTGCACACACATGTATATTTGGGCATGCACGTGTGTCCCTGTGTGCATGCTCACGCATATGCATGTATAACACACGTGTGAGAGTGTGCGCATGTGTGTCTGCTCTTGTGTAGGCCTGTGCAACACGTGTGTGTGTGTAGATGTAAGTGTGTGTGCATGGTGTGCACACCCGTGTGCTTCCTCGTACCACTCTGCTTTCTGATGACCCTTCAGGTTCTTTCCAGGTTCATGGGTTTAGGAGAGGACAAGGCACACGCTTGCTCTGTGATTGGCCGTGTGACTTGTGAAGGGTCCACTATGCTCAGTGACACAGCCCTCCTCTGTCCACAGGGTACCCCACAGGCCTCCTCTGTCCACAGGG
>JAJEJO010001761.1:154755-176740 GCA_020662805.1 Glaucomys volans
GGGTACCCCACAGGCCTCCTCTGTCCACAGGGTACCCCACAGGCCTCATCTGCCCTGATGCCTCTTCTAGGGCACTTGGCAGTTCTCTGGTGAGCTGGGGCCTTCGCAGGAGGAAGACTGGGTCTCACTTCTCTGCAGGGCTGGGCCACTGTTCTCGGCTGTGGGCTGCTGGAGCCCCTCTGCTTGGGGAGCAGGGGCAGCTCCAGGTCTTAGGGTGTCCCCCTGCCTGCTTGGCGCCTCTCCTGAGCGGCCTCCATGTGGGATTTTGTTTGTGGAGGGATACATGCTCTGGGGCCAGGCCCCTCCTGGACAGGACGCGGGCAGGACGTGGAGGGGAGGGAGGGACCCAGGGGTGGGGGCAGCTGCTGGAGGGAACAGAGGGCCTTCCCCATGGCTGAGTTATTCTGTCCCCAATGGTTTTGCCATCACCCAGTCAGGGAACAGGGGATGGAAGGGTCCTCTGACGGCCTCTAGAACTGGGGTTGTGTCTGTGGGGCCGACAGGCGAAGCCGTCACCTTCCCATGAAGCCCCAGGGCTGGGCTTGAGCTGAATGCAATCCCAGCACACCACACATTTCTCTCATGTGCCTTTGGGGTGCAGGGATTTGGGGACACAGCTAGAGCCTCTGCTTTGACCCTGATGGGGAACATTCTGAGATAACTGCATGGCTGGTGGCAGGAGAGAAAAGAAACTGCACAGACACTGGCCCTGCAGGATGCGTTGAAATGTGTGCTGTCCAGGGGTGTTTGTGGAGTTCTCCATGGGGGAGGGGGGAGGGAGGGAGAGGGAGAGGGAGGGGGGTGAGGGGGAGGAGGCGAAGGAGGAGGATGAGGAAGAGGAGGAGGAGGAGGAGCAGCTTTCCGTCCTTGGGAGCTGGGAGAGACCCTGTCAGAGCTTCTGTAAATCTGGTGAAGGAGGGGCGCTCTATTGAGAGGGAGTGCGCGTGGCTCCGTTTGGAATGGTTCTGGTTCTGGTCCTTCGGGAGAACCCAGGCCCGCTCTGCTTTCTCGGCTAGCGTCAGAAGGAGCAGGAGCCGCCAGCTCATGGTTTTAATTTTAGATTTCCCGAGGCTGTCACTGCCACCTCGTCATCTCAGACACCCTTGCAGAGGAGCCAGCTTGGCCGTGAGTGAAGGGCACAGCAAGGTCACTGTGTTTCCCAGGAGCAAACGGCTGGCAAGGCCTGCGCCCCTGGCCTCTGAGGGCCAGCCCTCCCCGTGCAGTCTCCCCTGCGCCTCCTGCACCCGCCTCCCTGCCGCCGAGCGTAGATAGCCATTCCTGAAACCTCCTTCCCTATCTGTGCGTTGGATTGCTGGAGCCGCCGAGTCTGCATTCTCTAAGACGACTCTAAGTGTGTAAGAGGCACATGTATGTGACTGTCAACCTCCAGGTCCCCGGGGTTGAGTGGGGTTCACTGCTGTCCTCAACACAGTGTCCTTGAGAATCCTGAACACACAGGTGACGCTCCTCACCTGCTGAGCTTGCGTCCTGGAGCTGCCGTGGACCTGCTGTGCAGCGGCCGGCTGAGAACCAGGTGCTGTGCTCACTTTCCCGGCCACACCCAGGTGGGGGAGACGTGGCCTGTGTTCAGGGAGGGTGGCAATGGCCGTTCTGACCTCCGGTGGACCTAAGGACCCTAAGGAAGGGGTGGGTCCGTCCAGCACGGTTCTGCTCACAGGCTGGAAAGCACACACGGGAGAGGAGAGTGGAGCAGCCCAGGGGATTGGCCTGACCAGCAGCCTCTTGCTGAGCTGTGGAGAGCAGGGCCAGCGGCTCCACGCGGGCAGGTGGGTGGGGAGCCGTGGGCCCTGAGGAACACACCCCCTCAGCGTGGCCTCAGGAGAGTGGAGCCCCTCAGTCTTCTCAGCCTCCACTTCACAAAGGCTTGAAATCAAAACCGGGATGTTGTCTTTGGAGTGGGAGGAGCAAAGGACCCTGGGAAGCCTGCTAGAGGTCAGCTTGGAGGGTGAGGGAGGCTGGCCAGGGACCTCGCATGCGGGCTGGCTCCGAGGCTCCCTGGGCAGGCCAGCTTTCTTCCGTAACAGCCAGAGCATCGTGCTTCACAGGATGTGGAGGGACACTGGGACCCGGCTCATTCAGTTGTTCTGGGTCTACTTCTGACCCAGCGCAGCCCCACTGTCCTTCGCAGGGCTGGGAAGTGGCCGGGAGCACCACCTGGGGGCTGGCACCACAGGTAGCACTGTGCAATGCCCTGTGCACGCGCCCTCTGGCCGTCACCTTGCTGATGCCCTGGAAGCCTTGGGGTGCTGCCACCTGGCAGGTCCCCTTCTCTCCTCCACCAGGACAGGCCTGGCCCCTTTGCTTCCCCGTGCTTGAGAATTGAAGCAGGCACTTTGATTTCCAGCCTAGCTTCCTCTTGGTCCCATCTGGCATTAGCACCTTGGCTGTCTTCTTGGTGACAATCGAGGCAGCTGCCAGGTCACCTCCCAGTGGGGCGAGTCGGGGAGTGCAGAAGCGGGGCGGGGGACCCGCATCAGCCTGACAGCAAGAAGGAAGAGGAGAGGGCTTCTTTAAGGGGGGAGGTGCCACTTCTCCTCACTTGGTCCCCTTCATAGTCCCCAAGGGAGCCTCTAATTCAGGACTTGAACCCTGACACGCTTCTCTTCGCTGGTCATGTTTGTGTGCACTTGTGAAAAGCTTCTCCTTGCCGGCTCAGCCCTGTCCTGGGGGCATGCTCAGCGAACGGCAGTGCCCAGGCCCACCCTGCCGCTGTCCTCAGTGGGCAGAGTTCGTGGGGCTGGACCTCCCAGTCAGCATGGGCTTTGCCCTCGGAGCCTGTGGCTGGCTGGGTGGAGCACAGGGAGTCTAGGCGAGCGAGGCTCACGCAAATGTGTGTCCCGTGTGTGTGGAGCGGAGGGAGCGGGAGGCCTGGGTGCAGACGCCGGGAGCTCTGAGCTGGACGGCGTGTCCCAGGGTACTGAGCGCAGTGCCCCAGTGGTGCGTGGGGCCGGGCAGCAGGAAGTCCATGCCAGGAGAGGGCAGAGGAAGGTGACCTGCAGCTGCTGCTGGGGAGCACAGTGGCTGGCAGCATCCTGGAGGCCTGACCGTCCCATTCTTTAAAAATGTTGTTTGTTGCTGTAGATCGGCATGATCTGTTTTGTTTTTATTTATGTGTGTGGCTGAGGCCCAGTGCCTCACATGTGAGAGGCCAGCGCCCCACTGCGGAGCCCCAGCCCAGCCCTGCCATCTCATTTTAGTGCCGAGTGTGCTCTTGTGACTGGCGAGTGCCCTTGCATTGCCCCCGCCCCGTCCCTGGTCCAGGTGACTCCCTGTGTGAACACAGGAGCATCGCCTGCGGGTTGGAGACCCGTCCAGGACCTGCCAGTCCATGTGTGGCCGCTGCCTGGTGAGCTTGCCCACCCGCATGAGCACGTGCCAGTCACAGGATGTGAGGTCACAGTTTTCCTCCGTGTCCTTGGAGCTTCATTTTGTGACCCAGAGACTTCGACCAGCCATGAGGTCAGCCCCAGGTTTCCTAGAGCAAACCTGCCCTCAGAGCACCGTGCTGCTCCCCTCCTCCCTTTCAGCGCCGGTAGGTCTCCTGTCTGGCACAGGAAGCGCTCACCTTTGTGACTGTAAGACCTCACATGTGACTTTCTGGATCACTGTCACTGAGGGACTCAGTGTGTGCATGGCTACCACCTAGGACTCACACTGGGTGGATGTAGTCCCAGGTCTCCGAGTGGCATCAGTGTGACATTCCCTGCTGGACCCTGGGTCCCTCCAGCAAAGGCAGGGGACTGGATGTTCCCAGGAAGCTGGGAATTTAACCCACTTGGGCAGGAATGGCCTGGGATAGTCGGGGAGAATCCATGGCTGCCTGGAGCCGTCCGCATCCTGCTGGAGAGCCCAGCCCACGCGCAGCCGTGGTTTCTCGTGGTTGGAAGCAGACGGGCCTCGCCTGGGCAGGAGGAATGTGGGCTGGCTGAGGAAGGACTCAGCACCCTGGGGACGGTGGCCTGGGCAGGAGGAATGTGGGCTGGCCAAGGAAGGACTCAGCACCCTGGGGACGGTGGCCTGGGCAGGAGGAATGTGGGCTGGCCAAGGAAGGACTCAGCACCCTGGGGACGGTGGCCTGGCTGGGCAGGTGGTGTTTCCCAAGCACTTCCAGCACTGTGCAAGGAGTCCCGTGCTCTGCCTGCCACCCTCGCCCTGGGCTGGAGCTGCGGGCTCATGGTGGCCTGTCACGTCTGGGGAACACATCTCAGTGACTGCAGAGCATCAAAGCCACCAGCGCTCTCATCAGCTCTGTTGTTTCGACAAAAAAGTGAAATAGGTTGTGCTGATTCGATCCACATTCAGCTGCCCTCTGAGAGTCAGCCTCGGAGCTTCCCGTCTCGACGCAGTGTGGACACTAGGCCCGAGTGTGTCGGCAGCTGGGTCTCGCTCCCCTGTGGCCTCAGGCCTCCTGGGCCCTACCTGGGGGTGGCGTGGGGCTGGGCGTGTCCTCAGAGCTGCCCAGGGTTCCCGGTGTTGAGTCATCTGGGCTTCGTTTGGGCCAGTTTCAAACTTCTGCAGGGATGAGACTGGCTCCTTCCCTTTGGCCCTTTGAGGAGGAAAGTCCGAGTGTTGGCCGTGACGTGCACTGCCCTCTGGTCACGTCACATGCCAGCCGCGCGCCACCTCCCTGCCTCTCCCTCCTTTCGCTGCTCAGTTGAAGGTCACACTTGGCGTGATTCCTCTGGTGTCCCAGGACTCACCCGCTGCCCGTCCCTGGTTCTTCTGGTGTTCTCCTAAGGTGCGTGTGGCCCCTTGGGCTGGCCTTGCTCTGCTCTCTGGGAGAGAGGAACCATCAGGAGGGGGCCCTGGGACGTGGGTGTTGATGAGCTCTGGGGTGACCTCAGATGGCATCGACAGATCAAGGTCTTTGGGAGGCATCTCCTTCAAGGGCTTCCTGCTGGCCTCTGTGTCACTGCAGAGGGTGCCGGGCCCCGGGGGCCAAGCAGGCTGCATCCCTTCACCCTGTCTTGGGAACCTGCTTGCCACAAGAACTCAGTGTAGAAACGGTCCTGGTCTGCGAGTTCTCCCGCCAAGGTTTCTGCAGTGCGCCTGGGTCGGTCTGGCCAGCTTGCCTGGTCCTCACCAGTGATCCGCGTCTGCCCACCTCTGCTCCGTGGATCAGCACTGCCTTGGTGCGTTTGTCTGCTGTGACCAGCACCACCCGCGGGCGGCTTGAACAGCAGAGCTCTGTTTCTCAAGCCTCTGGGGCTGGGAGTCAGGGGACAGGATGTGGGCAGATGGGTCTGGTGAGGTGCTTCCTGCTGTGTGGAGGCACCTTCTCGCTGTGTGCTCACATGGTGGGGGCCAATCCCGTGTGAGAGGATGATGCAGCCTCCTGGGGGTAGGCAGAGGGTTTCTACCTGTGAGTTTGGCGGGACACCAACACGAGGCCCAGAGCGTCAGGCTTACGAAAGTCTCTTCAGTTCAGTTCTGTTACTGCACTGACGTTTCTTCTGGTCCTTTCTGAAAGCATATTTCAGTATCAGCCTTGTTTCTCTTTTCCTTTGCATCTTGACTGTGTTTTTCTTCTCGAGAGAACAGGAAGCACTAGCAGACGAGGGACAGGGTGCGCCCAGGGCTCCAGCAGCCTGGGTCTCCCGCCAATCTGAACTGGTCAGACTCACACCGGGGGGCCTGCGGCAGCTTGGGCTTCCTGCTCTGTCCATCCTGGACCCCACTCAGGGCCGAGTGGGGCAAGGGTGGGATCCAGGGCAAGGCTCTGGCAGCTTCTGTAGGCCTGGAGGCTGGTGAAGGAGGCTGGGCTCAGCTCTCTCCAGGGCACACACAGAGATCTCGCTTCTGCACCTCAGATGTGGAAGTCAAGGAGGGGGATGTGGGAGGAGGGCAGCATGGTCTCCTCTTCCTTTGGTTTCATGTTCACAGAACAAATAGCACCAAGTAGCTCAGGGCTTTACCAAGTAGCTCAGGGCTTTACCAAGAGGCCTCTCACACTTTAAAGACTGCCCACCATGCCCTCAACACCAGCACAGGTCAGGAGAGGTGCCCGGTGTGATGTCACCTCTGCCACGAAGACAGTCCATTCCTCTGAGACTCAGCACCAGACCTCTCCTCATCCCCTCTGTCCTCATGTCTGTTAACGTTGTGGACAGACGTCTTGCTTTGCACTGGGGCGAATTTTCCGAACCTAAGAGCCTGCTTCCACCTGAGCCAGTAGGATCTGGACGAGTCTGGTGGAGTTTCAGGCCAGACCACATTCTGGATGCTCCTCGGGCCAAGCATCTGGGAAAGCTTCTGTGCCTTGCAAAGTGTTCTAAAGGAAATTTTTGGCTTAGAAAGAAATTGATGGAACAGTATTTTTCTCCCATTTTTCTGCATCTAAAGAAAGTCTTCCACTGAATTTTCTCCTGTTCCTGCAAACGTTGGCACGAAGTCCCTGAAGTGTGACCACCCAGCTTTCTGGGGTCTCGTGTTCGGGCAGTTTTCCTGTTTACAGAAGGACCTGCTTGATTTCCACATGATAAAAGTGGCTGCCCCAGGTGACAAGGGACATGAGAGGCAAGTGCGTCTCCCCGGCCTGCAGAAGGCAGCACTCCCCAGGAAGCAGCTCACGCAGAGCTCGAAGGGACGTCTCCTCTGGGCTGCAGACCCTGCTCCACCCCCCAAAAAACTGGGCAAATAAGGATTCTGTTATGATTGACATGGTTTATAAAACTTTTTTTAAAAAACAAAATATAGTTTTCATGTCAAATTCAGGTAAGTTCGAGCCATTACTTTAACGAGGCAGCACGGTTTCTTTTGGACCTGTGGGCAGAACCGGCGAGAGGCCAAGCACGACTCCTCCTGGGACCGCGTCTTCAGGCTGGCTCATGATTCCTCGGCCCTGGACTTTCCAAGTAGGGCAGCGTGTCCCTGGTCCCTGACCGCCACAGCGTGGGAAGACCCTGGGCCCAGCCCCAACCTGCTCGCGGCCTCTCCATGGGATGCAGAGGAACATTTCTGAGATCAGCTGTCCGCAGCACGATCAGAACCCGTGCACAGCTCTTCCTTCTCTTGGGGACTCACGATGCCTGTTGGAGGAAGATGCCAGGTGCCCCTGCTCAGGGCTTCTGTCCCAGCCCTGGCCAGCACGGAGGGCCATGCTGTGGCCCCTACTCTCAGCCACAGCTGTTAATTCAGAAAACACTGTGGAGGGCGATGGGGACTGAGAAAGGACAAACAGAGACAGCTGGGCTGGGTGACCTCTGGTGGAGGAGCAGCAACCCAGAGCTCAGCAGTCTGTCGTTCGGGCCTCCCTGAAGGTCATCTGGGGGAACGCTGGGGGAGGCAGGCAGTCTGAAGGTCACAGGACAGTGAGGTGTTACCTAGTTATGCTCGGAATTCTCTGTTCCCGGGAGTCGGTGCCTGCGCTCCAGGTCCCAGACACAGCTCTTCATCTTAACACGGAGCCTCCTCAGGCCGGGCGTCGCCCTCATGGCCAACCGTGCGCCTTTCTTTGTGAATATCTTTTCTGATGCCTTTTTGCAGAGTCTGGTTAGGCAACAGCACCAAAGCAGTTGAGCGTGAACATGACGTCGGTGCACAAACTTGACCACGAGAAACCCACGCACCAAACATACTTACAAACGACGCTGACAACCTTGAGTCAACTCATTTCCGGAGGTTTCCAGACAGCAGCAGAGCCAGCTTCCAGGGGCTTTCCTGTCCTTCCTGCTCCCCATCCGCTCTGGATCCGAGGAGGCCTGGGTCCCCTGTTCAGCGGGTTGTCAGGCTTGCTTCTGTCTTTGCACATCCGTACTGACCACTCCTTTGTCCGGCACGGACCCACAGGCATGAGTATCTGAAAGGAATGGCTGGGCGTTAGCACCATCTCTTTGTACAATTTTTTTTTGTTCTTGGTAGATGCACACGACAGCAGAGGTTATTTTGACGTATCATACATACCTGGAGTACAACTTCCCGTTCTTGTGGTTGCACACGATGCACGAATGCACTGGTCGCGCATTCGGATATGAACACAGGAAAGTGATGTCCCATTCGTTCCACTGCTGTGCCCATTCCCATCCCCGTCAAGACTGTCTTGCATCAAGATCTTGAACACCCACCATTTCTTATTCTGATGTGTAAATCCTGTGCTCAGTCTTTCTTTCTGAATAAAAGGTAGCAGTCTAATTTTTTTAAAGGATAAATACTTTATTTTATTTTTAAAATTAAATTAACTTCCAAAATTGATACATTGTTAGGTTGGTTCAGGGCGACTGGATGGGGCAGGGCATCATGATAGCAGCCTGCTCAAGTGCAGAGAAACAACGTAGCCCGCGCATGCCTGAAGGAGCAACCAATCAGATGCTGACAGACAACCCCAGCCAACCCCAGGAGGACCTCGAGCTTCCCTCCAGCACCCAGGGGTCAGAAAAACCCAACCCCATAGGGACCACGTGTGACTTCTCCGCCTAGCACCCTGCTGAACTGGCGAACCTACCTAAGAGCTGTCTGGCAATAAAGTTTCTTTTTGATTCACGTCTGGCCTGTCGTCTGGTTGCCATCGTCTGATAGGTTTACCCCAGCCTGATATTACATACATAACAAAAATTATGCACCTTAATGTAAATGGGGTCCCATATCATGCTTTGATGCAAGTACCCTTTGTATAACATCTAAATCGGGTTAAATATGTCTGTCTCCTCATTTGCCATTTCTCTATGGTGAAAACATCAGAATCCTTTCTCCTAGCTTTTTGAAGTATGCAATTCATTGTAATCTATAGTTTAAGTTTTTATTTGATAAAAACTTGTCATCTTGGTCTTGCCAATCTCTCCTGGCCGTGGCTAGTCCCTGCATGGACCCAGCCCAGGCCCACCCTGTTCCCTGGATGATGGCGGATCATCTTGAGACCTGCAGAGCCCCCATTCTAGAGAGGGCCAGGCTGTGGCTGGTAGGGGTGTCTTCCTGCCCTTCCTGCAGGGTCCCTGGAGACTGAGAGGCCAGTCCCGGAGGGACGCAGCCTTCCCACTCCTGCCTGTGCTCACAGCAGACAGGCAGGCTGACCGACTTGCCGCGGCTTCGTGTTCCACGCCCAGGTCTCTGTCTGCTGGGAGGGCACTCTTCAGGGTGACTCTTCGTGACTGCATGGTGCACAAGCACCCTGGCCTGCTGCTGGCTTTCGCTGCTTATGGGTTCTTTAGCATTGAGTCCAGGAGCCACAGGGAGTGGAGTCCTAAAAGTCCTTACAGAAGGGACAGCAGCCTCTGTTGCTTCACGCGCCTTTGTCCAAGATAGGATGATCGTTAGCCCCAGACGTGAGGTTGAGTGTTAAAAGCCTGACATGTGTGACTGGCACCACTGTGTTCTACAGCAGCCCCAGGGCCCTGGCCCAGCTCTGGGGGATCTGCTCAGCGTTCTCCCTAGGACCTCACTACTCTAGGTGTCTCTTCTCTGTCCTCTGGGACCCAGTGTCTTTAAGATGCAGTGGACAGGACCCCTCTGTGGGAGATCTCAGCTTGGGCCAGCATGCCGCTGTTCCACGTCCACACAGGGCCCTCCTGGGACCTGGCCTCTGCAGCTGGACACCCCAGGCTAGGACACTGGCATTTGGGAAGCAGGTGCAGGAGTACTGGGTATTTACTTTTGGGTATGGTCATTGTTGGCTTCCCTGAAGTGGACCAGACCCGCAGTCCCAGGCAGACGGTACTCCTCATCAGCCTGCTCTCTCTGTCTGAGACTGAGGCACTCACTGTCCTGGCACCACCTGGTGATAGTGGACAGGACACAAGCAGAGTCACTCTGCTGGAGGCCAGGGACCTGGACCTTGACATCTAGAAGGATTAAATTCCAGCTTCAGTTCTGCCCCACGGTGACCAGGAAGCTGAGGGAAGGTCCCTCTGTCTCTTTGGACAGGAGCTTTCTTGCCTGTAAAATGGGAAGTGGGAGTTCATCATCTATGACGTCACCTCACACCCAAAGCTGGTGACGTTCTTTGATCAAGTCACAGAAACAGCCGCAACCCTTCCCATGAGGCCAGGCGGGTTCAAAGTCCAGCACGTCCAGCCTCACGCCTACCATGGCATGCAAGTGTGGGGGGCAGCCTCCTGGGTGCAGGGCTGGTCTGCACGCCAGAGACTGACCCAGGAGGAGCCAGAGACTGACCCAGGAGGAGCCAGAGACTGACCCGAGGAGCCAGAGACTGACCTAGGAGGAGCCAGAGACTGACCCAGGAGGAGCCAACCTCAGCGCCCAGTTCTCAACTGCTGAGCGAAGGAGCCTTGAAAAGAAACCGTGTCAGAGTACAGAGAAAAAACCCTTTTTTCTATGGACTCCCCCCCCAACTTGATGAAAGGGTGTAATTAATCAGTAATTAAGTAGTAGGGCTCTCAGGAGGGGATGGGGCCCAGCGCCGTGTGGGGCTTTGCCCACAAGGGGGCGCCGTGGCGAAGCCTACTGTCCTTCACCTGCTGTTGGACTCCGCTTCCTGCGTGAACTTGAGATGAGCGAGCGTTCCAGGACCACACTTACCGCCTTGGGGTCCCTTCTGCTCCTGGGAACACAGCCACAGGAGGGCTGCGGGGCACATCACACGCCTCCTGCGCCCCGGCTTCCTGTGTTCCGGCCCGGAGCCTCCGCAGCTCACCTTGCCGTGGCCTCCTGGCAGCTGCCTCTCGGCAGTGGATGGATTTAAGCGTGACAACGAGGATGTTTCATTTAAATCCGCTTTTCAGAAGCTCTTTCATCAGCCACTCACGTGTCTGGTTAGCAGTCGCACTGCCATTCCATGTGATCAAGAAGTGAGAGGGATTTGCAGGAGTGATTGTTCAGCATGCAAATGACGAACCCGCGCGGCTTCGCAGAGCCCCGGCCTCAGAGGAGCGGGCTGCCTCCGCGAGCTCCCGCGGCTCCGAGCTGTGTTTAAGGAGGAGTAATAATGGAACGGGACGCGCCTGGGAGAAGCCGGGCTCCCGTCAGCTGCGCGAGCGCCCGCCGGGCGCGGGGAGGCTTTTAATTAACGAGGCCGCTGGCGCCCGCCCGGGCTGCGCTGCGCTGCGCGCGGAGGCTCCTTTCCGAGCCTGGAAAAGGCGGAGCCTCGCGCTCAGCACCGGCCATGCCGCCGCCCTGACCGCTCCCCGTCCCCGCCTCCTGCGGCCGGCTCTTCCTCGCCCTTAGGTTTGTGTGGGGAGAAAGCGTCAGGCCGTCCCCGACGGGCACAAACCAGCCCCCGCAGCCCCCGTCCGGGCTGCAGCCCACGGCGGGCGACTTTACGGGCGGAAAGGTCCTCGACTCCACAGGCCTCGGACCGCAGCTTGGTGAGACCTCCTGCACCTTCGAGGAGGCGGACAGGGCCCTCGGGAGGGACAGCGAAGCCCCGCCCTCCCCAGCGCCCCTGCCGGTGCCACTGCGTGCTGCAGCCAGGCCGAAGCTCCCGCTTGCTGGGCACAGGACCCAGCGACCCCGAGGACGCCCAGCTCTGGAGGAGTCAGAACCGGCCGGTCCTGCAGTGAGGAGAGCCCTGGGCGCCTGGCCCGGGCCTCAGGCCCTGCTGGTCGCCGCCTTCCCTGCCTGGCCAATCGCTCACTGCCTCGGCTGTGGCCTCCTCTCCCTCACTTCCCACTCCGCCCTGGGCTCCTCTCCCCACATCCTTCCCTCCTCTTCTGTCCTTTGGAGCTCCTCCTCCAGCGTCCCCTGGTTTTGTGGGGCTGTGCTGGGCTTCACCGCAGCCCTCCAGGGGCGGCTCACCCTCGCTGAGCGAGACCAGCCCAGCCCTGCGTGCGTCTGAGGACAGGTGGAGGGGAGAGCAGCAGCCGGGCCTTGGAAAGGGCGTGGGGTGACCACCAACACCCAGGGCCAGGCCAAGGCGTGTGTACCCTCACCCTGTTGGACCCGGCAAGGGAGGCTCTGGCAAGGGAGGCTCCAGGAAGGTGCAGAGAGCCTGTCCTGAGACCTGGACCCCCAAGGTCACCCTTGCCGTGTGGGCTCCTGGGTGGCAGCAGTGGAGTCAGGGAGGGTGGGCCTGGAGGGGACGGCACAGACGTTCCAATGGAGGGAGGCGCCCTTGCCCCCTGGACGCTGTCTCAGAGGCGGGATTGCTGGAGTGTGGAGCGAGAGAAGTGAAAACGGCCCCAACCCAAATCTGGTGGTCCTGGCCTGGGTGTCTGTGCTGGAGTCCCTTTAAGACTTCAAGGTGCATGGTCTGGACCTCGGCTCCTGGGGTCTTGCCTTGCTCAGTGGTGGAGAAAACCTCCAGTTCCCTTTGCCCTCCAGGCTGAAGCTGAGGCAGGAAGAGCTCAGCAAGGGAGCCAGCCCAGTGCCCTGGGCTGGGGGTGAGGAGCAAGGGCAGGGTGCCAAGGAGGCCCCTGGTGTGGGAACGGGGTTCCCAGGTGGGACTCCAAGGCTGCAGAGACCTGTGCCTGGAGCAAGTGCCTGGGCCCCTGGCACACAACCTAGAGGTCAGAATAAAACCACAACAAAACTCTAGGATTTTTTTTTTGGTACTGGGCATTGAACCTAGGGGTGCTTTACCAGGGAGCCACATCCCCAACCATTTTTATTTTTTATTTTGCGATGGGGCCTCACTAAGTTGCTGAGGCTGGCCTTGAACTTCAGTCCTCTTTCCTCAGCCTCCCAAGGTGCTGGGATCGCAGGTGTGGCCATCTTACCGAACAGAGCAGTGGGACTGAAGTCCTGTCAGGCCAACTAGGCAGAGGGTGCTGTCTCCGTCCTCCTCTGCTCTTGTGGTGTCTGATGATCTCCCCTGAGGAATGTGCACTGCCGCTCGTGAGCGGTGACAGGTTAGCTGTCTTCTGTGACCCAGTGCTCTGAGGGGCAGCTGTCAGTCAGTCATCCTGAGCCAGGCGGCTCTCCCTGGGTTCCTGGTCACTTCAGCTTCAGGGCAGTGGACTGTGGCCTGTGGCCTGTTAGGATCTGGGAATAGGCAGCACCGCAGGAGCCGGCAAGAGTGTTGGGGAAGAGGAGCCTCCCTGGGCACCCCTGCAGTGGGGACGTCGACCAGCGTGAGCAGAGTGCTTGCGGGGGTCAGGGGAGCACTCAGCGAAGGGGCTGGACGGGAAGGGTCTGGAATGGCAGGGCGTGCCCCCAGAAGGGAAGACCCTGGGAAGCTCAGAGGCCAGCCTCCAGCCTTGGGGACGGAGGTCTACCCTCAGCACGCCCACCCACAGCCAGGGACCTGGAAGGCACAAGGTCCTCAGGGCCATTGGGAGGCTGGCTCTCAGGCTGGGTCTGCGCAGACAGTGTTTTGTTTGTTTCTGATGGAAAGAAAAAAAAGAAGACCGAGTCCATCTCTGTGCTTGCCACGTTTGTCACTAAGAATGTCATGGTTCTACATGAGACACCAAGGGAGGCACTCAAACCGTCTCCAGGGGAAACGAGAGCGCAGATGTCACAGTCCTCAGGCCACATGGCGCGTCCCCCTGTGAGCCGTGGGACGCTAGCTCTCCTCCAGCCTCTCCTGGCCGAGGGCTGTCCACACAGGGCCTGGGGTGGACAGGACGGGGACTTCTCCCGGCTTCCCTCTGCGTGTGCCTGTCTGCATGTGAATTCCCCTCGTTATGAGAAGACCGCACATTGGCTTAAGGTCCACTCAGCGACCTCAACCGAACTCCGATGACCTCTAGAGACCCATCCCACATCAGGTCCCGTCTCGAGGCCTAGGGGCTGAGGACTCAGACCTACCTTTTCTGGGGACACAAAGAGGACCTACCTCTAGCCAGGGCCTGCTGTTCTCCACCCCGTGCAGGTCAGAGTCTCACTGGCCCACTTTTCTCTTCCCCTGGCAGCCGAGCAGCCAGTCACGTGCTGGAGAGCCGGTGGGGACATCCCACACACAAGGGGTCAGAGGCGCAGGGAGAGGAGTGGTGGCCCCACTGGTGGTCATTCCCCTTAGTCCAGAGTCCCACGGACTCATTTCCTCAGCTCTGGAGGTGGGAGTGCCAGGTGGGCTGGCGCCTGGCGAGGGGGTCCTGTGTCGTCCCCTGGTGGGAGGGAGGCAGGAGGGGAAGAGAGGGAGCAGGGCCTGACCTGTCCTACAGTGAACCCTCGCCCTGCGGTGATGGCCTCCTGGTGCCGTGGACCCTCCTGTGGGCCTGCCTCCTGTGGGCCTGCAGGAGTTCTGTTCTGGAACCCCCTGCCTTGCCAGCGGGCACTGGAGGCTCTCAGAGGTCTGTGCCTGGGAAGAGGCTGGACTCTGCAGCCCCTCCTCCAGACGCTGCACTTGGTGGGTCTGGCCGCCTCCTCGCTCTCCTGGTCTCCCTGGCTCTGGCGTGTGGGCTGATAGGAGACGCCATGGAGCCCCTGGTGAGGACCTCACTGTGAGGAATGAGCTTCTGAGGGGAGCAGTGCCACTCGGCACCTGTCCTTGAGCACCGAGCTCCAGGCAAGGCCAGTGACAGTGCTCAGGGCTGTGGTTTGTCCTGACTTCTTGTTCTGCTTCTTCCTGCGCCTTGGAATTGCTGTTCTAGACCTCGCTTCTCCTGGACCCCAGACTTTGCTTGGGAGTGTGTTTTCCCGTTGATTTGCTCCCAGTTCATTTCCTCCTCTCTGGAGTTTTCCGCGGTGTGCCACAAGTTCTGCTGTCTCCACACAGCGTCATGTCAACTGCGCTTTTGACTCTGCATGTGAGTGGTCTGTCTCACTCGCTCTGACCTTGGGAAAGCAAGAAGCAGAGTGGCTGCTGAAGGTCAGGGATGGGAATTTCTTTTTCAGTAAAGACCCTGTTAAATTGTACACTGAGCAAATACAGAACACAGACCTCCACCTTTGCAAAGCAGAAGGAAAAGTCGAAGAGAAAATGCACCTCAGAGTTATTAGTTTTCTAGATATCACCAAGGGCTTGAGATTCCTTTAACGTGACCTCGTATGTGATTCCACCCACATGAGTCCCTGGGCTCTTGAATGTGTGAAGACAGGCAGTTTTGTGGGGCTGCCAGGGCTCGGAGAGCGAGTGGGAGCTGGAGTTGAGGGTGCCAGGCTTCCCTGGACGATGCGAGTCTGGGGCTGCTGGGGAGCTGGGCTGCCCCCCGAGCCTGCACTCCGCAGTGGTGAGAGTGCTGGAGTCCAGGCTGCGTGTCTTACCACAGGGGAGGGGTTCAGACAGATCTGCTTGGGGACAATTCTACCCAGGGCTGTTTTCTCTGCCTAATGAATGTGTTCCCACTCTTTTCCTTTGGGTGCTGTGCTCAGCATTTTAAATCTCCTAGTAGTTAAGGCTGGGTGCACACTTCCTCCCCCAGGAGGAGGGGAAGCCACCGTCTGCCCAGTGGCTCCGGTGAAGCCCTAGGAAGCCGAGGCCAGAGCCCTCCCCAGGCCACCCTGGTGGGAGGTCCTGCTTTCCACCACCTTGGAATCCACGTGTCAGCCAGACACTGAGAAGCATGCCATGACTGGAAGGAAGAGGTGGCCTGTCACCGATAGTCCCTGGGGCAGCTACAGCACCACCCAGCAATGCCCAGGCCAGTCGGGAGGCAGGGGCCAGGGCCATTCTCAGGAAGAGCTGTGGCTGGGCAAGCCGGCTGAGGGTTCCAGCACGGGGGGCTGGGACTGCCCGCTCTGCCTGGTTGCCGTGAAAGTGGGCGTCGTGGCAGAGTGCAGGAACCCTCGTGTCCATTCCCTTGTCTACAGACAGGTCGGCACGTGGCCCCATTCGGGGAGAGGGCCGCTGCTGCTGAGCTTGTCCTGGCCGGTCTGCAGGCATGAGTCCCATCAGGAGTCGGGTTTGCAGCCTTCGAGGAGGCTGCAGAGAGCCTCCTGCTTGGCCTTCCTCCTACCGATGTCCTTCAGAAACGAACCCCGGTGCCCCCAGGTACCAGTCTGCCCAGGGTCACAGCAATGTGGACCAGGTAACTACAGCTCTGGGAACTGCTCCCTCCGGTACAAGACCTTGTCCTCCTGTGGCCTTCCTAGGGGCAGAGTCAGTGCTCGCTCATAGAGATGCAGACTCGCTCCCTCGTCTGGTGGGGGAGCATCGTGTGCACCAGTCGCGATTCTGTAAATGCTCGGAGCTCCTCGGCAGTGCTGCTGTGTCTTGGGCGAGGGCTGGAGGTCAAGGAGCTGCACCAGGCTCCTGGTGTCTTCCAGTCACTACAGCAGCCGATGGCCACCGTCAGCGATCCCAGGTTCACTTCTCAAGCTGTGTGTGACAGAAGTTGAAAAACAGGTGTCTCTTCTGAGCTGCAGCGAAGTCAGCCTTTGCTTGTCAGGAGAGATTTCTTGGAGGGTGTTGGTTCGCTACAGAGTTTCGGTGAGGCAGAGAGCCACACGTGGACTCCTCACGGTCAGAAGTGAGAGAGCCTCCCTCCCGGCCCTGCTGCCCCCTCGCCAGGCAGACCTCCTGAGACAGGCATGGGTGGGCCCAGCAGGCCTGGTGCTTTGGAGACGGGACCCTGCAGCCACGCTGCCAGACAGGCCTGGGCACTGCCTGGCCCCTGTCCATTCCCCGCAGGTATGGTGTGAGTGGGAGTCAGCTGCACGCGGAGCCCCAGTGAGGGGAGGGTGGGAGGCGCCCTCCCGTCCTGCCGCAGGGTGTGAGCGCTGTGTGAAGGACAGCAGCTCTGTCAGTGCTTTCTTTTTTGGGTCCCTTCTGTAAGGTCTGTTAGGACCTTAGAAACGAGCGCCAAGGTGAGCCAGAACTTCCCGTGGGGGAGGAGAGAACCGCAGACCCTGAGCTGACCGGCGGGTGGGTCAAGCTCGCAACCCTGTGGTTCCCTGGGGGCTGGTGGTCTCACCCCTGCTTCTGGATGGCTTCCTAGGCATGGGGACTTCACGTTGTGTCCCAGCTAGGCGAGGTGGCAGCCCACACCAGGCCTGTATGTGTGACTGGGCACAGATGCGACAGTATTTTGAAACAGCACTTACAAAAGCCAAGCGTGGTTTTAAATCTGCATTTCGCCTGGGTTAGGATCAGCGGTCTTTGTTCTGCGAGTTCCTGGATATTTTCAGTGTCTCTGAGCGTCCCCAAGGCTGTGAGACCCCAGGTCTGCAGGAGGAAGAGACGCCCGTGGAGGGAGAAGGGAGGGAGTGGGAAGCCGATGGGAAGGCTGGCCTGGGCCACCTTGGGGCAGCTGTCTGGCTGGCCTGGTTCTGGCCACGGGGCCCATGGAGCTGTCTGTGAAGGGTTGCCGCAGGGCCTCCGTGACGCCTCGCTCAGGAGCTGGAGCCTCTGTGCCCAGCTCGACAGGCCCAGCATCTCCTTCCTGAGATCTCACAGCGGCTGCGCTGGAGGTCCTTGTGGACGGAGGGACCTTGGTGGTGGTGAAGAAGCTGAGGGCCATTTGGGACCCCAGCGGAGGACGTGCTCGAGGGATGGTGGTGTAAAGGGCTCACAGCTCATCGGCCGGAGCTTGTTTTGTTGTCCCCCTGCCTTGGTGGCCCCCGCGGCTCATCCTGATCCTGCTTCAGCAGCGGCCCCTCGCTGCCTTCAGGTTCCCATCCACAGTGGGGAAACGGGGCTGTGGACTTCCCAACGCTGTGCCTAGCTCTTGGGGGTCTCTCTCTCCTCCTGTGATTAAAGGGCGTGGCTGCACGTTTGAGGTTGAGCAGGGACAGCTGGGCTCCCCTGCGCTGGCTTCCCCACCCGGCATTTCTGCTGCGGGCTGAGCGCGTGACTTTCCGGCGAGGGCGTGGAGTTCTGCTGGGGGCTCAGTTGACCCCCTGGGCTTGGTTTGAAGGCTGAAGTGTGTTGCCGCGCGTGCTGATGCTGAGCCTGGGCAGAAAGACCTTTCTGGTGAGCTTTGTCTCCACTGGCTGCGCCACACGGGTGCCTCGGGGTCTGGTTTTGCTCTGTGTAGTATCTACTGCAGTCCACAAAACAGGATTCGGCACTTAAAACGATGTGCAAAGTGTTAAAAGTAAGTGCAGACGTGCCTTCGCACACGCAGGGCCTGGAGCCTCTTTTCTGTTGAGGACCCACTGTTTGCCATCAGTGGCTGAGGCCAAGCGTCCCAGCCCTGGGCAGACTGCGATGGCTTCGGCGGTCCCTGGACAGGGCTCCTCAACCTCTGCACTGCTGGGCCTCCTGCAGGGGCCGTCCAGGGCACTTGGGGCTGAGCCGACGGAGCACTGCCACGGGGACAGGGTTTTGCTCAGTGTGCCTTTCCAGGGTTGCTTCACATGACGCAGAGTCCAGAAGCCGGTTTCGTGGCTCCCCAGGTGCTCAAGGCCCAGGTGGCCGTCTCACAGTCTACCTGTGGGACTCAGTCCGTGAGCTTGACGACGGGCCCCAGGCTGTCACGTCTGCACCTGGCCCAGGACACAGACCAGTCGAGTTTCAGTGGCCACTCCTGAGCCCGATGTTAAGAGATGGCGCTGCGGAAGGGCTGGGGTAATGCACAGCACGCAGCAGAGGAAACCAAGGGGAGCCTCGGCTGGGGGGCTCTTGGAATTGGGGGCAGAGCAGAATGTGTCCGACCCAAGGCTGAGGGCTTGGAAGTATGTGGAGAGAGGGCTCCTGCGAGTGGGCTGTTCCCTGCCCGCTAGGTGACCTTCCCCAGCAAGGCCTAGGAGCCGGCCTGGGACCTCCCCCGGGGATGGAGCAGGAATGGAGCATCGTCTTGGTCATTCCGGTGTTTTTCTCAGAAGTCTGTTGGCTTCCTGGAGTTTTACTGAGAATTTCAGACAGTCCAATGATATCTCAAGTTCCTGTTTGGGTTTCCACCTCACTGCAGCCGGGGCCTGAGTCCTGCTAATCCCCACTGACTCCTGACCCCAAGCCTGAGGTTCTTTACCCAGGTCTGGCTGGAGACGTTAAGACGCACTGCTGTCAGGTGCGCTTTGCTCTGGACCTTGCCCTGCAGGAGCTGAAGCCTCAGGTCCTGCTCCTGGTGTTCTGGGGTGGGTGGGGGTGGCTGGAACCATGCCCAGGGTGGACCGTCTGTCCTGGTGACTTGTCTGGTGCTGGGAGCACAGTGGGGGGGACCTGTGGAGCTGTCCTGTGTCCCGTGGTTCTGCTCCTGTGGAGCAGCTGCCTGGGTCTCCCACCCTGCATTAAGGCTGTCCTGATTTCCTGGCAGTCCCCGATGCAAAAGAAGCTCACTCTGGGTCAGTGCTGTTCAGAGTCCTTGCCTGCACCCGCCCAGGCTTACACGTACCATCCCAAACCTGGGTGGGCTGAGTCTGCACAGCCACTTTCTGTCTATGTGCTTGTTTCACTGTGAGCATCCACTGGAAGGTGCCCAGGGACTTACTCATGACACAGGACCTAGAGAGGGTGCCATTTTGCAAAACTTTAACTTGACTCACTGGTTCCTGGCAGGAATGAGTATTGGCTGACTCAGTGACTGAGTGAATGGATGAACCAAAATCCAACAGGCTGTTTCTGGAGCACAGAATATCTGTGCTGTTCTGACACACCGTGACCCCACTACTCATCGAGGACGCACTGTGTGGTTTGACACTGACCTGTGACTTTCCCCGTGTACCTATTGCTAGTGGCTGTGGGGAACTCAGCACTGACATCTGGTGGCAGAGGTCCAAATTGCAAGCACAGTGCCTAGCATCCACTCACTGAGGGCAGGGAAGTCCCAAAGAATGGAGCCCATGCAGAGCAGAAACCTCAGGGGAAGATGTAACCTTCAAGGTAACCTACCAGGTGGCAATGAGTCCCTCATCTTCTCTCAGGGCTGCACAGTCCTGTAGTAAGAGGAAGGGTGTTGGTGGGAAATGCTGTTACCTAGCAATACTGAGGACTATGGATGGAGCACGGCCAATGTGTGTCTTGAATTTGTATCAGAGCTAGCAGAATGCCAGGGGTAAGGCTCTGGCAATCCCACAGAAGCTATATATGGAACACCTGTTAAGTGCCTTGGGAGATCCTGCTAAGAAATAGATCTGAAGCTTAGCAAGTGCCTGAGTGCATGCATGGAAGGGCTGTGTTGGGCTCTCGACTTTTCTGATGCCAAAGCCTGTGCCCTTCACTGTGTCTCAGAGGCCCATGTACCCCCAGGACACCATTGTCATCGTAGGTGGTGTGCACACACTTCCAGGGTTATGCTACGCACACCTGCCCCTCAGGCAGTTGCGCTTGTTCTGTGTTCTAAGCCAACTGAGGCTGCAAAACAGTCCTAAAATGGGTAGCAAGGTACCCCGTGCTGATGGAGGCAGTCAATATTTATCTAGTGTTCGCATCCTCAGATTCAGAGTTTCTGTTCTTATAGCCGCTGAAAACATGTCATGCCTCTGATTCTCGACCCTGGAGAGTACTGAGTTTTGAAGTTGGTTTAAAAATTAAGCTCAATTTATACGCTTGTCATTGCCTTGGAGGACCCAGGATCTCCTCCACCTCTGCAGCCACCCTAAGAGATGAGTGACAGAGTTGTCCCAATCTTCAGATAAGGAAGTAGCAGAGATGCCAAGGGCCTGTTTGTTCAAGCATGATGGACTGAGCTGGTCAGTTGCAGCGCTCACCCCGCCAGCCTGAGGGCCAGCTGTGCTCTTTGCTACTTCCACTCCACTGTCATTTGACTGCGAGAGGGTGTGAATCAGCTTTGCACTGCAGTGACAAAATGCCTGGGGTAACTCACTTGAGAGGGTAAATACTTACTTTGACTCACTGTTTCAGAGGTTTTGGGCCATGGTCGCTGGGCTCTGCTGCTGTGGGGGGGCCATCATGGTGGGGAGCACAGGGTGGAGCCGAGCTGCTCCCCTGTGGGGCTGGGAGCAGATAGGAGCTGGCTTTTATAACACGCCCTCCCCCAAACTCACTGAATTCATGAATCCACAAATGTGTAAATCCACTGATGAGGATCCAGTCACTTCCTGAAGGCCACTCTGAATGCGGCTGCTCAGGGCTTCTGGGGGTCAGTCTAGATCCGTAACAGAACAGCTCTGGGTTCTTGCTTTGAAGGCAAAGCCAGATAGACAGCAACAATCCTACGCCTTATGATATCTGGCACGAAATGAATGATCCAGTCGTTGATGCCCACCTGTAAAGCAGCTGCCGTGCCGCACCTCCTCAAGCACCCGTCCTCATCCCTGGCTTTGTGACATTTCACAGTTTGTCTGAGAGTTGTGAGGAGCTCCGTGAATTTCTAGAAAACAATTTCCAAGTTTATTTTAACACAGTATCTTTTAAAATTAGATGTATCTCTCGAAAGACATTGGTGGGGAGACTTGGTGTCATAGATTAAGTATGGCTATAGTTACTACCTTGATGCATGGGGCAGAGTGGGCAGTTCCCTCCTTGGCCAGAGTTCTCTCATTGGCCTGGCCCCCTGGCCTCCACAGCTGGAGGCAAGGGTGGGTCACTGAGCCCCTCCACTGGGGCCTGAGCCATCTGGGGAGAGCTGCTCTCTGTGCCCCCCATAGCCCCTGGTCCTGGCTCTCGCCATGCTGAGCTTAAAGAGGAGGCCGAAGACAAGGAGCAAGGGTCAGCTGGCCTTTCCAACCTCCAGCCAGGCTGAGAGTCACCCCATGAAATTCTGGAAAAAAGGCAGTGTGCCCTGCCAACGTGCTAAAGAGATTTGGGGACATCTTAACACCCAGGATGGGATGCCTACTCTCTGGGTCTTCTGTGGCACACTGACCAAGCATCCAGGGACTGTGGCGTGACCTGGGTGTTTAATATGCATGAGGTCTCTGAGTGGGGGGCCACTCTCTTGGGAGCAGTGTTGGTGGCTCCTCTCGTTTTTGTTATTTACAGAGAGGAAATAAATCCACAAAAGGTCAGGGAGGGAAAAGTGGGAAAAGCACGAAGCTTATTGAAGACCTTCTCAGAATTCAGAGCCAGAATTTTCCATAGCAAGAACGAGTGGGCTGAAGGTCGGGAGAGCCTCACAAATGCACATGCTGTCCTTCACAGGCACGAACGGGCGCCATGAGGGCATGAGTGAGCCATGCCCGGCCACCGTGCCTTGCTTCTGGTGTGGACTGGTGGCCAAGGCCAGCCATTTCAGCCAGAGGAGGCCTGCGCCACCCTGCGCTGTGTTCTGAAGCCAATGCCTGGGTGGGGGCATGGCTCAGTGGTGAAGCATGTGCCTGGCATACACCAGGCCCAGCACCACACACACAC
>JAJEJO010001761.1:183583-201811 GCA_020662805.1 Glaucomys volans
GTGCTCATGTGTGCACGTGAGCTGTGCTGAGGGAAGAAGGAAGGGAAGAGTCAGAGGAGGCCGTCCTCACATGCATGCTGCTCGAGGCTCGCCTGTGCACCACACTGGGCTAAGTCCCCAGGCCCAGCTCCTTCAGTCACAGGCCTGGAGAGCAGGGCAGGAGCCCCGTGAGCATCAGCGCCAGCAGGGACTTCTGTCCACTGGCAGGGTGGCTGGGCAGGCGTGCACAGGGCCAAAGGGAGCTGCTGGGTGCCGTTCAGCCTTCCTGCTGCCGCCTGCTTTCCACCTGCCGGTGTCGGAGCGCCCTCTGGCTCTGACGCCTGCTGATTTATTAGGCCCAGGGCTCCGAGGGCATCGGGAGTCTGCACGCGGAGCAGGTCTTCCTGGGGCGTGAGAGCCACTGTGCCTGTGCCGGTGGTGCCTGTTAGCTGGAGACGGGCCCAGCAGGCGACCCTGGGGCTTCGTGGCTGCAGGACGTGTGTGCTGGCCATGCTGCACAGGCGTCCCGCCCTGCAGAGCATCCTGCTTGGTCCCCTTCCCTCCTGGCCACCTGCTCTCTATTTCTGCAGACCTGGGCAGGGGACTGGCCTGTCCTGGGATGGGCTCTGGGTCCAGGGCCGCCGTGCAGATCTGTCTGAGGGTGGCGTCTTGCGGGAAAGCCTCAGCCCACGCCTCCCACAGGGCGGTCAGAGGAGGTGGAGGGGGCTTTGGTTCCTGGCTGGACAGCTGAGGCCCAGGGCTGTGCTCTTGGCTCCTCTGCCAGTGAGAAGTCAGCCTGCAGGGCGTCCTCCCAGGGGGGCCTGCGGGGACCTGGAAGAGCCAAGCAGCTAGACGTGCACTTCGAGAGTGACTCTTAGCGCAGCCACCTGCCAGGTGGGACGGTGACCATGCTGGGGGTTGGGGGGTGGTGTGCACTCTGGTCAAGGCGGGCTTGCGGAGAGTGGTGGGGAGATGGCTGGAAGGGGAGGTGGCAGGACAGTTGGCCTGCGTTGGGGTGCGGCCTCCCTCTGAGCAGCTGCAGCTGTCCACAGCCTCGTCTCCCTGCACCCCCACGCGGGAAGGTCCTCCCAGGGCTCCAAGCGTGGCCCTCCTGGGGACTCAGGAGGCACCGGGCGCTGGGCTGCATCTCCCTCTGCTCCCTAAGCTGCTGTCATGAGTCCCTCACTCTTTGCTCCCAGGGCCCCAGGGGGTGTGCACGGGGCCGGGGGAGGGGCTGCTCATGTCACCAGACCTGGCTTCCTCCAGCCCATGGCGGTATTGCATCCAGCTCGGCAGCCCCGAGGCCAGCGTGGAACCTGGATCATGAGAGGACGTAAGAGGTGGTGGACAAGCCGATGGTCCCTCCTGGGTTCCTCCTAGACCCCTGCCCCCTTCTGTTGGTGCCGAGAGTTCACATGTTCACTCCAGGTCCCTTACAGAGGCCCTGTTGTGAAACTCAAGTCGGAGGCTCAGGTGACATGGCAGTGTCCCTGCCGGTGCCCTCCCTGCCTGCCTGACCCTGACCCTCAGCGTCTTGGCACGGGTCAGAGCTGGACCTGCCCGGGAGGGGCTCGAGGATGGGTGGGCAGCCAACACGTCACCTGCCCCCTGGGTCTCCAGTGCCATGGTCCAGCGACAAACCCGACTGGGCCTCAGGGCTGTGGTGGTGTCTCCATCCTGTGGGGAAAGGACGTTGCTGTTCTTTCCCTGCCCCCGCCAGGGCAGTGCAGCTGCTGGTCTGCACTCTGAACTGGCAACGTCTCTGGCCTCCACCGGCACTGGGTCTCCACCGTGTGCGAGGTCTAATACCCAGCCAGACGAGGCCCTTGCGTTAACTCCGAGAGAGTCACATGTTGGATATTTGAAAAGTCTTCCAAATTCTCGTTTCACCTTTGTCTTTCTTGTCTTCCTCTGAACCATTCACTAGATGGATCAGTTTTGCCTAGATTGATCCCTGAAGGTTGGTATTGGAATCTGGTGCCTGCCTTTGAGAAGGGGGGCCGGGCCTCACTCGTGCTGCGCTGGTCAAACATGTCAGTGAAGTGGCTGGCGTTTGAAACTCGTCATCAGCCTGCCTGAGAGCCCTGGCTTCCGCTCACATCGGGGTGACGACTTGGGGACCTGCCGCCGCCCTCCTGACCCGCTGCAGCTCCCAGGAGCCTGTTCTGCCTGACCGCCTGCCAGGCCTGCCAGGGTCACTGACTCCTGCACTGTGTCCCTGACCAGCGCTGCTGCCCTCTCCACCAAACGCAGGTGTCGTCCCTGAACCCTGACCACTCTACTCCCCTCCCACCTCTGGCTCACCCTGGCAGGGTGCCCAGGGCATGGTCGCCATTCCCATCAGGCCCACAGAATGTTTTCAGGCTGTTGGTTCTGTGAAGACTGGACGAGGTCGCTGTGCCCTGTGGAGAGGGTCAGCCCCGGGCCCAGCCATCTCTGCGTCCCTGGAGTGGGTTCTTGTCCTACCTAGGTAGGGCTGGGCATAGTGTCTTGGGTGGAGTGGGCCAGACTGGACACCTGCACTGTGGGCTTGTGCTTGTGGCCTGCACTCTGCAAGCGTCTCCCAGATCTCCATGTTCAAACGCCAGTGAGTCTGCTCGGCTGGATCCACCCCCATCACGCCCATGCCTCTCTGGTGGGGTGGCGGGGCCAGACGCCAGAGCACTGGCAAGGAGCAGGCGCTTCCTGGCTCCTTCTGTGCTCATTAGCATTCCTGCAGCCTGGCACCCCCGAGGCACCCAGCACCCCCGAGGCACCCAGCACCCCCCGTGGCCCCCACCCCCCCCCCTGGTACCCAGCCCCCCCTGTGGCACCCAGCACCCCCCGTGGCACCCAGCACTTCCTATGGCACCCAGCACCCCCCAGGGCACCCAGAATCTTCCGTGGTACTCAGTGCTTCCTGTGGCCCCCAGCATCTCCCTGGCACCCGGCTTTTCTGTAGCCCCTCCCTGGTTCATGGGACCACCATCTCTCACAGACGCCTGGTCTATTGAACCCAGATGGCAAGGAAAGGAAGGAAGAGGGGTGGGAGGAGGAGAGGAGCCCTGGACCCCAGCAGTGCGTGGCCCTCCTGTGCAGTGTTCCGCCTGTACCCAGAGGCCAGGAGGAGTCTGCACGCAGCCTGACTGTCCTGCTGGGTGGAGCCCCTCCTGTCCTCTGCCTCTCTACACCTGTCCATTCCTCATGGACGCTGAGCAGAGGTCTGTGGTTCCCCCTGGGTCCCTGGGCCCCATGTGACATAAACCTGGCCGAGTAAACCTGTTATGGCCTTGTCGTGTTCAGTGGTCTTTGAGACACGGTGCGGCTGTGACCCCTTGATGGTGTGGGACAGTGATCCCTGTCCTCCCCTGCAGCCTGGCCTTCCCCTGGACCATAGCACGGACCTCCCAGCGTCTTTCTGCCTCCACCCTGTCCCCTGTGGTCCTTCAGCCGAGTGACACGGGCCAGTCCAGCTCATTCTGGGGCATCTCCCGCTCTGTCCAGGGCTCGCAGCACTGGCAGGGACTTTGCGGTGGCTGTAGCCACGTAGCCCGGTGTCGCCAGATGTGGTGGCTTAGTGTCAGCTGTGTCCCTGAGTTCTGTGCCTGGAACTTGGACAGGTGCCATGGGGCTGGCTCACCTGTCCTGTGATGTCTGGGTCCCTCAGGCGCAAAGGCACAGCGTACGGCGGCCCGTCAGGCCCGTGGGGGTTGATGCGGCTGCAGGCTGAGGCCGGTGCCTGGCTGTGGGCAGCACACCAGCACGTGGCTCTGGGGGTGTGGGCTTCCCCAGGACACGGGGCCAGCTCCAGGAGAAAGAGCAGTCCCATCACCCTGGGGGTGACGCATCCCAGCCTGTTCAGATTCGGGGGGAAATGGGCTTTGCCTCTGGATGGGGAGCAGAAGGTTCTAGGAAAGCATCCTGGGCCATGTTTGGGAGTGTGGTCTCCCCCGTGGCCACGGGACTGGACCTGGTTCTTTCCATGGGGCACTGGGCTGCAGCCACTTTGTGGTGCACTCAGGGAGCTCCTGCCCTGGGACCTTCAGCCTGGCTGCTCCTCCACCTGCCCTGCTCTTCCCTGGACACTGCCAGCTTTCCTCCCTGCCCTCTGCAAGCCCTTACTCAGATGCCACCTTCCCAGTGGTGCCCGCTGTCACCACTCTGGCCCCATCTCGTCTCTAAGTTGCCACAGTTCGTTTTCTGCGGAACTTTTACGTTCCCTCTGATCATCCCCCCGCAGGCTGTGTCACTGCAGAAGTGGTCTTTAGCCTGTTTGCCTGTCTGTCCCAAGGGCACGGGATGCGGAATGGGACGAGCATTTCCGGCTGGGATGGTTGGAACTTGTTGTACCTGCTCCAGATCAGAGGTGAGCACGGCTCTGCTCTGTGGGACCTCGTGATGACACCCAGATCCCCACGTGTGCGCAACACCTGGCATGCAGCAGGCGTTAAATAAAAGAGACCATCGGCTCTCTGTCTGGGGGCTCTGCATCCATGGGTTCAACCAGCCTCACTGAGGCCATTTGAAAACACCTGTGTCTGAGCTGAACATGGAGTGGCCTTTCCCTGGTCTCCACCCCAGCCAGGGCCGCAGCTGTTCATAGGCCTTTCCACTGTCTGGGGCACTGTCGTAATCTAGGACGATTTAAACCGCAAGGAGGGCGTGTGCAGGCGCGTGCGGGTCACATGCAGATTCTGTGCCCTTTTATGGAAGGCACATGGATATCTCAGACTCTGGCCTCCGGGAGGGGTCCTGGAACCCACCCCCTGGACACTGAGGGACGATTGCATTGAAGAGTTCACCTGGAGGAATAAGTAGCACAAGGCATCTGCAGCTTCGGCAGGCGCAGACCTACGGGGAGAGGCCAGCGTCAACAGTTTCGCTGCCCAAGTACCTTCTTTCTGGTAATGAATCAGAACTTCTAAGGGTTTTAATTTTTGTCCAAGTGTCAGTTTCTTTGCAAGGAATCTCAGGCTGTGTTTCCAGCTTCTTACACACACCTGACCCTACTCCAAACACACAGTGACAGAATAGGACCCCGACTCTGGTGGCACCAGTCGGGGCTGGCTGGCCTCTGCTTCGCAGGCTCTCTGTACTGGTGAGCCCTTCGGTGTAGTTACCTTGGAGAACGAGTGGAGGCCAGAATGAAGGTAGCAGTGGAGCCGCCATGACAGCAGGAATGGCCACCGCAGCCCCTCCAGGAAACGCCTCCCCCTCAGGTGCTCTTCTCAGCGCCTGGGAAGCGGGCGTCCAGTCCTCGGGGCCTGCCCGGGGGTGCAGTCTTCCTTGTGTCGAGTGCTCGCCGCCACTTCCGTCTTTTGTGTGTGTTTGGTGGCTGGGGTGCTCTGTGTTGACTCAGATGGCCGCTGACCGCACTGGAGCCTGTGCTGATCCTTCTCCCTGGAGGGTTGAGTGAATGGGTCTGTGATCCTTGGCTATGTGGTGAGGCCCCTGATCTCTGGAGGGTGGAAGTCCTTCCGCTCTCTGTTCTCTTCCTTGTGTCCTGCAACCAGGCTGCCTGCAGGAGGAGAGGGGGCACCCATGACCACCAATGGGCCATCAGCAAGTGACCTGGAAGGAACCCAGCCAGGGTAGCACAGTGAGGGTGTCCACCTCTGCCTCCCTCTGAGACACCTGCAGCCCCAGCCTCCTTCCCAGGCTGGACGCTGGGCTGCACTCTGATGGGCCACTGTGTTGTCCTGACACAGGAGGCCACTGTTACCAGAGGCTCGGCCACGATCCTGAGACTGGACAGTCCTGGGTCTGCGTGGCTCTGGTTTCCGTCTCCACAGGGGCATTCACATTGGACTGTGTTTTGCAGAAGCGAGTGTGAAGGAAAACACGGAGCAGTACATGGAGGTGCTGGAGGATCACCTGCACAGGTAGGGGACTGGCTCCGGGTGCTTCGCTGTGAGTCGCTGGGATTTGCCCAAGCCGGGAAAGGGCTCCCCAGTTTCTGCAGGTTACCAAAGAGAACCACAAAGAAGTCCTCGGGGCCCCTGGGGGAGGAGCAGGGGCCCTGCAAACATCCCTCCGCCCAGGTTTTGCCCTTTACAAAGCGAATGGCCCAGGAGGCTTTCTGTGTCCCCAGGAGTACACAGGACAGCCTTGTGTCCCTTAGTAAGGAGAAGCCCAGGATTCAGCACTCATGTTGGTCTGCTCCCCCCGCCCCTGGCCATGTCTGCAGGGGTCTTGTGTACTGTGAACCCGCTTATACGTGGCTTGAACAATATAGAAACGCATCTTAGGTTCTGTTTTGAATCCTGAATCAGCCAGCGTGAACATTCCTGGTTGCTTTTTTTAACCCAGCCAGGAATTCAGACGTGAGGACGGTCTGGCTGCTGGGGCTGGTCTAGATGCTTCTGGCTCTCCTCGAGCGGACTCTGAGTGTGAACCAGCCGCCAGGCTCTGCTCCTAATTAGGGAAGCGAGTGTGGGGCTGTGGAATGCGTTCTCCTCCCTGCCAGGCGTTTGGTTTCAGGGGGATGTTCTGCTACTATTTTGGAAGCGGTTAAGTAGCTCTTCCGACAGGCTGTGCCGGGGACCTTTCCTGGGACAGGCCCTGGGCAGTCTCCCTGGGAGCTGGGGAGGCTGGCTCATGGGGAGCCACGTGCTTGCTCTGGAGGGGCAGGGTTCATTCTCCCATGTGGAAAGCGAGTCCTTTCCCCCTCTGCCTCGCGGTCCCCTGTCTCCCACACCTCAGACTGTTGAAAGTGGCCGGGGGTGGGGTGGGGGTGACTTGGCCTGAGGCAGGAACCCTGGGCCCAGGCTGGCTCCCTGCCTGGCTCCTGCCCCCTCAGCCCCCAAGTCTGGTCGGTCCTGCCTCCTGGGCACCTCTCAGGGTGCCCTGTGCCTGCTTGTGCTCTGTCTTTTCTGGGGACGTGGCTCCCTGCTTCCAGTGACCCCTTGCCCTGCATTCTGCAGTGTCCTGAGCATGCATCTTAAGCACATGCCTGGCATTGCTCGTGGCTGCTCACTGTCCTTAGCTCATGCCCAGAGGCCTTCCCCAGACTCACAGCTTCTCCCACGTGGACTGTGCGTCCTTGTGGGTCACCGTCACCACCCAGCCACCCTGCTCCCTGCACAGGTCCTCCTACTCTTTCCAGGCCTCTGAGTTTTGCCAGAGGAGGAGCTGTCTGTGGGGGTTGGTCTCCTCCCCCAGCACCTGGCCAGTGTGCCCGGCTGCTCCTCCCTCCCTGGCCACCTGGTGCCCTCCGAGGCCTTTCCCGGCTTCACACCTGGGCCTTGCGCCGTCCAGTGCTTCCTCAGCCTCGGGTTCAGTGCCTCCTTGGAACCTGCTGCGGCTCCACCCCTGAGCAGTGTCCTTGCATAGCGCTCTCCAGGCTGCCCGGGGCTTCCCAGCAGGGTGGCGAGGCCGCCTGTCTTGTCCAGGAGCGTGTCTTCAGGGACTGGCCAGTGCTGGCCTGAGGTGCTCAGAAGCCTCTGCTCTGTGGATAGTGGAGCGGATGGAGGAGTGACGGATGGGGACCGGGATGGGGACCTGTCCCCTCTCCCACCACCTCCGCCGCTCTCCCTGCCCCTTCAGCAATGCTGCTGTCCTGAAGTCACCTGTCCTTGGCACCTTGAAGGTCTCCACATTCTTTCTTGGCAGGGTGGTGGCCAGGGGGGCAGGAGTGGCAGGCAGCCAGGGTGTGTACCTCCGAGGAGGCCGTTTCATAGGTGCCTCAGAACAGGAGTGGACACTGCTGAACCTGTGGTGAGAGCCAGCCCCTGTGCGGCAGTACCGTCCCCAGTGGATGGCTGTGCTCAATGCCCTGATGACCCTCTCCCCTGACGTCCATCGCGTTCAGGTCCTCTCCAAGGAAGCCAACGCCTTGAAGCATGGAGATGGTCTTCTGCACCTGGTGCGGTTTGTGTCATGCTGACCATCCGTGCACATTGCGAGGCGTGACTCAGGCAGGTGTAGACGGTGTCGAACGTCCCTGCTACCCTTTCTTACTGGCCGTGGCATACTGAGGCCCGACAGGGTTTTGGAAGGAAGCCCTGAGCACTGGCTGGTCCACCTGGCTCCCACCGGCTGCTGCAGAGGGCGCACTTACAGGTCAGCGCGGCTGGACTCGGACCCAGCCAGTTGCAGTCCCAAGGACACACGCAGAGGGCCACATGGGCTTTGTCACTCTCTCAGTGTACAGAGACCCGGATGCTGAGCTGCGGTCAGAGGGTCAACATCCCTGTCTGGGGAAAGTCAGTGAGCCCGAGTGTCCAGGAGCGTGGAGGAGCAGTGGCCCCTGGGGATCCAAGTGGCCCAGAGCAGGGACAGGCACCGAGATGACTGCAGTTCATGCTTTCGCAGGGCTTGGGCTGTAGGTCCCCGCCTCCTCCTCCACAAAGGGAGGCCACACCGGGGAGCTTCTGTTAGCTCCTGCCTGCTGGCCCAGGTGCCTCCCTCCTCCTGGCCACCTCCGTGGTCACACTAGAGCTTCCCTCCTGGTCCCACGGGGCTGTGGAGCAGCTCCTCCTGGCCCCCCTGCGTCAGCCGGCTCTTCCGCACAGCAGGACGGACGTCATCACCCGCTGGGCTCCCTCACTGCACCACTCCAGCCCTGCCGTGTCCCCTGGGCTCCCGTGAGGGGCTGTGGCCTCCTGGCCCAGTCTCATCTGCCATTCCCACCTGCACGGTGCCCGGGGTGCCAGACTGGCTGGAGTCCCTGTTCCCGGAGTCACTGTGCAGCAGCCCAGTGTGGAGCCCTCCTGCCCGTGACGCGCACTCAGGACACACTCTCCTCTGCAGGCCCTGCCCGCCCCTGCTCCTTGGGGGCCACACTGGCCGCCGTGGATGGCAGTCTGTTGCAGGGCCCTCTGGTCTGGCAGACTGAGGCGGAGTCCCTGCCCTGCTGGGCTGCCTTCCAGGAGGGGCCTGCGCTCCGTCACGTGGCAAGCCCAAAGTAGGTCAGCGTAGGAATCCGCGGGTCCAGAGCAACCACCTCTTGACACTACTCTTCACCATCAGACTCAAAAGTCACGGTGGCTGGAGAGGAGGTAAGGCCCAAACCCATGGCCTGGCCATCGAGCTCCGCAGTGATGACAGGAGAGTAGAGGTGGCCCCAGAGTCCCGCCTTGCAGCTCCTTCCCACCTACGCCACCCCTCCAGGCCTGCAGTTCGGAGGGGACGGTGACGCTCCATAGTGTTGACTTGGCTCTCTTCCCCTTGGCTGAACTGTTTGTCTTTTCTCAGTTATGTGTCCTCGTCACCTCCTTTATTAAACGATCAAGGGAAGCATCCAGTCTTGACTTTGTAGATGGGCTGCTCTTTTTTCATGATCTCATCTCTTACATCTCTAACCATGGAAAAAACGCATTCCTTGCTGTGCACGACCAGCCATCTCTGGCTGGGTCCCCTGCCACGGGTTGCACTGGTTTGGGATCTCATGGGATCTTCTGCGAGCAGGACGGATGGTAGCGTTCCTCCTCTTTCTACTCTGTCCCGTCCACCCTCTGCTTGGTTTTCCCTGAAGCTGAAGATAAACCTTGGCTGCAAACCACAGCTGCAGTTCTGTGGATTGTGGGTTATTTTTGCTTCCTGTCGCTCTGCCTGCAATTCTCCAGTGTTTGAGTGTGAACCACACTTTTATAATCAGAAAAGAAAACAGAAAATCATTAAAACCTGCTCTGAGCTTGGGGGTAGTTGGAAAACTCTGCAGAGGCCCGTCCTGGCTTTAGAAGGAACTCTCAAGAGCTCTTTGGTCTCACCTGAAATTTTCTTTGACATTTAGAGGCTGGCAAGTTCCTCTAAAGGTAACACAGTTTAAAAAAATACCACATAGTTTCTAATAATCTTGAAATGTGCCCGTGAATAGGTGGACAGGCGTGGTGCCCGGCAAACTCCCCAGAGGAGTCACAGGGGTGAGCAGGGCTGGACAGGGCCCTGGCCACCTCTGCCTGGGTCCCTTCTCAGCCCCTTTGTGTGGACACTCGGTCTTTTCTCCAGATGTTGGCAAAACCAGAGAGGCAGACGGCTTCCTGGAATGGGAGGAATCCAGCAGTACTGACCTTCCACATCAGCTGGGCACAGTGTCAGGAGTGGCCAAGAGAAGACTCCGGCGTGGCCCGGCTTCCTGGGCAGCACCCTCCTTGGAGGCAGCATTGCACATGTGCAAACACTGTCGTTTCCAAGACCCAGGCCTCCCCAGGCCCCCCCGCGGCCTCCCAGTCACAGCCAAGAGCAAGCATGGACGGCCACCTGCCACACTTTGGTGAAGACAGGTGTTTGGGCTGAAGGCAGGGTCTCCGGAGCAGCAGCTTCCAGAGAAGTGGGAAGAGTGTTTTAGAATGCTTATGCTCCCATTTCTCCCAGTGAGATTTCTGTCTTTAAGAACGTCACGTGTGAATCTGGTGGCTCACATCTGTCAGGTTTGAAATGGGTGCCAGAGCTCACGGGCATCATCTTCTTTCCAAGGGCAGAAAACTTTTAAAAATGTAGACAGTGCGGAGAGAATGTCCTTCTTATTATCCCTAATGCTGAACCGGTCTCACAGCCAGCAAGGGCTTCCTCACCCCGCAGCCTGCTTTGTCCCCACATCCACAAAGGCAGCAGGAGCTAGTCAGTCTCCAGTGGAGCAGAGAAATTGCCTGCAGGAGGTGAGTCAGGCAGGCTGGAGGCTGGAGGGTGGAGGCCAGGAGGGAGGCAGCTTCACCGGGGCTTGCCACTGGGGCCTCCAGGCAGGGATTAAGGAGTGGCTCAGGAGTGTGGCCCTCTGGAGCTTGCCCCTCAAGCTGTGCTGCCCAGACCCATGTCCGAGGGAAGGAAGCAAGTGCCTGGACGCCCCCCTTCCAGTGTCTGCTCGGTTGGTGGTCCCTGCTGACTCCTTCCCTCTGGGGAAGTTGAACACCCCCTGTCCAGGACCCAGAGTCCTCAGGCAGAGCTGGCTTCCCCACCAGGGTGCTTTGCCCTCTCCCTCTGCAGCCTCAGGGAGCTGGAGTGGGGGCAGCTCTTTCTTTCCCCTGTCACCTCTGTGCCCAGTTGGGATGGTTTCAGCTCTGTCTCTCTCCTGGGCAGGAGGAGGGTCAGGGTGGGAAGTTCAGCATCCTCTCTGTCCGTGCCTGAGGCCTGGTCTCTGGGCAGGGCCCTCTATCCTGGCTCATCCTGTGTCCTCCTAGGCCCTGAGGCATCGGTTGCCTGCTGTGGCCCACGCTCTGCCCTCACCTGGGTGCTCTGGGCTCAGTGGGCTGGAGGCTGCACCCTGACAGGGAACCTCCGCCCTGGGTGGAGGCAGGGCCGCAAGGGCCCATTTCCCTTCCGAGCCAGATAACTCCAGGTTACACGCCAGGTCGGGGAAGCCGTCATGAAAATGCTCATTGGGGGAACTTGGAAGTCATTCGGCTGGACTGTTTGGCTTTCAAAGAGAAACAAGGATGGAAAATGCTTTAAGTTTGAACAGATAAAATGCAAATCAGTTAATTCTACAAAGTTCTACATGCTCATTAATAAGTCATTACATAAAATCACTTATAAATAATTATATAAATAATGTTTATGCTTAATTTTTGCCTTATTTCATCTCATCCCAGAAAAATCTGAAGTATACCTAAAATGAAGCTTTAGCAAGCATGCATACGGGAAAAGTAACATATAAAAGGTAACAAGATGGCACGAATTAAAGAATAAAGAGAAAAGGAAAGAGAGAATGAAGATAGGAAGGCTTTGTAATGTTCAGGTGGAGACCAGACTCCCTGCTGTGGCTGTTGCTCTTCTAGATACTGAGTCAGATTTAGTGACAATTTCAATGAGACAACTTCTAATAGACTTTGAGGTCTGCATCGGTCATTTATTTGGGGAGTTACCAAGGATTGAACCCAGGGGCACTCCACCACTGAGCCGCATCCCCAGCCCTACTTTGTATTTTATTTAGAGACAGGGTCTCACTGAGTTGCTTAGGGCCTTGCTGTTGCTGAGGCTGGCTTTGAACTCTGATCCTCCTGCCTCAGCCTCCGAGCTGCTGGGATTGCAGGCGTGCGCCCCCCACCCGGCTCTGCCCGGTTTTACAGTTCAGTACGATGCTCTCCATTCTCTCAAACACCAGTGATGAATCTTTACTCAGAAATAGCCTCTTTTCCTCTCAAGTGCCCACATGATGGGATTGGTTCTTTAGAAAGAGTGCAGAGCCCCGAGGAGGAGCCCACTCCCTGGACTCCCCAGTTAGGAGGGTCAGGAAGTCCCAGCCCTGACCCACTGGCCTCCACACAGTGGGAAGGAGAGGCTGCTCTTCCCTCCTCAGGGTGCTGGGCTGAAGGAGAGGCACAGGTTCAAATAGAAGGTTTCCCTTCTCTTGAGCTGTCACTTCAAAACAAAGACCGAGGACCTGAGCGTTCCCACACCACCTGTGCCCACTTCCCTGCCGATGTTGGCAGGGGACCTGCGGTCAGGCTGGAGGCGTCTTGTGGGGAGGGGCCTCGTCGTCCTCTCGGCTGACTCAGAGAGAAGTGGAGGCCTGCGGTGTCGGTGCTGCCGTGGGAACGTAACAGACTCTGTGAGGCCATCTGAGCCCTGGGCCTCCACTAGAACAATGAACCACTTCCAGACTCCACTTCCGCCGTGAAGATGGGCTAATGGAGGAAGGGATGAAGAATGTCACGTGCGACCGGCAGGACAGCCATGGCTGTCGTCCTTCAGCTGCAGCATGGCCAGTGCAAACAACGAAATGGAAACATTCACGAAAGTGGAAGAGAGCCCGCTGGCCTCCGGGAGCAGGCGGTCCACCCGCTCAGCATTGGCCTCTCTGCCTGCTGTCCTCACCTGCAGAGGGAGGGAAAGGAAGTGAGGAAGCTGAGTCCTTGTCAGTGTGTGGCCTCGGAGTCCACACTGGCAGAGGGTCCCAGAGCCCGAGCCCAGGGGGCTGAGATTCTGGAGCAACCGCTGCTTGAGGGCCTGGATCCTGGTGGGACTTCTGGGGCCCAGAGAACCCTGAGCTCCGCTCTGAGCCCAGAGGCTGGGAGTGGCTCATGGAGCCCCCCGGGCCCGGTGCCTGGACCTCGGACCTCAGAGACAGTACTGGGTGGGCATCAGCTGCAGAGCACTGGCTTCCCTTCCCTGATGGTGTCCCTGGGGAGCCAAGGACTGCAGGGTGGGCGTCAGAGGCCAGGGGTCAGAGGCGGGGCCCTGTGGGCCTCCTGGAGGGTCTCCTGGAGGGTCTCCAGTGCTTTGCACAGGGAGGGACCCTGGCAGCACAGGTGCAGGGTCAGTGCTGGGGCGGTGCCTCTGAGGTGGAGCGGGCCTGGGTCAGCTGCCCTCCTTTCCTTTGTCACTGATGTTTTCTGCTTAAGTGGACAAGAGGCTGTTTTTATAGATAATTTACAGAAGTGCCGGTGCTATTGAGGAAGGGGTAGAAAGCGGGTGGAGATGAGCCTCCGCTAAGCAAGGCCCTGGCCGCTCTGCTCGGGGGCAGCGAGTGACCTCTGCCCGAGGAGGGCAGGGAGGCATCAGCACTGCTCACGGAGGTGGGACCCCTGGCAGTGCCCAGGCTGGAGGAAAGGGGTCCCTCTTCCTCTGTTAGTTACTAGGTGGCAGGAAGTCATCCAGGGGTCATCGCCAGGCCAGGCTCCATGCAGGAGGTGCCCAGCAGAGGCCCGCCCGGGGCACTCTGTCAGCGCCCACTCCTCAAGGTGCCGCCATGTGTGTGAAGTCCGCGGTAATTCACCAGTGGGGAATGTCCACACTCAGGTGACGATCTCAGACTCAGGAGAAACCACCACAGCCCGAGTGGTTTTGATGCATTTCAGGTGGGAATTGGGAAATCCTAAAGAAAATTCACTTGTGTATCAATGGAAACCCCGGTCAGTGGACGTCCAGTGATGGAAGGTGAGGACTTTTTAACGATTCAAGGGAGAACCACCAAGACTGCAGGGTGGCCTCATTCGCTAGCACGGGCAGACTGCTCGCTTTGGACGAGCGATTAGCGACAGCAGAACTGCCCTGCACGCAGCGCCTCCGGTGCCCCTTGCAGTGGGCAGGACGGCCGTGGAGCCGATGCCCTCCTCTCACCTTGGTGAGGACACTGCCGCAGCAGCGTCCACGTGTAGTGGGACCCGCCGTGGCCTGCACCCTGTCCCTTGCCGGCTCCTTTCCTCTTCCCCTTCCCTCTGTCTCCCCGAATCACAGGGAAGCTGTGGAGCATTAGCTGGGACGTGACAGCAGCTTGTTCAGGTGCTGGGCCGCGTCCTGCGGTATCTGGAGCTCCCGCCGGGATGCGCCTAAATCCCTTATCACAGCCCCCTCAGGCGGCACGGCTCCCTCTGCCGCAGCTGATGTAAAGATGACATTTCTTGAGCGGGAGAATTTCTGCGATTGTGTGCATGCTAAGCCTCGGAGGATGATTCCACAGCCCCATTCACCACGAAGCTGGGCCTTTCAGTGCTGCTGCTTAGAGAAAAGTCCCGGGTAGAAATCGTGCAATTATTTAGTGAACTAAGGAGGAGACGAGGATGGCGAGGGATGACTGACAGCTCCACAATGTCCCCGGCTGAGTTATTTCCCTCATTGTTCTGCAGACGGGACGCCGAGCGAGCCCTGGTTATCTGCCGGTCCTGCAGTGGCCGGGCCCCCGCTGCAGATGCTAATGGTGCCGCACTGCCTTGCTTCCCAAATGAACTCACGCCTGTGCGCTGTAATTGACTCTTTGTCCATAGAACTTTCCTGATCTATTGCGGTTGGGTGGGAGTTCCTTTTGTCTTCAGATGGCAGGTGTCCACTCTGCCACTCACGGAGCGCAGATTGCCTGGAGGGCGCTTCGGCACAGTGTGATCCGTGGGCGTCCTGCTGGAGCGTGGGGCAGGGGTGTTCCCGGCGGTCTTGGTCCCCTACTGCTGGGGAGTTTCACCTGGAGTGTGTCCTCCGTCCCACCACCTGCACCCTTGATGAGGAGGGCCTGCCCAGTGTAACTGCACTCAGGATGACCATGGTCCCGTCCCAGCTGCCCAGGTGGTCAGCATGTGACAGAGGAGCTGGGGCCCCTCTCAGGCCACCCTAGTTGTCCAGGAGGCAGGATTTCCCATGGAGTCAGTGGGGGGTGGTACACGTTCTAACCCTGCGACGGACTCCTGAAGGTAACCGGCTTCTCTCTCGGCCGTGACCCTGTGCTTTTCCCTCCAAGTCGACCCTTACTTGTAGCCACCAGACCCTGGGACACGTCCGCCTGTGCTGTTAGTCTGTGCTGTGTCTAGACCCGGGACTATGGCCTGAAGGAAGCCGGCTGGAAGATTCTGGAAAGGCAATGGCCAAAGGCAGTGCTGCTCCCGGGCATGTGGCCACGGTCCCCACGTGGAGGGGTCGGTGTGCTCTGACTCTTCTCCCTCTGGGGACGCCTGCCACTCATCCACAGTGGGTCCTGGCACCCGGATCCGGGCCATCTTGTTCTTGGGAGGTGACCTTAGCTTCCTGCAGAGGCCTGGGGGCAGCAACTTCAGGGACGGGGCTTGTTCCTCCGGGAGTCGCTCAGGTCAGGGCAGGTGTCTTCAGATCTGCCAGTCTCTGGGTCACGGACACTGCTGCTTTGGGCCGGCACCTTGGAGGACGCGAGCAGCCGCCATCAAGGACCGCCTGGCCCTGAGGCCCTGAGGCAGACGCTTCTCCCACTTCTGCCTTCCCCGTGCCCTGAACGTGGAGCTGGTGCTTCCTCACCAAGGAGATTGCAGGAGGCAGGTTGGAAGGAGGCGCTAAGGCTGACAGCCGACAGTGGCAGGAGAGGTGACAGCAGGGGCCACCACACAGTGTCTTCAGGAGCCACTGGTCAAAAACCAAAACCGCCAGGTGCAACCCGGCAGCAGACACCGTGACACTGAGGACCTCCCCACCCAAACTCCAAACTCGTGTCCTCTTCTCTGAGGCCGGGAGCCTCTGGGTCTCTGGTGGCTTTCGGGTCTCACCAGCACGTGTGCTGCGTGTCTTGTGGTGACAGTCCCCGGCTTTCCTCTCTGGAGCTCGTGTGCGCAGGGCAGTGGAGGCCAGGTGCCGGCAGGCCAGGGTCCTGGCTCGAGTTCCCGCAGCCTCCCTGCCATCCCCGCAAGTTCCTTCTGGTTCTGGGCCTGACTGAGAACAACAGGAAGCACTCAGAGCTCAATGGCCAGGTGAGGGACCCGGAAAGCTCCATGACCATGCCTACTGGCCATTTTAAGAATGCATTTGGCTGTGAGTGAGAGTCACATGATGTTTTGGGGTGCAGATGGTAAAGCAGGTCCTGCTGGGAGCAGTGAACAGATCCCTCTCTTTTGTGTGACAAGGGCAGCTGATGTCTGCTAATTTAGAATCTGTGGTGGGATGAGGTCATTTCCTAATGACCTGACGCCATACAGCGGGCCCCAGAGTGTCCACCCTCTGCATCTGCCCCAGCTCCTCCTGTGCTCTGCTGCTCCAGCGACCACTCTGTCTCTCTGTGCTTGGTCTTGGTCTGGGTGACACAGGTCATGCAGTGTTGTCTTCCTGGTCTGGTTTGTGTCCCTGAGCCTGGTGTCCTCCAGTCCAGCATGAGCTGCCTGGCAGGCTCTTGTTCTTCCTAATCCTGGATGACATGCATTGGATGATATATATAAATATATATATATATATGTATATATATATATATATATTTTTTTTTTAATTTATTTTTTGATACTGGGGATTGGGCCCAGGGGTGCTTAACCACTGAGTCACGTCCCCAGCCCTTTTTACTTTTTATTTTGAGACAGGGTCTCGCTGAGTTTCAAAGGGCCTCGCTGAGCTGCTGAGGCTGACTTTGAACTCACGAGCCTCCTGTGTCAACCTCCTGGATTGCTGGGTCATGGGGCCTGGCACTCTGCTGGTATTTTCTTGTCATAGGAATAAACTCAGCTCCACATTCAGGTCCTCAGCCATTCTGAAACGAGCCTAATGAGAAGCTCACCCCACCAACCCTCACGCCCAGCTCTTCTGGGGAGACTGAAGAGGGAAAGCTGGTCTCCCTTCAGGACGCTTCTGTCCTCTTCACTTCCATCAGCAGAAACCCAGACAGACCGCAGGGTGCTGGAGGAAGGTAGAGCCTTGAGAGCAGCTCTTGCAGCCACCGTGGTTTTGTGGCCAATGGCTTGCCAGCCGCCATCTTGGTGTGGGTGCCTTTAGGTCTTCTTAGCACTAATGTGTAGCGGCAGCACCGATCTCTAGTCGCTTTCCCCGGGGACCCCAGCACCTGTGGAGTAGCCTCATCGTGCTCTCGGCCTTTGCTGTGTCTACCACCTGGCTTGGTGGGCTGCACAGCCCCCCAGTTCTGGCCTTGGGACACGGGGGACAAGGCCGGGAGACACTCTGCGTCCCTTCTCATAGTTCCTCAGGGGCAGAGGGAGGCGCTGTGGTCCGGGGCTCGTTCCTGGATGCAAGCCCACCTCCTGCCCCCAGCGACTGCAGGAGGAAGCGAACCTGAGGCATCACAGGAAGACAAGGGGCTGTCTGCTCGTGCCTCCAGGCTCAGCCTCCACTCTGGGCTTGAGCCCTCGGGCCCTGTTACCACCATGCAGCAGGAGATGGGTGAGAGGGAGCAGGGACCCAACCACCCTGCAGTCACTCTGGGAGGAGCCTGGCCCCTGCTCGGCTGCTTTGGGGGGAGACTCCACTTCAGGAGCGGGAAGGGAAGCGTTCTGGTCCCTGGCTCCAGGCTGAGGAGCAAGACAGGAAGGCAGCAGCCCTGCTGCAGAAAAAGGCTCCCTCTGGCTGGAGGGTCGCTCTCCCTCCCGGGACAGAGGTTTCTTTCTTACCTTTGTCTCTGAGTTCTCTGTTTGAGAAAGTTGCAAGACAAAACAAACAAAACAAGTGCTTTCTCACGGGGGTGGTGGGGGGTGGTGGGTGGGACAGGAGAAGGACAAAGGGATCCTGTCAAACTGAGACGTTCCTGCCCAGCAAAGGAGACAGAGCCTCAGGCAGCCTGCGGGACCCAGGAGACGTCTGCAAACCCTCCACTGAGAAAGGGTCAGTGTCAGAAGGAGCTGGATGAGCTGGATAGAATGGAAACCAGAGTCATCCGACTATTCCCCAGGCAGGGGACCCAGGCAGACACACAGTTGGCCAAGCCGGGTACGAGAAGGGCCCAGCACGTCATCATCAGGGAAATGTGATTGAAACCACAAGAGGACGTCATGTCAGCTCAGCTGCAGAGGCTGTGATCAGAGACGGGGAGCTGGGGCAGGTGTCGGTGGGAAACAGCTTGGAGCCTCCTCGCACTGACCTGCATGTGACCCAGCTGCCCCTCCACCGGCTCCATATCCTGAGGAGCTGGGACCAGCATGTCAAAGACACTGCACCCCCATGTTTATT
>JAJEJO010001761.1:202211-235856 GCA_020662805.1 Glaucomys volans
TGGCAGCAGGGATGAACCTAGGGCAGTGTGTTGAGTGAAGTACGTCATGCACAGAGGCAAATGTCACACCTCTTACTCCTACGCAGCAACTAACAACGTTGCTCATAGAGACTAGAACAGCGGTTCCCAGAGGCTGGGAAGGGTAGCGGGGATCGAGGGAAGGAGAGGTTGGCTGGGCAGGGTGGCTCGGTGGTGGATGCTGGCGTAGCATGAGGAGGCCCTGGGTTCCACCCCAGGGGCTGAAAAACAAACGAAATGTGCAACACGGCTGTGAAATAGAGGCTGGCAGTGGGCGCGAGGCGATGGTGAGGAGGGAGGGTTCCGGAGGGTTCCACAGCGCGGCAGGACGGCAGGCGGCATCGTCGACCATGCACTTCAAAAGACCGGAAGAGAGAGTTTGGGCATTCCCACCACAAAGGAAGATGGATGTCTGAGGTCACCGATCTGCTAATTATCCTGATCTGATCCTGCACATTGCAGGCACGTGTCCAAACATCACGTGTGCTCCACGGATACCTGCAGTTACATGCCAGATAAAACCCAAATGAGATCAATGTAAGGCGGGAACAGCAAAGCTTCAGAGAGAGTCTGTGATTTACGCAGACTCTCAGTGCTTAGGGCCCAAATCCGTCCAGAGGCGTGAAGGGATCACTGCAGAGCCTGCTGCAAGACGTTTGTCACATGCCGTTGGGGAGCGGGAAGTGGCAGGTAGAGAGTAGCACTGGCTGGTCACTAGCGAGGGCCGCCTGTCGGACAACCCGCTCGCCGCACCCTCGCGGGCCTTCCGTGCACACCTCCTGACCATCCAACTGGAAACGAGCTCTCTCACCCGAACACAGAAGGCCCGAGACCCAGGCTGCAGGGCCCTCCGAGGTCCCCAGGAGCACCATGGACTCGGCAGCCTCTCCTGACCGTCCTCAGAGTCCAGACTAAGTGACCCGTGTAAGCTCACTGGGGCGGGTGGTCAGTCCAGAGTCAGACAAAAGTAGCTGAATGAAGCTTTATTGGAGTTTGCCCTCCGGGGCGAGATCCCAGCCCTCCGGGGTGAAAGTGGGGGTGGGAGAGCTGGAAAAGATCACATGTGCCTTTGTCTGCTCAGGGTCTTTATATGGAGGAAGGGGCTAGGGGTCCTGCCCAGAAAAAGGTGCACCAAGGTGGACGTCAGGGTCAGCAGGTCTGCCTCTGATTGGTCACCTCTGGCGCGCTGTGCTGCTAGGTGTCTTTGCTCCCTCCCCCTGTCGCGGCCCAACTCGGACCTGCCAATGCATGCTGCCCAGTGTGACCGCTGTGTGTGGGACAGCCCCCTGAGACTCACAAACTGAATCTTAGAAATGGCCCGTCCCCACCCCGCCCCGTCCCCACCCCCGCCCCGTCCCCACCCTCGGGCTGCAAATGAGTAGAGGTCTTATCTTGCGATTCTGCCAGTTTTAGCGAGAACTTTCTATAAAAATCAGTTTCCTTCAATGTCTATTTGAGACCCATGTGATCCTGTTTGAGACCCATGTGATCCTACAATATGTTCCATCAGAAAATGAGAGATCGCACTCCATTGGTGTGTGATCATCACAGTGCGTGAACGCGTCGATTGTCGCGTGCCACTAATGAGAACAAATGCAAAATCCAAATGTATCTGTGATGATCCTGAAGTAGGCTTTGTGAAACTACGATGACTCTGATTCTTTCTCCCAGTAATCCAGCTTCCAGGACAGCGTTCTTTCCGGTACCCAGGGCCAGGGGACAGGGAGGCCCGCCCCATGAGCGTGGGCTGCCGTGCGTCAGGGCTTCCCACGTGCGTGGCATTTGAAGTCTGCAGGAGTTATTCTTGTTCATGTTGTCCCATCTTTGGCCGATAAGAGCCCCTTCGAATCAGCTTTAAATTATTTTAATTAATGTTTTAATTGTTCTCATTAGTTGTCCGTGACAGTAGAGTGCACTCACACATTTTGGTGGGTCGTACGCGAGTGGAGTGTCAGCTCTCCTTTCTCTGTGCGCAGGCAGGATCACGCACCTCAGCCGAGAAGCTGCCTTGTCTTCTGATGAGCAGTGGTTTCAGGCTCATCTTGTGCATTTCCTGCCCCAGACGTGGAATCAGCCTTTGCCTCAAGGAGCTCTGGCTGCTGGGCTGGCCACTGTCTCTGGGCCTTCTCATTAGACAGATCTAAAACATTTTCTACAAAAGAAATTGGGCCATGAGTTGTTTCCTGTTCAAAAATACACATGGTTTTACTTCATTTCTCTGATTCTGCATTTGCATTTCTCTTGTGCTCGAAATCTGGCTCCTGACATAATTGCTTGTATCTGGGGCTGGAACCGGAAGGCCGTCCTCTGCAGGAAGCAGAGCCACATAGCCTCCTGAGCCTCTGAGCTGATGCTGGAGATCGTGCAGGCGGCAGGAATGGGTCTAGAGCAGTGTCTGCTCAGCCCTCCTGAGCCGACTGGGGTCTCTCTACCTGCTCCCTGGAGGGTCTCTCCAGCTCCCTGTTCTGACCTAACTTCATACTGTACCAGCTGGTAAAGGGGAAATGACGGGCCCAGCTCCACTTTGGCCAAGCAGGCAATGAAGGGTGAATCTGGGGCTGAGAGTCCGAGAGGCAGTGACCTGGCGGTAACTGGCTGGGGAGGCATGCAGGTCTGTTCCTGGAGGGTGGTGGTGGGGTGCTGGGGACAGGCAGGGTGCGGGTGGGGCTATCGATTATGTTCAGGTGCTGCTTGTGATGCTCAACCCACTTCCTCCTCACAAGCTAAAGAGGTACCCACTTCCATCATCTCCGCTGTACAGATGGGGCGCTGGGCTTGGGGAGCAAGCCAGGGAGCTCGCATGGCAGGCTGACTCCAGGTCACTTCCCACCCTCTCCCACCCCGGTCTCTGCATGGACTGCTCAATGCATCAGGAAAGACAAGGACTTAATGCACTTTGCAGTCAAACCTCTATGGTGGAACCAGCACCCTATTCTCTAGATCTTGTTATGAAGAAATATTGATGACTTTAAGAACAGGCTATGAATTTGCCCGGGAACCCAGATCGGAACTGAACATGTGGGAACAAGTGGGGAGAGGTGGACGCCGAGGCAATGGACATACTGAAACGGGGTTGAGGACAGTCCGATGCGCGCTGGGGACTTTCGTCCAACGCGCCCAGAGAAGGAGCAGTTCGGAGTCATTCTGGGAAGCCACCCAGCAGCCCTCAACACACAGGCTCCTGGTCCCTGATGGGTGAGAGGCCACAGAGTGAAGTGTGGCACTCGGTGGCTTTCAGGGAGCACTGACCCTGACCATGCCGGACACGCTGCCCGCACCACAGCTGAAGGATCAGCGAGGGCCTGGCCTCCTGGGGCACTGTGGTCACCTTGGAGCAGACAGGGATGAGGGGCTACAGGGCTACGGCTGAAACCGAAGCCCCTGTGGCCTGGCCAGGCCTGTGGCAGAGGTCAAGGGCCGGGTCAGGGAAGGTGGTGAGGAGGCTGGTCAGTGGCGGGAGAGCTCCGCACAGCAGGGACCCACTGGCCAGGACCCCACCTGATGGGGACTGAGGACGAATCGCACAGGGTGGGGAGGTGGATTCTGAGGTCAGATGGCCTAGTCCTTGCCTCTCCGTACCTTCCAGTTTTGTGACCTTGGGCGAATTATAGAGAGGAGTGAGGGTGCCCTCCTCACCCTCCTCGGAGAGCGTGTGTGGGGAGCATTCGGGGTGCAGAGTGTGTGCCCCCCGGGGCGTGTGCACAGCCAGCACTGCTGCAGGGGGCAGCCCGACCGATGGCCACAGGTTGAGGCCGCGGAGCTGGGTTTCAGGGAGCAGGCAAAGTGGGAGGAACCGCGCACCCCTCTCTCCTCCAGCTCACGGTCCCTTCAGTCCTTCTACACAACTGAATCCCAAGCCCCAGGGTGTTGTCACCGGGCTGACGGAGTTGATGGCGCTGTTTGCTTTAGAATGAGCCGTGACATCTCTCTGCAGTTCCAGATTAGACGCTGTGCGTTCGACATCAGTGGGAAACGCACGGGGAGGTAAATATTTGCTACTGCCTGTCTCTCTGGTGCTTGAAGACAAGTCTGCCGCCTCTGAGGATTCATGGCTCCGTCCGCCTCTCATTTAGAGTCGAGGCAAACAGTCCCCACAGCACGGAGCCTGTCGCTGTGTCTCCAGTGGAGATAATGTGCCCAGGGCACAGCGGTATTGAATATTGATAAGGATATGACAGCCCATGCTCGGGGTCGGTGTCACATCCAAATGACTGGCGGGGATGAAAAGAAAACAAAATTACTGCCCCTCGGGGAATCTCCCGCCGATCCCGCGTGGCTGCCGCGCTCCGCAGGCCTCTCCTTTCTTCCCCATTAATAACCATGATCCAGCGCCTCTGCCGGGCTCCAGCTACAGGGTAATTGCTTTCTTCCCTCATTTTCCGGGCTGCCGGGCTGTGCGGGCGACAGGGCAGGGTGTGACCGCTGTCCATGCGGCTCTGGACGCCGGTGGTGCCCTCCAGCAGTGGGGTCGCCCATTTGCTGTCTGGTGGACTGAAAGAGGAAAGTCGTCTGGTGGAGCTATTTTTAGACTGCGTCTTCCATTCAGCGGTTATGAGCCTTGGTGCGCTGGGGCTTCGGCTGTTCTGTGGTACCGCCCGGGTCCCCTGTGTCCTACCCATGCCTGCAGGTTTCCTTGTGGCCTGGGAGTCCCCACAGGGCCCAGGCCCTCTGCCCTCTGGGTGGCTGAGCGCTGTGTGGCAGGTGGGCTGTGTGCCAAGGCCGCGGCAGCCTCACCTTCGCCCTCCCGGGGTCGTCACCTGGGCTTCCAAGGCTTATACCCGTGGCGCCCACATGCTCTAGGATCAAAACAGGCCCGCGGCCACCTTGTGTTCTGGACAGTGTCCAGGGTGGTGGATGGAAGCCGCCACGGGGAAGGACGGCTTCTCTGCAGGACCTTCTTCAGAACCGCCCAGAAGGGCCCAGCGCCCAGAGGGCAGGCCTCCTCCTCAGCCTCCCTGGGAGCCCTGGACTGGAGCTGCCTGCCCTGCTCCTGGGTGCTGCTCGCCGGCAGGCCTGACTCTGTGCCAGTGTCCTGCCCCCGCCTGTGCTGGGTCGTGGGTGCTGCCACATGCGCTCACGGGCTGATCACTTAGTGCCGAGTCCTGTGGGAGCGGGAGGCGCCGGACTCCAGGGGCAGTTGGTGGTAGTGTCCTAACCGCGGCCTGGTCCTCGCGGGCCCCAGTGGGCAGCTCTCAGCAACATTGGCATCCCAGGGATGTGCAAGTGCAAACTCTCCATGACCTCCAGACAGAGGGGCAGCTCACCAGGGCTCCCCAGGGAACCCAGGGGTCATTTGCACATCAGTCACATTTTCTGTTTAAGATCTCAGGCCTTTTTCTAGAACGTGCTGTGGTCTCATGTGTCAATCACACATCGGTACCCGAGCCCCTGGTCGGAGTTGGGAGGTGTGGGGGGTGCGGAGGCCATGAGGGTGTGGTCCTCATCAAAGAGGCCCCGGAGAGCTCCCTGCCCCTCCGGCCTTGTGGGGCACGGCCAGCAGGCGCCGTCTGAGGAGGGTCCCCACCAGGCACTGAACCTGCCGAGCCGTGATCTTGCTTCCCAGCCTCAGAGCTGGGAGGAATGAGTCTCCACGGCTCAGGGCACAGCTCAGGAGACGCATCGGTTACGGCAGTGCTGGCACAGGCGGAGGCAGGGGCTCACGGAGCCGTGGACCCGCTTCCCCTGGAAGTGCAGGGACTCACATGGTTGTGCCAGCAACACCTGGGCGGGCACTTCCACTTGTGGGAATTGGGGGTGCACCTGGGGAGCCCCAAGTTCCACAGGCCCCCATGACCCCCCTGCTGCTGCTTGGTGGTGATAGGGACTTTGTGCCCCTAAGAAGCCTCTGGTGTGGACGCACCTGCCCCCGAGGGCCCTCCCCTCCCTGGGCTCAGAGACACCTGTCTGTCCAGGTCATCATTTCCTCACCTGGCCTCTCTGGTCTCCTCCTCCTGCAGAATGCGTTTAGAATGGCAGCTGGCACAGAGGTCCTTCCCCATGTGCTGGGAGTGGTAGGGGACAGGAGGGGACAGCAGACCCAGGGGATATCCTCTCTGCAGGTCCTGCAGGACGCTCACCTTTTTGTCTGGGCTGAACTGATTTCCTCGCGTTCTTGATGCAGCTGAAGGAGGACGTGAGGCAGGCTAAAGTGCCCCTGTAGGAAACCCGTGGCTCTCGGCTCTGCGATGTGCCCATGGGGCACCTGCTGCCCTCAAGGTACCCTTGGCTTAGCGTGTGTGATCCAGGCCAGATGGGTGGTCAGGACAGGTGGGCTGTGTGCCAAGGCCTCGGCAGCCTCACCTACTCCAGGGAGGAGTAGCTACCTACCTTTTCCAGGGGACAGAGGGACTGCTTCGGAGGGTGGGCACGCGGGAAGTGCCTGAGGGCAAGGCTGCAGCGTGACTGCGGGGAGAAGCTGAGGGGCCCTGGTCGGGGAAGTCGCAGGAGCAGAAGCAGAGACGGTGGAGCTGGTGCTGGCAGTGGAGCTGCTTGTGGGGACACTCGGGGTCCGAGTGCTTCTCCCGGAGCCCACGCTCCTCCTGTTGGGGATGAGGTGGAGATCACCGTGAGCTCGGCCTGCCAAGGGGTCTCGGAAGCTCTGCAGTGAGTCTCCCCTTCCAGGATGGGACCTGCAGCCCAGAGCTGCCTGGGCCCGAGGCTGTCCCCACCCTGTCCCCAGTCTGTCCCCTCTGCGACCTCTGCAGTCACTCAAGCTTCACCAGGGAGCCACCTCCATCCTCAGAGCAGGTGTTTGTGGACCCGGCCACAGAGTCTGGAGAGAAATGGGTGTTTCTGCTGCCTAGTGCCGCCGTCTCCACCGCTGTGGGAACATGTCGCCTGGGGCATCCCGAGAGCCCTGGCCACTGTGAAGGTCCTGGAGAGACCCCAGTGCAGGCCACTGGGGGTCATGCTGCCCAGCCCTCCTGACGTCTCCTCGGGGTGGCTGGGAAGCACCTGCGACAGGATTGCCCTGCTCCTGGTCCCGTGTCCGTCCTCTGTGCACGTGGGTGACAGCTGAGTGACCAGCCCTTTGTGCAGGAGCCTCATTTGGGCTTCTCTGCCAGTGGGGGGAGCTGCTGGGGGCCTCATTCCGGCACCAGAGAGGACTCACCCTCCTGTAGGCCCCTGGCTCCCTTGGTGGCCACAGAGGCCCCTCTCCTGGCCAGTGCTCGGCCTTGGCCCTCCTGACGTCACCCAGTCTCCAGAGCTGCTGTCACCCTGTGGCAGTGGTGCTGCCCCTCTCTGGTTGTGGGTAGGGACCAGGCATAAGGAATGTGTTTCTAAGATGGGGGATCCAATGGAGGAAGCCGACCCCCCCACAGCCCCTGTCCCCACAAACCTGCTCCCAAGGCCCCCAGGCCCCAGTGGCCCTGTCCCCAATGTCCCCCTGATGACCTCACCCCCACGTTGGGTGCTGGGTCCTCCCTGCACTGCCACCCGCCTGGCAGCCTGGGTGGGTGGCTGTGTACAGCAGGTCACGCCCTCGAGAACTCGTGACGATGGGGACATTTCTGTGTCTCCCTTCTGCAACACCTAGTCATTCCTGTCCTGTGACGGACGTGAGCCTGGCCTCCTTGGCTCTTGGGTACGCACCTGTCACAGCAAGAACTCGGCAGTGTGCCCTAGCGGCTGCTTTCTTGGCCGCACCCTGGCCTCCAGGGGTCCTTGTGAAGCCCCGAGGGCTGGGAGAGAACTGCGTCCTCCTGGGCACAGGCTTGGTCTGCTGTCCAGGCCGCGTTCTGGGAGCGGAAGTGGAGGAGCCCCCGGATGTCCTGCTCCTGGTCCCTTCAGCCGTCCTTGGCCACCCTGCCCATGGGCATGTGTCCCCTCGATGCCCTGGTTCTCGGGAGGCCATACATCCTGGTGCCTCTGGAGAGTGCTGGAGGACTGGACCTCTGACCTTCAGAATGGCCCCCAAACCATCACGCAGACTTCTGTGAGGAGGGGGACACGTAGCTCCAAGGTCGAGGGCTTCCCACGTTTTGGCAAAAGGGAAACTGGGCGGAGCCTCCCTTGTCCCTTTCTTGCTGCGGCAGTGAAGGATGTGCACGGGCTGTTTGCATAAAAATGAGTGAAGTGCAACAGAAAAGAGCAAAAGGTAAAGGGAGGCCAGTGGCCTCCCCAGGCCTGGGAGGCGGGTGACCTTCCCCAGCGTGACCACAGAGCCTCCTGGCTCACGCGGGCAGCCGCGCACACACGGTGCTCTTAGCTCAGGGAGGGCGTGCTGGCCTCTTGGTGTTGGCCGTGGGGCCTTCTGCCGACAGCTCACCTTCCGCTGGACGTGGTTGGGGGTACAGGATGCCGGGAGCAGGGACCCCGGGCTGCGCCCTCTGTTCCTTCCAGTTCTCCTGCTTGTTCCTTGCAGTTCTCCTGCTCCGTTGCCTTTCTCTCCCACACGTCTGCCTCCCCTGGCCTGAGATTTTTGTGGGGTAAGTGGAATAGCTGGCCAGGAGCGTGTGCCCCGCCCGCATGGCCAGCGGCCTCCTCTGCATGTGGGGCACGTGTGTCGAGGGGCTGCCTGCCCCTCTCCGCCCTGTGGCCTGTCTCTCCAGGCTGTTGCCTTGTCCTTACTGGTTTTAAGAACTCTTTGCTGCTGGGGAATTTGGCTCATGACTTAGGCTGCTGCTCTGACCTACTGCGTCCCGAGTTCGTCTGAGCTGTGACTTTCCCTCAAGGCGCGTTTGCCGCAGAGGTTAAACATGTGCTCGCCCAGATGTATGGCTACCTCCCCTTTGATTTCCAGTCTCCGCATCTTAGGGTTTTCCACTGCAGAGTCATGGTTAGATCTTAAAGATCTACATGTGGCTGCCGATCAGCCAGGAGGCGTCTGGGGTGGATGTAGAGGCTGACCAGCCTGAAAACTTGATGTCACCAAGCCCCTGGGATCGCGTGTCAGGAAGGTTCTGTCCGTTCCCCTGTGTGACGATGGACGGTTTTGAACAGCAGTTCCCAAGTTCCGACAGCAGGTGATGGGCTGCCTCACGGGACCGCAGAGCGGGGGTGAGAGGACTCTAACCCCCGCCCTCCGGCCTGCTGAGTCCTCTCACCTGCCACCTGTGGAGTGCCCAGCGAGGCTGTGCTGGGGACAGCGGGACAGCTGGGTCCCTGCTCTCCAGGGGTGAGTTCTAATGTGAGCAACACCAGACAAGGGTGGCGGAGGAGAGCCCATCGAGCTCGGGGAGTAGCGGGGACAGCAGCAGGGTGACGGGACCCCTGCGGACTGGTGCGTGTCTGGAAGCTGGGTGTTCAGTGCTGTCCAGATGGTTACCTAGCCAGTGGTCTCTGGGGTTATCTTCTCTCCTACTTCACTTCCAGGGTCACGTGGGTGACACAGGGAAACACCGGCAGGTCGCACTGTGGGCGGGGCGAGCTGCGGGTCTCAGCTGATTCATGTCTCTTTTATGATAACCGTGAAGACTTGTCCAGGGGCTTGTCACATGCCAGTTGCCTGATCTCATCATATTCCACCTGAGGAGCCAGGTAGGACCTACTGGCTCCTATTCCAAGGGCAGACGGTTGGTCACCCAAATATGCACCAAGCTCTGTTGGAAGGACAAAGAAAGAGCTTGTGGCGACCTGCACGATGGTTGATTCAGGAAACCAATGAAGGGTAATGGGGGATTAGACACACAAGTAGAGAACAGGCTGGGACCTGGTGGGCACCACCCCGGTGCAGCGTAGTGACCCTGAGTCAGCTCGGCAGCCTGTTGTATAGGATCCATCATTAGAAGGATCGACTGTGAGAAGGTTCTTCAAGGCACTCGGAGGGAAGGACAGACTTCTGTGCAGCCTGATTATATCCGTGGCCCTCCACCCGTGGACAGCTGGTGTTTGAACTTGAGGCCAAGAACTGAACAGCTCCGTGGCTGGCACAGAACTCCGTTTTGAAATGGGCATCACCATAGCAAAAGGGCAATCTTTGATTGGCACCTTTGCACCAGGAAATTCCCAAGAGAGGTACTGCCTCTGCCTTCGGGCAGCTCAAGGACCACGATTCATTCCCTGCTCCTGACAAGAGATGGTAGTGGTCATGGTTGGATGTGAGGTGTCCCCGGAAGCTCCGTGCTAGGGCAGGAATGTTCAGAGTGGGACGCCTGGACTGGACCATGACCTAATCAGCCCCTCCCAGTTTGTATGGACCGACTGGGTGGTGACTGGCAGGTGGGCGTGTCTGCAGGTGGTGGGCACTGGGGGCCCTGGAAGGGTGCGTCCGCCTGTGGCCCCTTCCCTTCTCTCTGCTTCCTGGCCACCAGAATGGAGCAGTGCTCCTCCTCCACACCCTTCCACCATGACGTTCTGCCTCACCTCGGGTCCAGAGCAATGGACTCAGTGCACCATGGACTGAACCTCCAAAGCCATGAGCCAAAATAAATTTTCCCTCCTCTGAGTTGTTCTCGGCAGGTGTTTTGGTCACAGCAATGGAAAACTGATTAACACAATAGTTCAGCAACCGCAGAGCCACTAACAGAGTCCCAGTGATACAGTGTCACGTGGGAATGCGGCATCTGGGGAAGGAGGCTACAGTTCTGAGAAGTCATTGTTCCTAGGAAAACAGTGTGGACTTTTCTTCTTCAGGAAATGACAACAGAGTGAAGTTTAAACATTTCTTTTTTAAATATATTTTTTAGTTGTAGGTGGACACAATGCCTTCATTTTATTTTTATGTGGTGCTGAGGATCGAACCCAGGGCCTCATGCATGCTAGGCGGGCGCTCTACCACTGAGCCACAACCCCAGCCCAAGTTTAAACATTTCCGGTAACTACAACTTCTCCTCACTTGGAGATTAAGTCACGAGGGAGTCAACGGATCACAGAGACGGGAGAACGAGTACTTCAACAGTCGCAGTGGAAAATCCAGAACCTTCCGCAGTTCACGCATTGGTGTTTTACTCCATCTCGGTTCTGTGAGAGTCCTGGTTGTCTTCAAAGTTCCCAAAGGATGGGCAGAATGCAAATGCCCTTGAAATGAAAAATTCATAAATCAGGAGGGTCTGGGGATGAGAGCTGGGGCTGCGTTGCCCCTCTGGGGCGGAGAGGAGCTTGCCTGCACCCCTGCCGCCTGCCCGCTCCCTCACAGGATTCCCCACGAGGGGTACCCCCGAGCCCCGGTGATCCCCGAGGATTCCACGGCCGTGCAGTGGCAGCACCCCATGGCCCATTTCACCTCCAGCTGGCAGGAGTGACAGGAGTGCGAGCCTCCGCTCCCTGTGAGACCCGCCCTGTCCGCTGCCTGCGTACAGATCGGGAGCTTCTCCCCAGGCCCGTGCTGGTGGCCGCGAGGCCTGTGGCTGGGGATTTTTGCGAATGGTCTAATTACGCTCCTGGGCAGGAAGAGCCAGCCAGGCACAGCCTTGACATCAACCAGGACTGTCACATGAAGGTGAGAAGCAGCTGTCGTAGAGCGTCACAGGGCCCCAAGGAGGTTCGGCGATGTCACCATGTACGGGACTCACCGTGTGGCACAGGCATGCATCCTGTGCTCGCGTCTCACCTCGACACGTGCTCTCTCAGATGTCCCTGGCCAGCCCCACTGTCACCCAAAGGGGTCGCCTACGCTGCACTGTGCAGTGAGGAGGAGATGCCACGTCAGGAGCTCAGAGTGAACAATGCTGAATCCCCATTGGGTGTTCAGGGACCACGGTGATTTGGTGCCATGTTGGGAGGAAACATGATGCGGTGGGGCAGAGGTCTGTCCTTTGTCTGCCATGTCCTGGGGCCAGCACCCACCGCTTGTGGAGGCACGGGCTCCTGCCCACGGTGAGACTGGGGTCAGGACCTGACCAGGAGCTTAGGAGGGGCACTACTGGGGGTGCAGCTGTTGGGGGGCTCGAGTGTACCCCTGCTCCTGGGGGTAGCCTGGTTCGGGGTGTTCCACAGGAGCACACAGTCCCCTGAGCCTCCTTCCCTTTGCCTCCCGCCCGTTGAGCCTGGAGCGGCCCTGAGGTGGGGTGGTGTGCTCCCCTTCTCCAAAGACCAATGCCACTGAGCAGAAATGGCGCTGAGGAAACGTGATCCCATTTGGAGAATAAACGAGACTGTTGGGGAGGACGGCTAGAGGGGAACAGTAAAGATGGGCGAATCACACCTGGCAGGTGGACCAGTGCATGGGACACAGGCCCGTGCAGGTGTTTCTTCAGGTGAGGCCTGGCATGGGAACCAGCAGGCAAGGATGCAGCCTGAGGAGAAGTCAGGTGGAGATGGGGACAAGGCTGGGTAGGAGCCTGGTGTTCAGTGCCAGTCGGTTGGACTGGAGTGCCAGGTGGGTCCTGCTGAAGGGCCAGCAGGAGGCCCCGTCAGAGGCCGAGGGGCAGAGCAGGGAGCTACAGAGACGTGTGCAATGGCAGAGTTTGGATCTGCTTTCCTATGGCAGGAAGCCCAGGGGGATGGAAACAGTCACCAGAGGGGGCAGGGAAATTCACTGTGGAGAGTGACCCTGGAAAAGACGGGATCTGAGGCCTCGGGAAGCAACTGAGGCAGGAGGGAAGCCCGAGGTCCTCAAGGGATTTGTGTAAAGCAAAGTCAGGGAGAAAGTGCTAGAACAGAGCGACTATGAAAGGGTCAGAGCTGGACTGGCCTCAGTGAGCTGCCTGGACGCAGGGGGCAAGAGCCGTGGAGCAGTGTCCCCACGGGCTGGGCCAGGAGTTGGAGCTGCAGCACTATCTCCAGGCGAGGGTGAGGTGCAGGGTCGTGGGCAGGAGCCTCTGTTTCTACAAGATGGACAGCAAGTCTGGGGCCTGGTTGAGCCTGGGAGCCTGCATGGACAGGTGGCCTGGCCTGTGCACCCTCCTTATAGAAACGGGGGCAGTAACACCTGCCCTGAGAGCCCCAGAACCCAGCTCAGGGGACAGACTTACAGTGAGCCTGGCCGGAAGGTCCACACACGTGTCATCCTGAAGGACATGGCTTCCCCCGCACACTGGGAACCAGGGCAAGCCGCTGTCCCCTGCGGAAGCTACCTTCCTGCACATGCCCCAGGCAGCTGCTCCCTGGGTGCTGGTCAGACCACACCTGAGCAAGCTCCTGCTGACACGTCATTGCTTCAGCACCTGACAGGTGGACCCCTCTGTCAGAGGGACAGGTGCGGAGCTGAGGGCACTGTGGAAAGGCTGCGTGCCACTCATTCAGCCGGCCACCACTGGACAGGGCACTATGAGGGACAGAGGTCTGCCTTTCGCCACTGAAGTCTTGGAGCAGTCACTGATCTCTTGTGAGCTTCCCCAGCAGATCACATCTCACAGGTTGTCCCTGGGCACTTTCTCCCCACCCCCTGGCCAGAGGGCCCCTCCCTCAACAGATGTCCAGCCTGGGAAGCACGCTTCACCCCCAGGAGCAGGAAGAGTTTCACCACAGCAAGCACCCAGCCAAGGGACCCTCCGCAAGTCCCCTTCCCACCAGCCGACCCCTGGCAGCCACGCCTGGGGAGCGCTGGGAGGGCAGCTTGTCCCAGGGACAGAGGCTTTTCCTCTGCGAAAGCTGATGTGGAGTGGAGAGCAGCCAGGAAACACCAGAGGCTGGGGACGCGCGCACAGCACAGACCTCGACAGGCCTCAGCTGGAGCACAGGGTCCCAAAGCTGAATGGAATCAGCATGGCGGCAGGTACCATCGCCCCCTGCAGAGGACAGGAGGGGTCTCACGGAGACAGATGGCGGGCGGAGAAGCGCTTGAGAAGGCCATCAACTTATCAGACATGGGTAGTGCAGGGAGAGAGCCACACAGGTCACACGGGAGAGCGACACACCGGGAGCGGCCACACCAGGTGCTGGTGGTGCACCACACAGCTTGGGCGCACTTGGCTGGAAACAGCCCCGGTGTCCTGACAAACCAAGCCCGGCACCACCGTCACCCAGCAATCGCCTCTTGGACGTTCACATCAGAGAAACGAAAACCAAGGAAAAGCACACACAAACATTCGTAGCATCTTTGTTCCCGTGTCCCCAGTCTGGGGATGTCCCAGAGCCCCTTCCATGGTGAATGGTCAAATGCACTGCTGTCCAGTGAGCGTGGCCACTGCAGCAGGAGAGGAGCAGACGCAGTGACCGAGTAACGGGAAGTCGCGCTCAGAGAAGAGCATCACCAGGGCAGCCCTGCCTGGGGGTCCCCACGGGACATGTCTGTAGGTGAGAGTGGCTTCGGGGGTGAGGGCTGGGGTCAGGTGGGCGTGGGCAGGTGGGCTCATAAAGGGAATTCTCTTGGTGGTGGGGTTGTTCTGTATCTTGAGGGTGGCGTGGGCACATGACTTTCACAAGTGAGAGAATCATATTCAACTACACACCCCCACTCACACTCAGTGTCACACTCAGTCACATCCCCACTCACACTCAGTGACACACTCACTCAGTCACATCCCCACTCACACTCCGTGTCACATTCACTCAGTCACATCCCCACTCACACTCAGTGACACACTCACTCCTTCACTTCCCCACTCACACTCAGTGACACACTCACTCATTCACTTCCCCACTCACACTCACTCACACTCACAGGGGAAAATGCAGCCAGAGGAGTGGGTGTGACCCTCTGGGACATGCACTGCAATTTCATAAAACGCACCCCCTTGGGAACTGGGGAAAGGCCCGCAGGGTCTCCCTGAGTGATGTGCAAGTCTGTGTGAATCTAATAAAATGAGAAAGCAAGGGAGGCAAGAATTAGTTTTTTTTAAATTGAAAAACTTGGTTGAAGTCAGTCAGAAACCAGCAATAATTGCAAAATAATTGCTATCACTGAGACTACATGGTTATAGGCAGCAATCTAAAGAAAAAGGTCAGAATGAAATGAATAAAATTTGGCAAAAGATTTTGTATCTTATTTTAAAAGGTTGAAAATAGAAGGCAGGAAGAAATTAAGTCAGGTAAAATTGACCTGAAAGAATGCTGGAGAGATGATTTTAACATCAGACCAAGACTGTGAGGGCCAGGACATCGCGCCCACCGTGAAGACGGTAGGGAAGGTGGGAGTTCCCTGATGAAGCCTGTGGGCATCTGGCGGCGTGATCTGCGATCCGCAGGGCAGCCTCAGAATGGCAGGGAGATCCAGGGCCCAGGGCTCCCAGCTGGAACTTGGAACACTCGTCTCAGAAACTGACGGACCACGCAGGTTAGAACGAGGCGGCACTCACTTTCAATACCACCGATGTCCTCGCCTTTCCTGCAGCAAATGAATGCCCATCCTCCTGGGTCAGCAGAGCACCCGGTGCAGAGGGAGCCTCGGCCGACCTGAGCGTGCTCCCAAGTGGTGTGCAGTGAACTAGAGGCTCATCTGACGGAGGACGGCTGGAAACCAAAATGCACTACTACGCAGCCTTGAATTAAGGAGGAGGAAAGAGGAAAACAGTGAAAACACTACGTTAAATCTGCACGGCAAGAACGCTGTAAATTCTGGAAATAAACCTCATGCAATTACAGGAAAGTATTGCAAAGTGATAAGCGTCATGGCCGGCACAGTGAAAATGTTGGCCAAGTTTAAAATTATTTTCTGCATTTTTCTGTATATTTAAAATTTTAAATAAACATGTATGGATTTGGCTAAAGAATTACTCAGACAAAAATAGAGATCTTTAAATACAATTATTAGTACACTGAAGTAGCAAGGGGGAAAATAAAAGAAAGAAAAAAGTGAAGTGTTTGACAGAAGCTAATAAATAAGATAATTAAATCCAAAGAAAAGAGGAAAAAGAGAACACAGAGATAAGAGCTAAGGTCAACGAAATAGAGAACAAAAATCAATACCGAGGATTAGTGAAGTACAAGTTGGTCCTCTGGAAGGATAAATAAGATGACTGACCTCTGATAAGACTGTAGATATCCCAGGAAGTCAATAGCTGCATGCAGGAGGCCAAGGAGAAGAGGCAGGAGGCCAAGGAGAAGATGCAGGAGGTGAAGGAGGGAGAGATGCAGGAGGAGAAGGAGAAGACGCAGGAGGGGAAGGAGAGAGAGATGGAGGAGGCGAAAGAGAGAGAGAGAGAGAGATATAGGAGGGGAAGGAGGAGATGCAGGAGGCAAAGGAGAAGATGCAGGAGGCCAAGGAGAAGATGCAGACCCGGGAGACCTAAGAGACAGGTTTAAAAATAAAACCTACAGAAGAATATGTAGGAATGCATTTGAGATCCACAAGGAAATGGGCTTATTTCTACTGAGGACATAAAGCGTTAAAATGGACATAAGAAAAAATGGAAAACTTAAGTAGATGATGCAAGTTAAAGATGTTAAATGGCAAAAAAAAAAAGTCCCCGCAGAAGATGCCATGGGAGCAGGGTGAGACCTGGAGAGGAAGCACCAGGGCACCTGCCCATCACACTGACAGATCAGGGTGCCCAGGGATGCTGGGTCTATTGTGCCATGCATCCAGGTGCTAGGGACACCAGGTCTGTTGTGCTGATAGATCAGGGTGCCCGGGGACACCAGGTCCATCATGTTGATTGATCAGGGTGCCCCGGGACACCAGGCCTAGGCTCCAGAGCAGGGCCGCTCCTTGTGGTCAGACCGTCCTGCCTGCGCCTGGCTGCTGTGTGCCCTCCCGTTTTCTCTCATGCTCTCGTCTCCTGCCTTGGGAGAGGTAGCAAACTCAAACTTGAAGGGCACACCCCACCAGCGTCCTGCTTGGTGACTTCTCACAAACCTAAAGTGTTCAAGGAACTGCTGCCTTCAAGACAAAGACACTTCCTGCCCCCCAGGGGCCTGGGGTGCCCTCCCCGTCCTGAACCCTCTCCCTGAGACAGCCACTGTCCTGACACTGTGGATTCCCGGTGCATTTAAAAAAATAAACCAACGGAATCACTCACTTGCTTCCTGCCTTCCCCAAGCTGTGCTGGTGAGCCTCACCAGCGTGCCACTCGCAGTGACCCGTCGTCCCCTCTGCAGCACACTGTATCCAACAGGACTGCACCCCTTGTTCCTCCGCCCTCTGTTGTGGACACTTCATGCCCCCAGGCTTTGACAAGTGACATCGTGTGATCATGTGTACATGCAGGTGGCCTCCATTTTTGGTGACTCTGTATTTACTGCTCTCTGAAATTTACTTGTAATCCCCCAAATCATCCTCCCCCAGCTTCCATGGTCAGTCGTGGAAACAGGCAGACTAGGGACGAGTCCATGCCTCCTGGCGGGCAGGTGCCAGAAGGTGTGAATCTCTGCTCAGCTGCGGTCCAGCCCTGTCACTGTGTCCCATGCCAGGGGATGAGAGTCCGAGAGCGAGCTGCCTCTGAAGGGAAGCACCAAGGGACTGAGCTATGTACTGACTGGTGGACGGAGGGGGGAGCAGAGGCCGCGGGAACGGGACCTGGACTTCCTTATGTGTGCTGCTTCAGTACTGGCTGATTCGGGTCTGCGTTGACTTCACACAGTGGGACAATCGTGGACACGAGCCTGTTGCTGAGGATAGACCTGGAGGCTGAGTTGCTGGGTCGCATGATTGACGCGTGCTCCCCATCAGCAGATCTGTCAGGCTCAAGCTGGCATCCCTGCAGGCTCCCCCGGGAACCGGGCATCCTACGCCCCGTCTTCTCCCACACCTGTTCCGAGACATGTAGTCCTTCACCCTGGTTCTGCGTGCCCTTTCCTGATGATGAGTCGTGTTGGAGCGTCTTCTCAGGAGCCGCTGGCTGGCCACTCAGATGCCCTCTTCTGTCACCTCCTGGTGACCAGTGTTTACCCCTGATTTATGGGTTTTCCCTGTTCCCCATGACTCGCGGGAGTTCCTGTGTTCTGGACCTGTGCCTTGGTGGCTGCCGTGTGACAATTTCTCCCCGCCGTGTCTTGCCATCTGATTCTCTTGACCTGGTTTTTCTTTCCTTGACAGTGGAGTGTACTTGGCATGTTGTAGGTACGTGCAGTAGAACATCCATCCTTGGAGTCGAACCTGTGTGGCGTCTCACTGGACGTGTGCTCCTGTGAACGCCGGAAGGTTCTGTCCACTAATCCCTTGTCTGATCCACTGAACTTTGGATCTTCCCTTCCTTAACCACTTTTTATCAATATGAGTTCTTACTATCAATGAGATCAGCCTTATTTGTTTACAGTTAGTGCTTTTTATACTGTTTATATTTTACATTATCTTCTTATTCTGTTCTGTGCAAAGTCATAATACCATCCTGTTTGCGTCTAGAGGTTTTATTCTTTTACCTTCTACACTACGATCTACAATCCAGCCAGAATCGATGCTTGTCCTGCGAGCCAGTGATCGGCATTCCCCCTTGGGGATGTCCAAGGGAGGTGACACAGTGTGCTCAGAGCTGTCCTTTCCCCGCCACTCTGTCTCCATCGATCCCTCCATGGCTTTTCATTCTCATCCCTCCACTTACTCCCTGTTGGTGTCCTAGGGTTTAGCATGGGTCCTGTAAGCAACATGGAATTGGACTTTGATTTTTCATCATGATTAAAGTCTCTGCCTCTGAAATGCAGTACTTACCTATGTGTAGGTAATGGACACGTGGGCTTAGAAATCTCTCTATATTACTATCTTCCCATCTATTCATTCACGTCTCTTTTATGGCTCTTGTTAAGACTACACTTCATCAATTCAGTATTTTTAATTTTTAAAAATTCTCCTTTTAGCTAGCCAGCTGCATGTTCCTTTAGCACTTGGTTTACGATTACCCCAAAGAGCTCGCTATGAATCCTTGACCTTTTAGTCTGACATAAATCAGGACTTTCCCTCTCCTGGACAGTGCAAGGCCCTGAGAACAGTCCCATTCCTCTCGAGTCTGTTCCTGTGTGCTGGTGGTCGCCTGCTCCAACTCCACACGGGTGCAATTAGCTAACGAGGGTGTTCCATTAGCTCCCTGTGCCCTTCCCTCCTGGACCCGCGGTCGGCCTCGTTCTTGGTCGGGATCATGTCCTGCGTTATGGCTGTAGTGCTGATGAATTCTCTCAGTTTTACTGTTGAGGAAAGTTAAACATAGCCGTATGATCCTAGATGGGCCACAGGTTCTTGCCATATCTGAAGGATGTTGTTTGGTTGTCATCTGGCTTCTGCCCTTTGTCACCCATGTCTCGGTTCCTTTGGAGCTGCTGAGTTGCTCTCTGCCCCAGGGGCCAGCAGCTCCACTGTGACCAGCTGGCATGTGTCAATGCCTTCCTGTATCGCAGCTCCGTGCTTCTGAACTGTGGTTTCTTGACTCTTGTCAATACTCGAGAATTCTCAGCTGACAGATCTTCTAGCACAGCTTCCGCCTCATTCTTTCCTCGTCCTGCTGATTTCATCATTCATGGTCGTGGGCTTTAAAATAGTGATGATTACTATGATGAGGAAAATGAGAGGGCCGGGGCTGTAGCTGAGAGGTAGAGCGCTCGCTTAGCATCTGCACAGCCCTGGGTTTGTTCCTCGGCCCAGCAGAAAAAAAGGACATAGAGGACACATTGGAGAATTTCAACAGAGAACTGGAATATATTGAAAAATCAAACTGAAAAGTAAGTAAAATTTAGGACTCAGTAGATGGATTTAGCAGATTAGACACAGTAGAAGGAAGAATTATTAAATGGAACACAGGGCTGCAGGAAATACCTATCATGAAATTGAATGGTGGACAAAAGATGAAATTTCATTTAAAATCCCAGATTGTTGGCTTTGCCTGAAGGTAAAAATTCCCGTCACTGTTGAGCTGCATTCTTCATAGCCTCAGTCGGCTGAGCTTCTGAACGTTCCCCGTGGAGGGGTCTGTCCTTTCTGCAGGACACTTGCTCCTCTCTCAGGCTCTACCAAGGGCTGCTGTGGTCCCTGTCCTGCTCTGCTCCCTGTGCAAAGCCATAACATTATCCTGTGCCCCTGCTCTGCTCCCTGTCTATACTGCGTGTTGGGCACACCAGGCGTCTGAGCTCCATCTGTGTTGATAGGATCCGGCACCAGGAACAGGGTGTGCTTGTACGTTGGTTGGTTGGCAAGGTGACGGAGTGTGTATGTGGGTGTGGTGACAGGTGAAGGGCTAGTGGGTGACAGGGTGTGGTTGTGCTGGTAGGGTGGGGTGACAGTCTAGGTGTGGGGCAGTGTAGTACACGTGCCTGGCTGGGGGTGGTGGCTGAGGACTCTGAGTGAGGTGGCAGGAGCAGGGATGCTCAGGGGCTGTGCAGGGCTGGGCAGCTGCATCTGGAGATGCAGGTGGACTATGGGCAGCCTTGCAGACAGGTGGGTAGGAGGGGCTGACCCCTGTCATAGCAACGCGCTGTTCACAGCCAGCCCCTCTGGGTCCTCCAGTTGAGCTGCCATTGCTGTATGAACCTAGTTTGTCACGTGCCAGCCCGACAGGCCCGGATGTGTCGGGAGACCGCACCGAGCTCATTTCTGCGCCTCTCCCCTCTGTCCTAGCTGCGAGTGTCCGCTGCTCCAGAAAGTGTGGGAGGCTGACTTGGAGGCTTGCCGGCTGCTGCTGCAGAGACTGAAGCTCCAGGATGCAGACAGCACCCTGTCTGCGGAAGACGAGGGGCAGAGGGACGGCATGCACTGGCCCCGCTCCGAGGACGAGGGGAAGGCCCTGTCACAGGCTTCCCCGAAGTGGAGGGCTCTCCACACCCCCGACTCACACTGTGCAGCGGGAGGAGCACAGAAAGAGGTTTGTCTTTTCCATGTGGCTTCTTGGGGCGCCTTCTGAGGGTCGAGTGACCACGTGGAGGTGGCCGTTGGTGCTGGGATGGCTGCCATCAAACCAGGCACACTTTGAGCTTTGAATGACGCGTGAATATGATCACAAAACAATGTCAAGTTTTGTGTAGAAGTTGTAATTATAGATAGCAGAGAAACTTCTCAGCATGTCACTGTTATTTTTATTGCGATTTCAAGGCTAGAGTTCAAGAGTAGGCATTACTGTGGAACAATCGTGCACACCCTGTGTGTGTACGTGAGATTCCGCACACGTGCTGCAGCCGAGGTCCCCGCTGAGCCCTTGCCTGTGAGCGCCTGGGCTCCCAGAAGTGGCGGGTGAGTGAGCAGCACAGCAGGTTCTCAGAGGCCCGGCGGCGTGCTTGGGAGTGGACGCTGCGGTGGGCAGACTGCCGTCGTGACCGCGCCTGTCCAGCAGGCTGAGGTGACGGGGCCCCTAAAGGCCAAATGAGGAGCAATATGTGGATGATTCAGCAATCCCAGGCCACAGGGCCTGTCCCAGAGTGGACTGTCCAAGGTTGGACAGGAAGTCGTCATGGACGGTCTTGCAGAGTGTCCCTGCAAGAGGACGAGGCTCTGGCACCCTGTGCAGCAGCTCTGGTCGGAAGCCACGGGTCCTTCGTGACCTCCCGGCTGTGTGTGTTTGTCGGGTTTGACTCAACAGCTCTGTTTGGATCCTGGCCACTCCTGCTCCCTGGCCGGGCCTCTGGAGCTCGCGGGGAGGTGTTGAGGACTTGACCCTGCTCAGGTGGCTTGGGAGAATGCTCTGGGGTGAGGGAAGCACCAGCCGAGCATGGGGTGGGGGCCTGGGTGACAAGGGCCCTGGGGCCACACCTTGAAGGCAGGGCTGGCTGTCCCAGGTGACTGTCAGGAGCTTCCCGTCACCACTACAAAGCAGGACCGTCTCTTGCTGAGAGAAAGTCTCACTCTGGCTGGCGGTTCTGGAGTCTTGGTCCATGGCCACCGGCCTCAGGCTTGGGCCTGTGGTGGCCCGTCATGGCAGAAGCACTTGGCACAGCAGAGCCACTTGCTGTGTGGCTGGGGAGCAGAAGGAGGAAGGGCTGTCCTTTGAGGTCCCACCCTGATGACTTAACGGTTTCTCACAAGGTCCATAAGTTTCCACCCCTCCCAGCAGTGCCATGTTGGGGTGAGCCTCCAACCCCTGGCCTCTGGGGACCCCTGAGATCTGAACAGTGGGGGTCCCAGGAGGAGCTGGGTGGGGGAGCCATGCCGGTTACTGCAGGGGTCTCCTGGGTCAGGGCCACAGGGTCACAGCAGAGGGTGCCTGCAGGAGTGCCCTTGCCTCCTTCCCCTGGAGGAGGAGACGTACCTTCCCACCCACTGGAAGTCCACAGCTGAGCACCTGTAATGAGATGGAGGAGAGGGCACACAGGGTAAGTCCCGAGCGACACAGGCCTTCAGGAAGGGAGAGCCGAGGACACGGAGCCTGCGTGCTGACCACTGACCGTGACCTGGGGAGAGGCAGGGTGGAGGGTGCCACGGTCAGGGCTGAGAGCCGCTGCTGATGACCTGGGGGCCTCGCAGGGCCTGGTCAGATCCCTGGGTCCCCATGCTGCAGACGTGAGGCTGTTCCTTTCCTCCTGGTAGAGGGAGGGTCCTAGGGCGTGCTTCAGAGGGAGGTGGAAGCCCTGTGCCCACCTCCAGAGAGAGGGCAGAGCGGGCTCAGGGCTCTGCAGCTGCCTCTGGGCCCAGAATGCTGAGTCCTGGGGCAGCGTGTCCCTCCCCTCCCCACGGCTCCCACCCTCCAGCCTCTCCGAGGATGACTTCCCAGGTGCAGAGCGATTGGTCTTCGTCCATCAGGTTCCAAGCACCTGCTGCTTTCAGTGTCTGGCTGTGGAAAACAGCTATGAAGCATAAACCTGAAGAGCACGAAACTCGAGGTCAAGGACGAGTGAAGAGCAGGTCTCACACAGAATGCCTGCCTGACTCCAGTGCTGATGTGGGTCCTGCAGCTGCTCCTCCCCCAAGCTCCCGCCCTGTGGACCCTCTCCTCGGGGAGGCGCCCACGGTTGCGTGTCGCATTCTTGGAGAGGGGCCCTCGCCGACCTTGTGTTCCTGCATTGCGGCGTGTGAGTCCCCTGAGCTGAGGCTTTGCTTTCTGGGGTTCCTGTTACCTGTGGTCAAATGTGGTTGCAAAGTGTTAAATGGGAAATTCCCGAAATAAACAGCTGATAGGTCTGCACCGTGTGCTCCGAGCGGCCTGCTGACATCGTGTGCCCTCCTGCTCGGCCTGCCTGGACTGTGGGCCATGCCTCGTGCAGGGTGTCCACGCTGTGTGTCAGCCACCTCGGGCGCCAGGCGCTCATCATGGTGTCACAGAGCTTCCGTTTCAGTAGCTCTTGGTTGACTTTGTAAAGGCCCCAGTGCAGGAGTCACGAGGAAGCGGTTCAGATGCAGCAGACGCTGTGAGTTCGCCCTTGAAGTGAAAAGGTAAAAGTTCTCCACCTAAAGAACACGATCCACACGCCGAGGTTGCCAAATCCACAGGACACAGGTATTTACAGAGAGAGACCATTTCTCATAACTTTTATTGCAGTACTTGTTATAATTATCCTATTTTATTATGTTTTTATTTATTGTTGATCTCTTTCTGGGCCCAATTTATAGGATCAATTTAACTTGGCCCCAGGTGTGCCTGTGTAGCATACCCAGGGTGTGCCAGGTGGTGCTGCCTGTGGCATGGGGCACCCCCTGGGGTCCTGGAGCGCATCCCCCAGGGTAGGGGACTTGCTCACAGAGAGGCAGCCACTCTCTGGATTCGTGACACCTGAGTTCTTGAGATATGGATGTTTTCTGGGAGGGCAAAATTATGGGACAAGTAAGCAGATCACTTGTCGCCAGCAAGGGGAGGGAGCTCTCTGGGAGCCGAGGGGAGGGAGTTGGGGGATCAGAGAAGCACCTGTGTCTTGTGGTGAGGTCACAGCTGTGTGCACAGATGTGAATCTGTAACTTCGCGCCATAAAGCGTGGATTTCATTGTGGGTAACTGGGCGGTGGTGACTGAGCATTTTAAAAAATGTCTTCCTACTTAAAATCAGAGCTATGGGTGTTTGAATGGTTGCGTTTGGCTCAGGACTCAGCAGCCAGTGAGCGTGGGGAAAAGAGGCCCGGGGCGGGCACAGTGGCACACTCTGGGGACCTTGCAGGAGCATGCTCAGCTCCAGGGTTCAGGGCCAGCCTGGGCTACACAGTGAGGCCATCAGCAGAAACAAAACAGAACGAGAGGCCTATGCTGGGAGCTGGTGGCCGGGGGCCGGGGCAGGCCTGGTCCTCTTCTGCTGAGAGCGCAGAAGCGGGAGAAAGGGCACAGGGAGGCTGGTCAGTGCTGGGTCGACTGCCGTCGTCCTTCTGGCAGTCACAGTGTCCGTCATGGAGCAGTGGCAGCAAGGGGCAGTTAGTGGAGGGCACCAGGGGAGGCCGCTTGGTACTGGCGAAGCCCTCTGTGCTGGACCCTGCGGCACGGAGTAGGAGGGCAGGCGTTTCGGTTGTCCGCCTTGGATTCCAGGGAGCCTCTGAGGTCTGGGATTGGGTGTTTATCCTGCGGCTACAGCGTCTGCGGTGCGCTGAGGTTGGCCTGGAGGCCGCTGGGCTGGCCCCCCTCGCCGGTTTCCTCAGAGCAGTGTGATGACGGTGAGGTCGTCGGCTTCTTTTAGATCTAGATCTTCCACGAAGGACTGCTGACTCCTCACAGAGGTCCGCGGGGAGGTGGGTTTCAGAGCCTCTCTGACTGTGTCTGGCCAGGGTGGCAGGTGCATTTCGGTGGCCCTTTGTCCCTGCAGGAGCTTTGTTGTGGACTAGTGTCTGTGGTGGGGCCCTGCAGGCTGCTTGGCACCTTCCCCATCTCACAGCCCGGCCCGCGGAGGCCTGGTGATTGGTGTGGGCTCTGCTAGTGGAGGCGGCAGTGTCCCTGGGCACGGCAGCTAGTGCCTGTCACCTCGTCAGAGCCTGTTCTTTTCTGTTCTGTTCCATCAGCACCCCAGGCCTTGCTGAGGACTCTGGGAACAGCCAGCTGCTGTCGGCCTGGTTCACAGGTGTTCCAGGAGCTGGGAGCAGAGGGAGCTGGGAGCCCGGTGGGCCAGGAGCCCTGCCGCCGAGCTGTTCTCTCGTGCCTGCTATTCTGGCCCCCATACCTGCGGCCCTCTCCCGTCCGCAGCCTGTGCTGCGGGGTGCTTTCTGTTTCTGCCACGTGACGAGCTCCCCTCCTGCAGGGCTTCCTGGACGGCATCACCCCTCCATCCAGCTGCTTCCTGTCCAAGCCAGTACCTGCCACTACGAAGGCAAAAGAAGAGAGGCCGGGAGAGGAGCTGACAGCACTGGGCCATCTCACGAGGTGTCTGAGCGGCCAGCGTGCCCACGCGTCTGGGCCCCGAGGAGCAGCAAGGCAGGCCGGACACTGCAGCTCTACCGGTTCCGATTTCCACCTCCAGCTCTCGTAGGCTAGGAGGGGAAGGCCTGCTGCCTGTCCCGGCCCGTCCTCAGCGTCACCGCCCGCAGGCCTGTCACAAAGGGCGGTTGTCAGAGGAAGCACAACAGAGCCATGAGATCACAGCTCCGTGTGACAGGGAGCCTTGAGAAATGGGACCCTAGGACTCAGGGAGAATTGATGAGGGTGGCAGTCATGCAGAACTGTGGTGGCCACGGGGCCACCTGAAGGTCCCTCCTGTCTTCTCTGTGTCCCATTCCTCCCCTGCACGGGGACAGACCCCTCTGCAATGAGGGTCTTCCAGGGAACACACCACATGTTCTTTGTCCATTCATCTGTGGATGGGCAGGGGGACTGGCTCCGCAGCGTGGCCATTGTGAGTTCTGCTGCTGTCACATGGAAGTGGCTATGTTCCTAGAGCGTGCTGACTCCGTCCTTCCGGATAAACACTTGGCGTACAGATAACATCCAGAGCCAAGCAAGAGTCGGGCAAGCGAAGGCAAGTGAGGGATAGAAACAGGAGAAGAAAAGTGAACCGTCTCTGTGTGCTGATGACATGATCCTACATCTAGGAGGCCCAGGAAGCTCCACCAGAAGACTTGTAGAGCTAATAAATTCAACCAAGTAGCAGAATACAAGATTGGCCTATGAAATTCAATAGCTTCCCTGCCTACCAATAACGAATCTAGCGAGAAAGAGCTCAGGAAAACTCTCCCATTCACAATTACCTAAAAAAATCAAAAGACAAACCTTGGGAATGAGTCCACCTCTTTCCTCAGCCGCGCTGCCCGGCTTCCGGGGGAGGCTGCTGCGTGTCCTCCCAGCTGCAGCTCCAGCTCTCCCTGGATACGTCTCTCATGGGGACCCGCTGCCTCTGAGCTCGCAGGGCCGAGACCGGCTCCTCCTGTGCACGGGGGCGGGTGGCCTCCTGCAGCTGGCGTGGCTCTTGTGGTTTGATGTCTTCGGGGAGAAGGAGAGAGCTGGACGAGGAAATGCTGCCCTGCAGCCAGGAGCAGAGCAGGGAAGCCGCCAGGACCCCACAGGACAGGCGCCGGCCCTCGGAAGTCACAAGGGAGAATCAAAAACAACCCCGTGCACTTTAAACCTCCTTTTAAAACTGAAAACCTGCACATCCGCCTGTCTTTCGATAAGGACCTGCGTTTCCGTGTGTGTGGGTTTGCTCCAGGCGTCCCCGGGACCCTCCTGCCCAGTCCTCACCCAGATGTGGCGTCCCATCTCCAGGTCCGGTGCCTTCTCTGCCCGATCTCGCAGCTGCCCTGAAGCAATCCTGTCTCCCCGTCTCTTGCTTCAACATGGTGGGGTCTTTCCAAGGTTTTGACCTTTGCTGGGGAGATAAGAACCTTTTTCTCACACTACTTAATATTTCATGGATTTACATAGTGTTGATTTAAATTGTAAAATTAGGATTTTAAATACAACTGGCATAAACAGGTTCAGAAACAACTCCACCAACGGAGCCGAAGTTCCCTGCCTGGCTGGGCCTGTTCACTGGGCTCCTCAGGCTCCCTTGGCCCCTCAGTTAATGGCCTGGTTCCCAGCCTCCTCCTCTTGCCCTGGGGAGGAAGTCTACTCTCTGATCTGCCCTCTCGCTTCCCTCCTTCTGGAAAACGGAGGTGGCAGCCTGGGTGCTCAGGGCCCAGGTCCTTCCTCCCCTCATCAAGCACAGCTGGTGCCTCTGGGGAAGACGCCCTGGGGGTCCTGGAGACTCTGCCCCCTCGGAGTTGTCCTTACGTGGTGAAGACGGGGTCTGTGGCGGATGGTCACCCGAGCGGCCTGGGCACGCACATGGTGTTAGCGACTGCTGGGTGGGCCCTGCGAGCAGCTGAGAGGTTTTTAATCGGGGGTCCTGTTTCTGGAAACCAGCTCACATGCTGCCCCTGGTCAGCCAGGCCGCTTCCGACTGCACACCGGGGTCAGGACTGCCAGAGAAGGAGCTTCCCAGCCAGGAGCCAGTCCTGCCACGGAGCCTGCAGGAGGCCTGGGCTGCGTGCTGTGGCACTCCTGCACGGACTCACCCTGTCCCAGTGGGAAGAGCGTGACGGTCTCCCTGCCAGCCCCCTGGGGCTCACCTTGCCAGCTTTGGCCACACCTGCCCCCTGCAGCCCAGGGGCCATCGCTCCCACAGCGCAGTTGCCATTTCTCTGACAAAACTAGAACCCGAGAGCAACAAGCCTGCGAGGTGGTGTAAGGGGGAGAGTGGCCCTTGCCCTCCATCTGCGGGGTGCACACAGCGCCTGGCGAGGGAAGAACGGGGTCTCCACAGCCAAAGGCTCCGTGAGCCCAGGTGCCCGAGCAGCAGCATCGGAGTCCGTAACCCTCAGCCTCGTGGTTGTGTAGTTTGCAAAATACACTTGGAGGTTTGATTTTCAAAAAACCACAAAATGCGCGTGGCTGGACTCTGGCCTCCACTCCCTTCTCGTGGCTCCTCTTCACTCTTTCTCGTTTGCCATTTCTTAGCAACAGGCGGCTCAAAGGCACCTTCCCTTGAGCATCCTCCGGCTGTGCGCCATTGTACTTCCTACATGTCTTTAGGGTTCGGTGTCCCTGTCCCCAGAATCTGGGTCTTTTGTGGTGTGGTGATTATTCAGGGCCAGTTGATGCGTGGGTCTCATTTACTAATGGTGCTGGTGGGGTCTGGGCTTGCTGAGCTCCGACGCCTGAGCCCAGGGCACTACAGGGGAGCAGTCCTCAAGCTCCTGAGTGGCCATGTGGTAGGAAGGTGGCTTTCTAAGACTGTCTCCGTGCCCTAGAGACCACAGCCAGTCAATGCAGACAGCCTGAGCCAGCCGCTCCTCCTCCTGGCTGTCTTGGCTCTGTTGACCCCTCCTGTCCCCAGCTCCTTCTCTGAGGCAAGTGCGAGGGACCCTACAGACCACTGGCTGCCTGCTGTGACCTGCCGAGGTCTAGGCCTTCCGGTGGGTGCTTCACCCTTTCCTAGCCACAGGGAGCTTTAGAAGTCATACCCACCTGCTGAGGTGCAGCCACGTGACTTGGGTGTTGGCGACTGGGCTTTATTCAGGGCAGTGACAAGGCAGCCCTGCCTCTGCATCCCAGGCATTTACGCACTGACGGTGGCACTCAGTGCGTTTGAGCAAGATGAACCGTGTCACAAGATCTGTTCCAAATGGACGTGAGACGTGCTCTCTGTAACAGAGAGGTCGTGGTCTTGGTCGTGGTCCTGGGTGGACATTCTTTATGTAGACCATACTTTTAAAAAGGGAGAGAAAACCACAGAGCATTCCTCAATGCATTTGCCACGCAAATATCCTGGAAAACAGCCGTAAGGGACATGTTGGGGGCTGTGGCTTCAGTGCTGAACTGAGGAAACGCCTGCAGCCGGCTGAGCTCACGGATGGCACAGGCACGTCGCCTTGCCTGCCCGGACAGCAGGTGAGCCTGGAGGCCAGCGCCTGGTCCCGAGGCTCAGCCTGTCCTGGGAGGCGTTCACGCGAGCAGGGCAGGCTTCATTTCTAATGTTCTTTGAACTTGAACAGAGCTGCTGCTGGCGAGTGCGACTGCAGGGGGCTAGGTGACACCAGGGAAGACTCCGCCGCCCGTCCTGTCTTCCCCGTGTGGCCTGAGCTTTGGCTGTGGGAACCAGGGGTCTCTGTGGGCGGGCAGCTGTTGTGGAGCCTTACCCCGTGGCCAACGCAAACGGGATCTGGGCCAGTGGCCAGGGAAGAGCCAGAGCCCAACACCTACGCAGGGCCCCGGCGAGGGCTCTGGGAACCGCCTGCACCCACCCCTGCCCTCAGGAGCCAGCCCTCGGGCCAGCATGGTGCATCTCCCGCGGGCCAGGCTGCAGGGTGCTCGTGGCCTCCCGGGTTACCCTGTGTCACCGCGGCACTGGTGCTGCAGTCACAGAGCACCTCCTGTTCTGCACTTGACGCCTTCCTAGGCCTCTCACTGCCTCTCGGTGGCAGGACTCTCACCAGCAACTGGAGAAGGCAGTGATTCAGGTCCTCTCCATCCAGCACCCCCTCCAGGCGTGAGCCGTGTGCTCTGGGGAGCCTCGTTGAGGAGCTGCTGCCCGAAGCCCCGTGTGCTCCACGGAGAGCTGGCGCCACAGCAGCGCCCGCCTGGTGGCAGTCTAGCTGAGAGTGTCCTATTCCAACGGCAGGTTCTGTTCAGACAGAGAGGAAAAACACCCAGCCTGGTGACCCGTCAGCAGGATCTGCCGCCTGGGGCGGCCTGGCTGTCGGCACGGTACTCCCTGCCCTTGAACGTGAGCGCAAGGCTAACGTTTTGAATGTTGGTATTTTCCAAGTGTCATAGGCAAGGACTTAGGCTTGCTTGTGGGAAGTAGAACTAAGTAAAAAAAGGAAAAAGGTCCTCAGAGGCCCTGGCCAGGGTTTCTTCCTGCCGTTCCAGGGTGCGCGGTTCAGGCACCTGCTCCGGTCAGCGGCTGACGCCTTCCTGGGTCCTGCACCTTCACAGATGAGGGTCTTCAGGAAGTCATTTTAACAGGAAAATGCTGCCCGATGTAGGGAATCCCGTTTACTGATCTAAACCATGCTCCCCGAGGTGGGGGACTCCTGCAGGGGGTGACATCGGCTCTGAGTCGACACAGCTGCTGAACATTTCCGGCCCTTCATTCAAGCCTACAGCTTGCTCATGAGGTGAGCTAAGCAAGTGCCGTCTGAAATGCTGCCTGGCTGAGCCGGTGCTGCCGGCTCCCTCCCACGCCCGGCTGCAGGGCTCTCCTGAGCCACCAGAGCCCCGTGTGTCAGGTACGGGTTTGTCAGGCAGGATGCAGGGGCTGCTGTGGAGCTGGGGCATTATCCCAGACGGGACTGCTCCTGTCTGCAGTCAGGCAGAGGAGTGGGTCAGCATCTGGAAAAGTCTTCACACCAGTTCCCCTATTGGCTCTCACTCCGTGGAGAGACAATTTCCTGCAAGTGCAGTCTGAGAAAGAGCGAAGCCTCCTCAAGAACTTTGTATCAGTCTATTTTCTGTTGCTATAACAAAATACCTGAGGCTGGATACTTAATAAAGAAAAACAGCTTCATTTAGCTCACAATGGTGGAGCCTAAAAGTCCAAGGTCAGGCAGACCCATCTGTTCGACCCCTTGGCTATGTCCCATCATGGCAGATGACATCATGACATGAGGAATAGATCACACGGTGGGGCAAGAAGCCAGAGAGCTCCGTGGACCAGGCTCACTTTCTATACTAACCCACTCTGAGGGAACTCACTCTGCGAGACCAGCATTCACCCTGGCCAGCACTCCGAGGGACTTAGTCACTCACAGTTCCCGCTGCTCTCTTGTAGTCCCCCGCAGTGGATCTCGGGATGCGAACCTCAAAGCCCCCGGGCTAACAGAGTGCATGTCGAAGCAGCCACGCCAGGCTCTAAATGTCATCCAGCATCCCGTGACACCATCGCTCAGGGCTCTCCTGGGCCACCACGCCTGTGCTCTGTGGATGTTGTGACTGTAAAAAGCTGCAATGGCCAGGTGGGTGGGTGGATGCAGCCACGTCTGCAGCTGTCAGCAGCGCTCTGTCCGCACCACGCCCCCAGCGGCTCCCCATGGCAGGCAGCAGGCGGGAGCTGGGTTTGCCCTGCAGTCCGGCTCTTGCCTGGGGCTACCCACCAGACCACCGGCCCACCTTGCTCAGCTCCCTCCCCAACAGTCGGGCGCAGGATCCACCTCCGGGGAAGGTGAGGGGCATGACAGCTCCCCCACTTCCCTGCAGCTAGCCAGCCATTGGTCCATTCCTCAGCCTGTGCTTCCAGCCATTGGCTGACCCCTAGCCCACCAAGTTCAACAGCTTAAAAGGAGGCTCCCCGCCATGCTCTCTCTCTCTCTTTCTCTTCAGGGCAGACACTGTTTGTCCATCTCATAAAAGTCTCTTGCGGGAGTTCTCGAATCCAGAGTGGTTTTTCTGGGCACTTTTTTCACTTTCCAGTTGTCAGATGTTCCTTGCTTTTGTAGCAAGCCAGTGGCTAAATCTGAAGGCACACCTTAATTCTCTCCCTTATGAAAAGCCCTTGGTGTGTTTTCTAAGCCTTTCGCTGTTAGTTGGAGGAACTGCCTCTGTGTTTGGTCAAGTTTTCATTCTGAACTCATTTCTTGCTTTTCTCGTCCTTTCATTCTAAGATTTCCTATTTTCTTTCAAAATTTTCTTGACCTTGTTTATTTGTTTCCTTTGACTGTGGATGGACACCTGGGGCCTTGGGAAGAGTGGCCAGCCCCTGGCTCTTGTCCACTGGGAGTTCTCTGTCACTCAGGAGGACCTAGCACATGTCGGAGTGGATCATTAGGAGGTGGCACCATCCTGTGGAGCTTGGCAGAGGGGCGGGGTGCAGGAGGACGGGGGGAGTCCCTGGGCCTGCACCCAGGAGTGGCAGTTGGTGAGGAGAGCTGAGAAGCTAGAATGGTCGCCTTGGCCTCAGACCAGCTTGTACATTTGCCAGGCTTGGACTCTGCTCTACGGTGGTTTGTGCAGGACAGTGACACTGAGGGCCCATTACTGGCTCCTGTTCAGGACACACGTTTGAAGGGGACGACTTAGAGGAGCAGGCAGTTCCAAGACTTAACTGTTCCTTCACCAAACTGATGGATTCCAAGTACCTGCTGAGTACCAGGTGCCCAGGTGGGACCAGAGCAGGCAACATGGTCATCCCTGGCCTTGTGGGGCCTGTGCTTTGGGGTGGGGAGGAGGTGGCGACAGAAGAGCCAGCATGCACGCATGTATGAGTCTCCTTCTTCACGTGCCTCTGGTGGCCAGTGTGCAGACCTGGTCAGGTTCCTGTGCCTTTGAGGAAAACCCCTCGTCCCCTCTGGTCAGCCCGAATGCTCCTGTGACACTGCCCCCACCCCCAGCTTTTGCTAGAATTCCTGTAACAGCGGGAGTTCTCCCGTGAAGGCAGCTGGGGAGTCCAGGCTTCCTTCTGAGGAACCGTCTCAGGAGTGACGCTCTGGAAGTCAGGCTTTGAAGCCACCAGATGGGCGTGGGGGCTGTGGACCTGTTGATGGGCTCCTCGTTCCGTCACAAGCTGGACGGGGCTCCGTTTCCCATGACATCCTCCAGGGGAGGCAGAGGCTCCAGTGTGGTGCCCAGAGGCGCAGAAGCCGGGGGAGCCTGGGAGGTTTCCCTGGGTGTCCTGCCTGCGTTCAGAGCCTGGCATTCCTATGGCTCACGTGTGACCCTTTTCTCTTTCTCTGGCCAGGAATCTCACATCTTTTCCACAGACCTTGGAGAGAAATGTGAAGCCATAGGCACGAGGCTGCTGCACTTGGAGGATGAACTTCACGTGGCGATGCAGAGTGGTGACGAAGGGCTCCTTCATATCCTTTCCATCTCATTTTGTGACAGTCTAACAGTCGCCTCATTTCCCCTCCACAGCAGCTGGAGCAGGCGTTGGGGCCGCCTGGGTGCGGCGTTTTCTCTCTAGTCTTTGGTAAGCAATTCGGCATTTTTGCTTAATCTGACCACTAACAATCAGCCAGAGGCCAGACGTGCATGCAGTGACACCAAAGCAGAGTGAAGTTTCCAGGGAGAGCCGAGCCGAGCTGTGTGGCCCTGGGAGTAATCAGAGCCGACTCTAGACAGGCTCAGGTCCTTAGGGGCTCCCCCGATGCCCAGAAACCAAAACCTACCCTCCAATTTCTTGGTCCTCCAGCTCTGCCATGTGACGGGCGTGGAGTGTCCAAACCAGCAGCGTTTGGATCCTTCCTTCTCAGTGTCCAGTCAGTGCAGGGGTCAAGCTCCACTCACCTTTCTGATTCCTGGTGATGGGCGGGGTCACTCTGTCAAAGTCTGCTGCGGTGAGGAAGGGGCGCCAGGGCTGCTGGCTCAGGCAGGTGTCCGTGTGAAGCCCTGTGTCCCAGGTGACCTGTGGGGCTGTTTGCCTCTGGCCAGTGCTCCCCAGGGCAGGTGGATGGAGAGCTGCGCAGCCCAGCCTGTGCGTTTTTGGTTATTAAAGTTGAGTGGACACTTTCTGGCTGCAGTCCACCCCCTGGTCACTCAGCTTTCTGTTCAGGAGTCTGACTTCTATGAGATGTTGTTTTAGGCAGCTTTCCTCACTGTGACCAGAGGACCTGACCAGAACAACATAGAGGAGGAGGAGTTTATTCTGGCTCGTGTTTTCAGAGGTTCAGTCCCCAGTTGGCCAACTCCATAGCTCTGGGCCCAAGGCGACGCAGAGCATCATGGCGGACGGGTGAGGGGAGGAAGGCAGCTCAGGACACGGCACCAGGAAGCACAGGGAGTCCCACTCACAGGGACAAAGCATAAACCCCATGGGCATGCCCCAGTGACCCAACGCCCCAGCCACACCTTCCCGCCCAGGGTAACCACCTAGTTGGTCACGATCTAGTCAATTCACCTCTGCAAACGAGCCTGTGGGAGGCAGCTCATCCCTGAACCGTGCTGATGCGTTCATGGAAGTTCAGCTGTTGGGACCTTGCTTAGTTTTGCTGTCTTCCTTTTCACATTCCAGTTCTTTGCCATGATTTAGTTTGTGTGTGTGTGCAAGAGTGTGTGTGTGTGTGGGGGGGTGAGTGTGTGTGTGGGGGGTGAGTGTGTGGGTGTGTGTGTGAGTGTGTGAGTGTGTGTGTGTGAGTGTG
>JAJEJO010001761.1:236256-274507 GCA_020662805.1 Glaucomys volans
GCAGGTGGATTCCTGTGCTGTGGAGTCAGCGCTGAAGGAGCAGCCGAGCCGAGCCGTGGCTCCACGAGAAGCCCTGCCTCGGTGAAGCGCTCCGAGGGGAGAGGGGCTCTCGTCCCTGCTTGAGAGTCGAGAAGGCGGAGGCTGAGATTCACTGAGCTGGACCACGGTTGTCTCCAGCGAGTGTAGAACCTCCCAGCAGGAGGCTTGTGGCTGCCTTGGCCACGAGAAGGCGGCCGGCCCGCTTGTGGATGGACAGGTGTGTTCCGTGTTCCCAGGAGAAGACGGCTGCTCAGGCGCTGAGGGGAATGAAAGTGATCATGGAAGGTGGTTTTTTCTGAGAGTTTTGCTGATCCTCGCAGAGGTGAGTGGAGCACCCTGGGGGGTGTCACGGGCTGGGCTCACGGGTTTGAGGCTGAGCACAATCTTGCACCATTTTGTGCATTAAATCTTCTGAGTGTGCAACGGCTCCTCCACACTCAAGGCGTCCCCTGGAAACTGTGCAGGGCTGCAGGTGGCTTTCTGACGGGGATTTTCTCGGGTCTTTCTCCTTCACCGTCTGCAGCACACTGGCACAGGACTGACAGCACACCTGGATTTGCACACTGGGGGCACATGTTAAAGCCCCCAGGGCAGTTCTGCTGGCCTGCGTCTGAGACAGGCGGGGACAGACTGAATCTATTTGCGGTTGCATTTGCATTCATGTCCAGGAAGCCCCAAGGAATTCTGTTCCCTCTGCTGGTGTGGAATGCCTGGCGCCCAATTGATTAGTTTTGGTGGTGCTCAACGGCATGCGACTCTAAACACATCCAGACTGTGCAGAAGCCCCGCCGCCCTTGTCTGGTTCGACTTCCAAATTTGCAGCTTGGACAGACAAAGGGAACCCAGCTGTGGGAGCGTGCTCCGCCCTCTTGGAAACACTTTCTGCCTCTAGCGCTGAAGAGCTGGGGGGACCCGAGGACCATGGCACATGCACTTCATGGACAGGAAGGCTGTGCAGGGCTGGTGGCCACCGTGTGTCCCCTTGGCTCCCACCTAGGCCTTGGTGGGGGAAGAGTTGGGGCCCAGTGGGGGAGGGGCTATGATAGGCATCCTGCTGGGTGTCGCACGGTGGGGTCTTGGTACAGTGTGGGCAGCACTCCAGTCCCTTGGCCTGGGGCCTGGGGTGTCCCAGGCTCTCCTCCTGTCCCCCGGTGGCTCTGGTCCCTGCCTCTGCCTCTTCCACGTGGTTTCCCAGGACTGTCAGCCTCCGTGGATTCCAGAGGGACACGCGTGGCCTGACAGAGGTGATCAGCCAACCACAGCAGCTTCAAAGCCACCTGCGCAGGAGGCCTGCCTTTGACCCGCTGTCTGAGTGCTCGCTAGGAAGCTCACCAACAGAGATCGGGCTGCTCTCCTAGAAAAACAGAGGACTGCGCCGAGAACTTCGAAGGCCTGTTCAAGTGCTGCCCTCCACGACACTGCCCTGCCCTGCGGGCCCTCTGTGACCTCACTGGTCACCTGCCCTTCATGTCACGCACCTGCCTGATGAGTGGGTGTCCTGCCCTGGCTGCAGTGCCAAGCCTGGGTCAGGACTGTAGCTGGAGTGCAGCTCCTTAGATTCAGGCGGCATGTCTGGGGACCTTGGAACTCAGCCTTCAGGTTCCCAGGCACAGGTACCTCTCACTCAGCTCCCACAGGCCTGTCCCCAGGCTCACTTAGATGCAGTGAGCACCCTAATTAGAGGCCTAACGCTCCATTCCTGGAGCTGTGTCCAGCCCTTGGACAAAGCTCAAGGTCACACATGTAAATGGGCTTCACCTGGGAGCTCGCTCGATTACTGAGCAGGAAAGCAGATTCGGCTCTCCCCTGCTGCTTCGTAGCCTGAGGGTCTTGTTCTGATGTAGCAAACGGAATGGTTCGTTTCTCTCTGAATCGGTAAGAATATGTGAACCCGTGTCTGCACACGTGCGTGGCCTGACCTGACCTCCGCACGCACGTCTCCAGCTGTGTGGCTGCTTCTCGGCTCCCGGCGGCTGCTGATTGTTTTTCCAGCTCACCTGCCCAAGACCAAGTTCTGCCGTCCACTCCCAGCCCACTGCTCTCACTGTTCCAAGGACAGCAGGACTGGTTAAGACGGGGCGTCCCTCTTGAAGGCAGGCGATGGGCTGCATCATCAGGACACGTCCAGAGCCTGGCTTACCTCTCAGCTCCACTGCCACGACCCTGCGAGCGGCGACCACCTCTGCCCTGGGTGCTTGCAGCAGCCTCTCTCCAGGCTCTCTGTGCCTCTGCCGCCCCGCTGCTCAGCTCCCCTGGAGTGCTCAGTCCTCCTGGCAAGCTGCCTGCCCCAGTGCCACTTTCTGCTCCACCAGGGCAGCAACTCCGCTCACCTCTGCAGCCGAGGGCATTTCTGAATGCATGGCCAGCGCTCAGGAAGCGCCGGAAGATTTGAAAGAAAGAAGGGAAGAATGAGGATCCCGACCCGCACTTCCATTTCTCCTGACTGCTCCACAGGGACGTGGCAAGTGCTTTCTTCTATAAACGTCCTGATTTAAATAAGAAAGCCGTGCACATCCCTTGTGGAAATCACAGAGCTCTGGAAATTTTAAAAGCCCTGTCTCCTTCCCAGGGCCACTACTTGGACATCACTGTGACCTAAAATGCCTTCTAGCCACCAATGGCTCATCACTGTAGTCTTATGCAAAATCAGGATTGTTCCATGAAATTATTCTGCAATTTGCTTTTCTTTTTTTTTTTTTCTTTTCCCCTTGTTCATTTTTTTTCCTGTCTCTTCCATTTCAGTACATCCAGGATGTTTTGGAACTCCCATCTGGCAAGGAATCACGGGGTTGGGTGGTTACAGAGAAAGAGAGATCTCTTGATGAGCACGGCTTTGAGAGTTGTGGTGACATTGTCTCAGGATCACTAGTGAGGCCTCCGGGATGTCCGAGGCCTGGCTCGGCCCTGACGGAGCAGGAGACGTTCGCTGCACCTCTCATGTTAGGAAGTAAGCTGAACTCTCACGGCACCTCGTTGTTCTCACAGGGAGGAAAGGTTTCTCTCCATCCTTGCCCTTGAGAAAGGCCCAAACTGTCTACTTCAGAAGCGGAACAAGGAGACAGTAACCATTTTCCCAGCTTCCCTGGGGAGTTGCACTCTCAAATCCCATTTTTCTGACCCCTCCGTGTACTACGAGGACTTAGGCTTCACTTCTGCCTCCATTTTCTGTCTCCTCTGCTGAGTCATCTTGGATTCCAGGAAAGACAGGTCTGATCCCTGATGTCCCATGATGAGTCAAAGTCATGCCCCACGTATCAGCTTTCTCCCTGCCCACAAACCCCACCCCAAGTCCTGAGTCAGGGTGGCCCCTGGCCTCACAGACCTAAGGTCCTGTGTTAGCAAAAGCTTGGTCCTTGTCCCCGATGCCGATCCACTAATGAGGACAGGCTTTGAGAAAAGAAAAGGAAGGTTTGCGGCTTCGCTAGGGAAGGAGAAGTGGAGGGGCTCCTGTCCCACAGGGGACCTGGGGCAGTCAAAGGGGAGCCATGAAGGCAGGTGTGCTGTCCAGGGTTGTGGTCAACTTGTTGATTTGGGAGACGGTCCTTCCTGGGTTTTTTTTGTTGGTTTTTTCTTTTTTGGTACTGGGGATTGAACCCAGGGGCACTCCACCACTGAGCCACATCCCCAGCCCTATTTTGTATTTTATTTAGAGACAGGGTCTCACTGAGTTGCTTAGGGCCTCGCTACGTTGCCGAGACTGGCTTTGAACTCGTGATCCTCCTGCCTCAGCCTCCCAAGTGCTGGGATCACAGGTGTGCGCCACCACGCCTGGCTGAGTTGGTCCTTTGTGAGATCTTCAGTGCCATGCCGAGTTTGGAGGACCTGGTCCCATGGTGGGTGTGTGCTCAGGGCAGATGACTCAGCCAGGTTAGGGAGAGGGGAAAGAGGGAGAGAAAGAACCTGTCCTTTTGCAAAATACGCAGCAAAGCAGCCAGGACAGAACCCTCGCTGGAAGTGGGCCAGGGTCCCTTGTGAGCCCTTGGAAAACGGGCGGGGCAGGCCCCCAGCTCCCTGTGGCTGCACTGACTCCAGCCCCTCCCAGCTGCCCAGCGTAATCTCTGTGTTTGGTTTTGGGCCTGGTTGCTGGACCCCAGTGTTGGCCTGAGCCAGGCCTCCGGTGTCAAGGGTTAGTGGAGAGCGTCACGAGGGCCGGCCTGGCTAGTGGTGCCACGGTCATTTCCTTTTGCAACGTCTCTCTTTACACTTCTCAGTTCGTTCTGCCTGAAGTTTTACAGGTTTTTAAAGAAACATCACATTTTGGTTTAACTTCTCTTTAAAAACCTTTGTCATCACTTATCAGACTACAAACAGCGGAGTGCCAGGGCTGCTCCAGGCTGCGTGGCAGAGGTGATTAAATCCCAGGGGCTTCCTGGGACTCACAGACCACCTTCCCTCTGTGCCTATTCTTCATAATGGGGTCAGACTCTGGGATGAGTTGGGCCTGGTATTCGTTCTGGGGCCACTTAGGCTTCTGCTTGCATAGAGTTTTCACTGAAGATGAGAACAAATGGGGAAACGAAGCTTCTTTAGAAAGGAGAAAGAAAGAGAGAAACTGGGCTTTTTTCCTCTCTTGCTTTCCCAACCCCGCTCTCTTGCCCCTCCAGTTCAAGTGCAAGCAATGAACCTGTGTAGAAAGTGTCTGTGAATGACAGGCGTGGTGGAGTCTGGGCAGCCAGGCCGGGAGCTGGCAGGAGCTTGCAGGGTGGCTGGGCCCTTCCTGCTGCTGGGAGAGGCTCCTCCACACACCCAGGTCCTCAGAGCTCCTCGTCCTGGAGCGGAGCTTTCACAGTCACACCCTGAGGGTGCCATGTTCGTCTGCACTGGCACTGCCCCTAGGCAGAGCAGCATTGCAGGGGTGCCTGTGAGCAGAGGCGTTTCCCTGCCTGCCTTCCCAAGCTTCCTCCAGGTCTCATCTGCAATGTTCCACGGCCTGGCCGCCTCTGATGATTTAGCCCTTCCCTTCTCCCTTCCTTCTGGCACCAGGATTGAACCCAGGGATGCTTTGCCACTGATGACATCCCAGAATTTTTTATTATTTATTTTGAGACAGGATCTCACTAAGTTGCTGAGGCTGGCCCTGAACCTATGATTCTCCTGCCTCAGCCTCCTGAACCACTGGGATTACAGGCATAGCCACTGTGCTGGGTGAGGTGAACCCGTTTCTTAAGAGAAGAGCCTCATCTGTGCTGTATTATGATTTGCTGAGTTCTCTGTGACTTTTCCCTATGTTGAAACAACTCTGTAAGGTATGAAATTAAGAACCCCTCAGTTTAAGAGAAACCAACCAACTCAATAAAGGCTGGTGCCTGTACTCCATCAGACCTGGGACCCCGTGGGTACCTGGGAGGACACCAACGGGGACAGCAGGTGAGAGCCCAGAGCGAGTTCAAAGTCCTCCCTGAGAAGCCAGGTTTGAAGGCTTGCCAAAGGCGACCAGCCTGGTCAGTGGTGCATGGGGCCCGCAGTTCCTGCTGTTGAGCTGGCCCTGTGTGGCCCCGGGTCCTGGATTTCTTGGGGAGCTCTGTTTTCAAGCTTCTTCCCTTTCTGCTGTCAGTCGCTTGAGTCCGACAATCGCCACCCTGGTTGGAGGGCACCAGCCTTGTGCTTGCACTAACCACGTACCGCTGAGCATCCCAGCGCCATCTGTCTCAGCCTGAGCCCCGGCTCTTCTGCCTTTCAGAATCGTGCTTCCGATAGTTAATAACCTCAGGCCTAGCAGAAAGCGCAGCCTTTGTTAAAAGAAGTGTAAAATTTGTATCAATATTTAATTCCTACAATTTGGACGAGCTTGGAACTGTAGTCGGATGGCTGGTCCCTTTGCTCCAGGCGCTCGCTCTCAGAGGTCCCCAGGGCTGTGGGCCGTCACCTCCCCTACTCCTTAACAACATGCACAGGCTCTCAAGGGGGAGCTCCAGATGGTGAAGGAAGCGCTGCAGGCCATGATCCTGCAGCTCCAGACAGCCAAGGAGGCGGGAGGAGGAGAGGCGGGAAGAGGAGAGGCTGCAGCCTCCTGCCCAGCAGCTGGCGTCCAGGAAGCACAGCCTGAGGGCGGGGGCTGGGAGGAGGCGGGCCACCCTGTCATCAGGGTGGCCTGGCCCTCCTGCTCCTGCTGCCTCACTGATGTGCCTGGACTAATCGCGGAGACGCGGAACCCGGAGGTCTCCCAGCGGGATGGTGGCCGTTCCTTCTCATGAACTGAAAAGGGGCAGCTGCAAGTTGGAATGGGGGGGCTGGTTTTCCTTCTGAATGTCACTCAGAGGGTCCCTTCCCCAGGCATTCATGGGCGTGTGCTGCACAGGATCTGGAGCTGTCTCCGGCCCAGCTCCGGGGGACAGGGCTTGGAGGGAATTCTGGTGGAGACGGGTCCTTTTGCCCAGTACCATTTGGCATTCCGCTGCAATTGGAGTCTTTCCTGCTTCACGGACCTGTGAAGAGGACCCGGGACGAGGCCTCAGGGCATCTGTCGACCTTCCCTCTGGGCCTGTGCTCTGGGAGCCAGCTGCCCGGGCGGGTCTGGCAGGCCTTCATCTCCCTCCCTGGACTTCTGCCCTCCTGAGAGAATGGATCTGAGCTTCCAGAGGACGCTCTTTAAGGCCCCAGCCTCAGCGACTGCAGCTTGTGAGGTTTTCCTGGCAATGGGTGCACTAGAGAGAGGACCCCAGTCTGTTTCGTGGGGACATTGTTCACCATGGAGGCGGGAGCTGTGGGACCAGGAGACACGTGGCACTTCTGAGTCTTTCCCGCCTCCTGCCCGCCTGTTTCCTTCTGTGCAGGGAGAATCCCTGCGTGGAACCCCGAGTGCTGCGGACCTCCGTGCAGTGCCGACTGGGCGGGCGGGAGAGTGGGCCCCGCAGGCCGTGGGACTCCTGGGCGCAGTCGCATAGCAGCCTGTTCAGCCGGCCTCATCCTGGTGCCCTGTGGAAGGCACCCCAGAGAGCCGCTCCACACAGCCAGGGTCTGCGTGGTAGAGGGCCAGCCTCGCCCCTGTGTGGAGTGTGCCCGAGAGCCAGGGAGACACCCACCCAGCCGTCCAACCCAAGCTTCCCAAGTTGGGCGCAGCTGCACCCCGAACCCAGTTCCTTCTGCACTCACGGAGGGGTGGCTGTGCTCTATAGCCACCTGCCAGTCTGGCAAGGCTAACTGAGCGATGGCTCCCGGCATCTGTCCTGTGTGTGGGGACAGTGACCCCGCCTTCTCCAGCACCCGTGCATGTGTGGCGAGTTCTGTCATTTTCCTGGCCATGCTGCCATTCTGTTTGTGGCCTTTCCACGCGTGGGCACTCTGCAGTTCAGGCAAGGACAAGGCCCCGCTTGTACCAGCCGCTGCCCCAGCCCGGCAGCCAGGCAGAAGCACAGCCCTGGACATGCGCATTGCTTCCGGCAGTTTCGTCCTGAGCGCTTCCAAGCACGCTCTACATATGTGAATAATAGGTATGATTAGTTTGTTCCTGGAATTGACTTTTAAATAATGGACCAAATTCCTGAATTATTTATAATTGTGTCTCAAAAAGTAGTATGAACTTGTCACATGGCACGGGCGATCCTGTGATCCTTTGATTTATGTCAGTGAAGCCAAATCGCAGCGTCAGGACTGGCCACTGGCCAGCCTGCCAGGAACACATTCCTGCTTTGACAGGGTTTTTAAACAGCCTCCCGGGCTCCAGACGCCTCACAGGCACACGAGCCTGCGTGTTGTGTGCCGCTGACAGCACCGTGGAGTCATTGGGAGGTCCTCAGGAATGTGAAAACTCCAGAAATAATAACTTCCTTGAGTGTGTCCCAAATAAGGGTTCCTTGGTGCCTGTCATGGTTTGAATGTGAGGGGTCCCCCAAAAGCTCACATGCAAGACAATGCGGGAAGGTTCAGAGGAGAAGTGACAGGGTGGTAAGGGTCTTTACCTAGTCAGTGAAGGGATCCCTGATGGGTTTCACTGAAGTGCTGGGTGTGGCTGGAGGAGGTGGGAATGGGCGTGGCTTTGAGTATATATTTTGTATCTGGAGAATGGAGACTCTCTGCTTCCTGATCGCGTGCTGTGAGCTGCTTCCCTCCACCACCCTCTCCGGCCATGATGTCCAGCCTCATCTCGAGCCCTGAGGAATGGCGCCGGCCTTTTAAGGACTAAGACCTCTGAAACCATGAGCCCTCAAATAAACCCTTCCTCCTTTACAGTTGTGCTGCTCGGGTCATTTAGTCACAGCAGCGAAATAGCTGACCAAAACAGGGCCCCTGGGGCGGAGTGTCCTTCCTGGCTGACCCGGGCCAAGCCCAGGCGTCTGTGACCTTGCGCTGAGCCTGCTCTCTAGCGGCTGCCCTGTCCTGGAGCGTCACCCAGGAAGGCTGCCAAAGGCCTCTGGCTCCGCTGGCCACACCACCTGCTCAGGACACCTCCACTCTCTTCAGCTACTCTGACCCCAGTAGAACCAGGACCATGCATCCCCACCCACACTCCAGGACGGATTATCTGTTTATTTTTATTCTGTACTGGGGATGGAAGCCAGGGGTGCTCTTCAATTGAGCTACTCACCAATCCTTTTTTTAAATTTTTTATTTTGATTCAGGGTCTAAGTGGCTGAGGTTGGCCTTGAACTTGCTGTCCTCCTGCCTCAGCGTCCAGAGTAGCTGGGATTGTAATTGCTCCCGGCTACAGAACAGTTTTGACAGAGCAATGTAAAAATATCTAAGGAAAGTTAGAATGTGGATTTAAAAGCAACCCAATAATAAAGGTTAAAGGTGTGTGGAGATAGCCAAGCCCACGGCAAGCAGCCTCGTGGTGGCTTAGAGCCCGATCTCACTGTGACATGGTGTCACCATGACGTGGCAGGAGAGAGGAGGTGACATGTTTATCACTGCCACCTGCTGGAACGCTGCCCTCAGAGGCCCCAGCTGGAGCACGCTCTCCGTCACTCACAGGCTGGTCCCTTCCAACATCCTGGCATTTCAGGGTTGAGCTGTCCCTTCCCCTTCCCCAGATCAGATCGGGGTGTAATAATGGAAATGTCTTCCTTGGTGGCCTCAGAGGGCGTCTGCAGATGGAGTGACTGAGGCCCAGCAAGATCATGCCTTCCCCAGGCTGGAGCAGGAGGAGGGCTGAGAGCCAGCGGCAGCCAGAGGCAGGCGCCCACTCCAGCTGTGCCTTCCTGGTGCCCGAGCTGTGCCTTCCTGGTGCCCGAGCTGTGCCTTCCTGGTGCCCGAGCCATCCCTGGGCACCAGGAGCCTGGAACGCATCTGTTCACCAGTTAGAAGCACACGCGCCCTAGAATCCTGCCCAGGAGTCAGAGAAACTGGAGGAGGCACACTGGGCCTCGCAGGCCCAGGCGAGCCCCCCAGGCAGATGAGGCTCAGACAGGCCCAGCCCCACCAGCCCAGCCCGTCCCCCCCAGAACTCCCCCCACCCAGGTCCTGAAGACTCCCAAGGAAAAGGGGTTCCCCAGAGAGTGTTGGTGAACCACGAAGCCTGCTGAGGGGGAAGCAGCCACACGCCCGAGTCTGGTCCCCCATCTGTGTGTCCACACTGTGCCGTCCATGTCCTTGCCCTGTCTGGTCAAGGAACTTGGTCGTGGCTTATTGCTCCAGTAATTCCACCTTTCATTACATGAGATTAAATAGGTATGTAAACCAGGTGCCCTCAAGGGTGTGTAGATGCCGGGTGTTTCCAGCTTGTCTTTGGCATCGGGGGTGATTAATTGCACCGCTCTTTCCATCACACAGAGCCTTTGAATAAAGCCGTGCTCTAGAATGCTGTGTCCATGTGCTTCTGAGTCTCAGCAGGTCAGAGAGCCTGGAGCGTCTGTTCTGGACCCTTGGTGAGGGGGTCAAAGGGCACTGCCAGACCAGGTGCCCTTTCCCTGGGTCACGAGGCAGCAGTCAGGAACGTGAGAGGGTCAGGATCCAGGAGGAGGGGACACCAGGAGGGAGGAGCACGTGGGGTGTCGCTGTTAGCTGGACGACCTTCAGGGAACCCCACGCTTTACGCCCGGCGACCACGAGGCGGGTGGAAGGAAGGCCACCGCCATGCCTCCCGCAGAGGAAGTGGGAGGCGCCAAGGCCGGGATGCGAGTCCTCCAGAAAGGGAGTCTCAGGATGAAGGCTGTGGCGCGTGCGGGCAGGGGCCACGCTGTCTTTCCCGGGCCTCCGAGCTGCTGAAGATGGCAGACCTCCATGTGGTTTTAGCTGGGCTGTCAAGGTCACATCCGGCACTTTCCTTTGGCCGGAAGGCTGCTCCGACAGGGACGGCAGGAAGGACAGCCCAGAGCTCGCCCGGACCTCCCTCACCAGCCCTGCAGGACACACGGACACCAGAGCCCCAGCCAGTCCTGGGGTCTTCATGTGTCGCGAGCGGCAAGGAGGAGTCATAAGCCAAATTTTGGTTCTAATCGCTTGGCTTGTATTGATGCTAACACTTCAAATGTCTCAACACACCTCATCAGTATTAGAACAACATATCCAACTAAGAACCATGTGGAAGAACTTACTGAGGTACAATTTTAGGTTAACACACCACAGTAATCGGGCACTGATTTAACACAGCACAACCAGTCAACACTAGTCCCTGGCAACTAGAAGTCCACTATGGTGAAGCTCAAGACTCACGGCCTTGCTGTCAGGGACCAACTCAGAAGTCCCGCTCTCAGGCGACGTGTCTTAGTCAAGAGGCCACTGTCGCTGGCTCAGTGGATCTCTTCCTGTCCAGTGACTGGTGCAGGACTTCCCTCTTGGCCGTGACCCGATCGGTGATGGACGTCGTGGCTGGGCTGTGGTGCAGAGGTGACGTCCGAGGTCTGCAAAGCTGGAGGTGCTCTGGATGTCCCAGAAGTCGTCTCAGGGAACGAACGAGTGGCAACAGCCTGGCATGTGTCTTGGTGTCAGAGTTGGGGCTGCTGCTAAGCCCCCAGAGCCTGCCAGTTTATACAGCAGTTCTGGGCCTATCAGTCCATTCCACGCCCTGGCCCTGCTGCATGGGGCCCTGCGTCACTCTGCTTATCAGTCCACACAGTCCTGCACAAGCTGTGTCTGGTGTATTCTCTGGTGAGAGATGATAATGGTCCTGTAGTGGTGTGGGGAGGTGATGGGGGTAGGAGGGACCTGGGGGGCCAAAGGCCAGCCGGCAGCCCCTGTGGACACTGCAGTCCTGAGTCCGGCTGCCCAGTGCTGGGCCCCGGAGACGCTGCTGGCTGTTTTTCCTCCAGCCTGCTGCCTGGGACGTGTGTGGACCTTTTATTCCCAGCCCTGATCGGAGGATTCAGGGTCCCCGTCATCTCCCCCCAACCCCAGGGAGACTGCTGCCACCCTGTGGTGCTCTGGATCTGGGTGCCCAGCGTGTGCCCCAAGGCTCCATGCAAATCTGTCTTGGAAGTGGAGCACTGGACAAGACCCAAGTGGAGATCCAGATGGTGCTGAACCAGCCCCCGCGGACTCCCACTCTCCAGGAATACGCTTATGAAGCAAGAACAGGAAGGGGTCCCAGCTTCGGACAATCCGGGAGAAGCTGGAGGAAGAGGCTGGGTGGGGCGGGAGAGGAGCCCTGGGCCCGCCGCCCAGCTGCCCGCTGGCCCTCACAGGAGCTGATGGCTTAGTCGGCACCTGGATGACTGAAACCTGGGTCCCCCGCCTCCTGGGCTGAGACGCTGCTCTGCAGTGCCTTCCGGAGCTGAGGGACGGTTCTCCTGACAGTAGCCGCGGTTGGCAGCATGGCGTTGGCTCGCTGGCACAGGGAGAGGCAGCGGCTGCTACAGTTCCTGTTCCACATGCAGACAAGGACGGAGGGCGGAGAAGGGGAGATGCTTTCTGAAATTGTCCCAGACGGCACACCTGGGGGTGGCAGCCTCGAGCCAAGCACCCAGGATTGCAAGGTGCTTTCACCCTCAGTGCTGGATGGCCTCCACACCGAGGGAGGCTGCCTCTGGCCTCTGGCCTCTGTTTCCTAGAGGAGCACCCTTTTATCTGCTGCTTCCTACTGACAGGGGACCCCAGTCCTTCCCAGCCCTGGTCTCTGTTCTCTGGCTCATCCCGGTCTGCCAGGGGTCTGCAGCTCATCGCTGCCTCGTCCCCACGGGAGCTGCAACGGTCACTTCCTCTGTTCTGTCAGGACAGCAAGCCTATAACTGGGTAGGGTGAGGCCCCAGCAGCTGATCCCAGAACGATGATTCGAGTGCAGGTTCACTGGAGGTGACTTGGGGCAGCTGGAGCACGGGGCCCAGGGACGGGGGAAAGGGATGCAGGCAAAGGTGTGCAGACGGTGCGTGCACCTGGGAGCCCCTGGCTGGTGGACCCTGGGCGAGGCTCGGGGCACTTAGAGCCTCGGCCTCTGCGGGAAGGGGTGGGGGTCAGGGACACTCCCGTCACAGGGATGTGCTCCAGGTGCTCCAGTCGCCTGCTGGGCGGATGAGGAAGGCCACTGAGGCGGTGCCAGTGGGACCGGCCAGGGAGCCGCAGGCAGGGCAGGTGCTATGCTCCCTCTGCAGGCCGGGCAGCGCTGGGCAGTCAGGGCCTCCGTCCTGGGCAGCCAGGAGGGAGGCTGGCCCAGCAGCCCCCACCAGGCAGGGCTGGTGCTCCAGGGGACCCACTCTGCATCCTGCCTCCTGCTCTTGGGCTTCACCTCCAGGGACTTCTGTGGCCCCTGGCCTGGAGCGTCGCCTTCAGTGGTGACCTGTGACCACAGGAGCGGACGTGGCCCTGAGCCTACCTGTGGCTGCTTCAGCCCGAGTGGGAACTTCCCTGCACACAGCAGGTCCTTTCCAGGGCGGCTGCCACCGCTGGTTCCTAAGTGACAGTGACCCAAGTCAGGGCTTCCCACGGATTCGCTTGAACACTGTCCTGTGCATTCACGTCCAGCACTGCAGCCTGCTAAAGGGTCCCCAGTGGACTCTGATCCAGGAGACCCACCTCCCCGCTGTTGGCAGCTGAAGTGTGACAGCCTCGTGGGTTTCACACTCACAGTGAAAACTCGTGAGCAGGAGGGGGCTCTCGAGGACAAAGCCCCTGACTGGACAGCCCCTTCCTGTGGCTTGTGATCCATGTTCACGAGGGAAGTCCTGCCCCCTGGACTGGCCGTGGTGTGCAGCATAGGGGCATGTGACTCACCACACAGGCCGGGCTGCAGCGCTTGGAGTCAGGGGGACAGAGGCTCAGAGCAGGTGCCCAGCTCCTTCCCACAAGGATCCCTCATTGCCCTGGCTCAGGGTCCAGCTCTCTTCCTGAGCACTCCCCTGGCCAGGTGAGCGAGGACCCCTCACCGGAGGTGTCGGAGGGGAGGTTTCCCACTGAGGGCCGGGGGCTGGGGCAGCTCAGACCAGGTTCTGAAGCAGCAGGCGGAGGGTGAGAGGGGGCAGCAGCTCAGGGCTTCCCCACCTTCCCTGCTCCATCAGCAGGGCTGAGCCCCCGGCCTGGGGCCTTGTCAGGAAGGCTGGTGCTGGTGGGGACCCACACCCCCTGGGCCAGCTGGGGAATGGTGCTGCTCGGGGCAGCGTGTGACTGATGGAGGACATCGGGAAGTCCTGTGAGCAGGCCAGAGCTCCCAGGATGCTCAGGGTCTGCCCTGGGAGGCCGTCCAGATCCCATATGCCGTGAACACCCCCCCCCCCCTTCATCTGCTAAGCCGGCCCGGAAATAACGGCAGCAGGACAACAAAGAAGAGCCGGGGCCCAGGGGCCTCTCTGACCACTAGCTCTCTGCATGTGGTCCTGGAAGTTCTCTGAAGGTCATCCGTTTATCTGTCCAGCTCCAGAGGGAAGGTGGGGACCGCGGCTTCCCAGCAGTCTTTCTGGATTGGGCCTCCTCCTCCTGCTGGCCTCCACCTGGCGGGGTGCCTCCGCGAGTCCTTTCTCTGTAAGTCACAACTTTTGCTGCCCCTGGAGCCACTCTGGGTCCTTCTGCCTCATACTGTGGGCAGTTCTTCTGAGCTGCCTGGCAGGCAGGGGCGGTCCTCTTCCTGCCCCGCTGCAGGAGTGGGCAGGGCCACTGCCCCCAGCAGTCAGTGTGAATACGTGGAGAACAGGACGCTTCTGAGGACCCTGTGCTCCCGCTGGCTGTCCTCACCCCCAGTGGCTTCCTCTTCCCACAGGCCAGCCTTGGGGCTGCCACCCCCACGGTGCCCTGGGCGGCCTCGAGGGAAGGGCTTCCTGTCCCCACCCTGTGCTGTGTCTCCAGGCAGGCGAGCTCCACTTTGGTGACGATCCTGAGGTTAATGCCGCGCCGACCCTTGTGCCGCCGGGATCAGGCTTGCAGGTTTTGCCATGGTGAGAATCAGTCAGAGCTCATCATAATCGAACAAATTAAGAACCCTCTGCCTGCCTCTTCTCCCACAAGGTTTCTTTAATTGCTTCTGTGCCTAGAATGTTAATCTCAAATATGTTATTTATATTTGATACTGTGCTCCTTACTTTTGAATGTTTGTATCAAAACTATACTGGTGTGTGGTGTAATAAGAATCTAAACTGAATTTGTTCCGCAATTGCTTGCTTGTTATCCCAATGCAATTAACTCGCAGGCTCCTTCCTCTTCAAAGCTGTGTATCTGAAGGCTGGAATCGTGTGTTCCAGTGAGTGTCAACATATTCTTGCTCCCGTGCACTTTAATTGGGATTCATTACACTAAATTGGCTACTTATTATCCTGTCATTAAAAATTTTTCCCAGAATTGCTCAATATTCTTTCCTATTGATTATTCTGACAAAACTACTTGAATTTTATCAACCTGAGAAAATTCTATCCACAGCCCTTTTGTCATTCAGAGAGGGCTGAGTCTTCTCATGCCCAAAAATGTCTTCAAACTTTGCTGCCCTCACCTGCCACTCTTGACATACAGAAAAGGAACCTGAGTTTGGTCCCTGCTCCCCAAAAAGACGACTGGGCCACTGAGACATATCTCACCCAAGGGAGGTTGCACTTTGGTGGCTTGGTTTTCCATATCAATTCCCTTTTCTATGAAATAGTTTATTTTTAATGTTTTGTAACATCTACATCAATATTAAGGATGTCATTTCTTCATGTCTCTTAAATGCTTGCAAATATTCTTAATTTGTAATTTGCCTTTTAATTTGATTAGTTGTTATTTTGTTGTTTCTTCTTGTGGAGGGGTGTTTCTTTTATAGCTTCTTATTTTATTGGGGTTTCATTCACACATGGTGACATATGCAAGCCCCAGAAGATCCTGACGAACCTCCCATGCCCATACCCCACTCACCAAAGGGATGTGGAGGATTCCCATGGTCTCAGACCCACCCCATGACCCCTCTCCGGGAGCAACCTCTGCGCTGCCGATCAGCGCTGCCTGTCCTATGAGGTTGCGCAAGGGTGATCAGATGGAGGGGATTCTCATTTTCTGTATTTGCTAATGTGCCCAAGCAGCATCAGTCACCCCAAGCAGTGCAGGACTGGGGTGCCTCTGTGGTCATCACAGACTCGAGCAGAGCGGTAGAGCTGGAGGGCCGGGCTCAGTTCACAAAGCAGTGCTCTGCCTCCGGCCTCGGCTCTCGGGCTGTGAGCGAGTGTCCCTGGGAGAATTCAAACTGAATTTAACTTCTTTAACAGGCACGGCAGCACTCCGAATTCCTACTGTGTACGGTGTGGTTTTGGGAAATCAATGTGTGACTGACTGTCGTCACAGATGTCCACACCTCCTGTGGGGTCTGCAGTGATGTCCTGGCTCATCCTGCTTCCTGTGGTCCTTGTTTTATCTCCCCTTTCTTCCTGTCCTTTCTGGTGAAGAGACGATCAACAGCCCATTTTCATCACAGAGAACACACTTCTCTCCACGGGTGCTGTGTTCTCTATCTCATCGACAGCTTCTCTTTAGTTTGTCTGCTTACTTTGGTCTACTCTGTTCTCCTTCTTGCCTCTTGCAATGGGTTTAGACTTCAGTAAGCCCTTCTTCTTTTCTAATAAAAGCGTTTGGAGCTGCTGATGTCCCTCCTGCCTCCTGTAGCACTGCCCTGGTCCAGCAGGGTCCCCACGGGGCTTCTACAGGGGCCTTCCACCTGCTGCCACAGGCCCCGTGTGACTTCCTGTGTGCAGGGAGGGAGCTGGCCATCCCACGGTCCCAGGCCCAGTTCTTCCCCGTGGTCCAGAGCTCAGGTGGCAGCTCCCTGCTAGAACCTGCAGCTCCTTGCACTGCAGGTGAGGAGGTGGCAGGAGGCGTGGCCGCCACGCCTCTAGAGCACTGCCCTCCTCCTCCCACGGCTCCACATCCCAAATGCTGTGATTCCAGCAGCTTTGGTCCCTGGTCACACCTGCCCTCAGGGCTCCGTGAGGTCCCTGGGCCTGGCTCTCTCCATCCTGGGCCTCCCCGAGGAGCTGGCTGCCTGGGGCTCCACGCAGTATTCTCCCTGTATGGAAGGTCTGCCCTGGGCATCTTGATGTGCAATGTCTGAAAAACGGTCCCTACACCGTTCAGTCATACATTTATAAATGACAGAGGGATGATCTCACATTAGTTGCTAATCATGGCTCATGATGTGGTCATTTTGGAAAACCTTTGTAATGTCTTTCAAAGGGTACAAAAATATGCCTTTTTCCCGACCCCCAAAACTATTGTTTCTAAGCATTTATCTTAATCCAATCATCCAAATGTAGAAAAAGTAGGCCTGCCTCAAGATGTTATATTAGCAAATGAGTGTGGAAGAGATAAGTGACGGGGAGACAGGAGCAGTTTTGTGAGTCAGGGTTAGCTAGTTGGGTGAAATGTCATATAGTCATCACAAACTAGGACCCTGGGACCGTAAATGGGTGGAGTTGGAGGGTATTGTGCTAAGTGGAATAAGCCAAACCCCCCCTTCCGCTCCAGGGAGATGGGCACAGCGCCTGGGAGGCCAGCCTGGGGCACCCACGTGAGGTACTGGAAACCTGAAGGGACACCATAAATCTTTAGAGGGAAAACTGCAATATCTCAGATTCTCACTGATAGAGGGGAAGATATATGAACCCCATGAGAAAACAAGGGAAGAAAGTGTCCCAAACAAACCTAGATGCTACATCAACAGAATCCAATGACAGCAGCGCAAGAAGTGTCAGAAAGGGAGTTCAGGATGCACATAATTAAAATGATCAGAGAAGGAAATGATGTGATGAGAGAGCAAATGCAGGCACTGAATGATGGCACCAATCAACAGTTAATAGAACAAATGCAGGAAGCAAAATATCACTTCAATAAAGAGATTCTGAAAAAAAATGGAAATCCTTGAAATGAAGGAAACAATAAACCAAATTAAAAACTCAATAGAAATCATAACCAACAGCCTAGATCACCTGGAAGACAGAACCTCAGACATTGAAGACAAAATATTTAATCTTGAAAACAAAGTTGGCCAAACAGAGAAGATGGTAAGAATTCACGAACAAAACCTACTAAATTTAAGAATTATTGCGATTAAGAAAGGCACAGAGATACAAACCAAAGGAATGAATATTCAATGAAATAATATCACAAAATTTCCCAAATCTGAAGAATGAAATGGAAAATCAAATACAAGAAGCTTACAGGACACCAAATGTACAAAATGACAACAGATCCACACCAAGGCACATTATAATGAAAGTACATAACATACAAAATAAAGATAGAATTTTAAAGGCTGGGAGAGAAAAAAGTCAGATTACATGCAGGGGGAAACCAATACGGTTATCAGCAGATTTCTCAACCCAGACCCTAAAAGCAAGAAGGGCCTGGAACAACATATTTCAAGCTCTGAAAGAAAATAGATGCCAACCAAGAATCTTGTACCCAGCAAAACTAACCTTCAGATTTGAAGATGAAATAAAATCCTTCCATGGAAAACAAAAGCTAAAACAATTTACAAATAGAAAGCCTGAGCTACAGAACATTCTCAGCAAAATATTCCATGAGGAAGAAATGAAAAACAACAATGTAAGTCAGCATAGGGAGGAACCACCCTAAAGGAATAGCCAAATAGAGGAGAAGCCAAGTCAAGTTAAAACAACAACAAAAACCCCAAATGACGGTGAATACAAGTCATATCTGAATAAAAACCCTGAACATTAACAGCCTAAACTCATCAATCAAAAGACACAGACTGGCAGATTGGATTAAAAAACGACCCAACAACATGCTGCCTCCAAGAGACGCATCTCATAGAAAAGGATACCCACAGATTAAAGGTGAAGGGATGGGACAGATCTTCCAAACAAAACCTGAACAAAGAAACCTCACCCATCGCAGGGTGGCCGTGGGGACTCCTGCAGGCCGGGGCCGGGTAGCAGGAGGAGACCGTGCAGATCTGTGCTTGATGTGAGTGTCATGTGACCTGGAGCTCTGGGAGTGACACCCAGGGGAACGGGAGCCTGCGTGTTCCAGGGAGTAGGCAGAGGGCAAGCGAGGGTCCAGCGCCTCCTGAGCCTGCCCCCTCAGCTCCTTCCTGCACCTGCACCCGCGATGCTCTGTCCCTCTGGTTACAGGAAGGACATTTGTCCATCAGGGTTGTTTGGGGAGGACGGAGGTGAGACCCCGAGGTCTGGGTTTGACGCCTGCTCAGGGGGCGAGGGCTGAGGTCAGGGACCTTCAACTCCAGTCATTGCCCAGCGTGGGGCAGTGACCCTGCGCCTGGCCACTCACATCACACCCTTCAGAGCAGCAGGACAGCCACACTGTCCTGGCCCAGAGCCCCAGAGGCGCCTCCTGCCCAGAGGAGAACTTTGAGGACACTTCAGCCTCGGGTGTGTCTGGGAGTGCGAGGGTGCTGAGGAGGCTAGGCTTGGAGGCCGACTCCATATTCTGTTTTCTTACACTCACATGACAGGTGACCAGGGTGACACCACTGCCGAGGACCCTGCTCACCACCACCCCTACCGGATATGTGAGTGACGGCTGCAGGAGATCAGCTCAGTCATGAGAGGACTGGCCTCCCTCCTCCCCCAGAGACCCCGACCCCAGCATCTCTGCTCTGTCCTGACTCCTGACCCGAGGAGCCTGCAGCCATAACAAGGTGGTCTGTGGGGCAGTGGCACCTGGCGCACAGAGCACTGTCTCCAAGTGTGTGGGAAACGGTGCTCATTGTGAAATGTTATGAACACACAGAGGCTGTTATAGATGATAAAATAAAACCTGCATCCACCACCCAATTCCATGTGCCACATCTACTCTAGGTGATTTGAAAAATGAACAGGGTGTTATAAACAGGCGAAGCCTTCTGTTCACCCTTTGCAGATTTCATGCCTACCTTTCTTCCCATATGTAACTGAATTTGTCATTTCCACATAGTTTTTATTTACTATTATTACATATTTAAGGAACAAAAATATTTGGGAATGTTTTGCTTTATTTTAAACTTTATGAATGGTTAACGGTGGTTGGCGTCATCTCTGGAGTTGTCTATGCCTACCTCTCAAGCTCCCATGGGTCCATTGTTTCATTGCTGTATAGTATTCCACAGTGTACCTTGTGATCATTGGTTCATGTAGCTGAAAGAGGATGGGCATTTAGGGTCTTTACAGTGTCTGCTATGGAAAGCAATGTTGCCAGCAACACATTAGTGCGTGCATACATTCTTGCAGGTTCTAAATACAGGGGGGAAGAGCTGGCTCAAAGCATGTTCACATTTCCACTTCACTCTCCAAATTGCTTTTCTAAGTGGGTTTGTACCAAGGTCTACTCTTGTGATGATTCTCGTTTGTTTACATCTTCCTTGGCATTCAGGTCTTCTCATCTGCAAAATGTTTGTTCTGCCTTTTTTTTCCTATTAGGTTTGTTCATTTCTTATTATACACAATACAAATAAGTGAGCATGATCCGCAGACCGCCATGTCAGATCAAGTTCCTTACACTTCAAACCCCGGGCTTCTGCATTTCATAGTAGGTGTGCCTGTGTTCAGTTGTACATGTGGGTCTGTATGCACACCTCTGTGTCTGCACCCATCTCAGGGGGCGCGTGCATGCACGTGTGTGTGCGTGTACACGGGTGTGTGTGTGCGTGTGTCTCTACCTGCAGGCGTCCCTCTCTCCGTGTCCCGGGCCCCTCCTCTGCCAGCTGTGTGATCTGCAATTCTCTGTTGCAGGTTGTGGCTCATCCCTTTGCTTTAATTTTGATATGATTATTTTCGGGGACACGGGGTGTTGAACCCAGGTCACTTTACCACTGAGCTACACCCCTGGCCCTTTTTATTTGTGTATTTTGAGACAGGGTCTTACTGAGTGCCTGAGGCTGGCTTCAAACCTGCGACCCTCCTGCCTCAGTCTCCTGAGTCCTGGGATCCAGGTGTGGCCACCCCGCCCGGCTCTGAACAGGGTTTCAATGGCTGTACTTTGTCCTGATGAGACGGCTCTTTCCTCCTGTTAGGTGACATGTGATTTTTCACAGGGAATGGGTTTTGCGTTCTCCCTGAGGTTCTTGTTCCTGGGTGACGCCTGCTTCCCTCTCTGGTCCACCTGTCTTGGCCACTTTCCCCGCCATGCCTTCCAAAACTGCAGCGCATGGGCTGCTCTCTTGGGTCACAGATGGATAAAGCCACAGGCCCTGAGCTGCTGTGGACCACAGGACGCTGTCCTTGTGGGGCGTGGGGAGCCCGTGCTGCCCATCTCCAGCCTGGGTGCCCTTTCCCTTCCTGACCCCTTGCCCCCCATCCAGCCCCGATGGCACCCTCTAGGGACCCCAAGCCCCATCGTGCAGGGGCCTCCTATGCTTCCCCCAGGGGGACAGCTGGGGACGTGCCTTCGAGCTCCACCAGGCGCCACGTCAGGGAGGGCAGCACAGTAGTGGCTGGCATCTCCTGCCGGCCTCCCTGCGAGGGACGCTCCCTGAGCCTCGGCCGGGGCCTCTGGGTGGCCTGCTTTCCCAGGCTGTTGGCACACTCCACTGTCCCGGGCAGCGGGCGAGCCGCAGGTCTCAGGGGCTCCTTCTGGCCACCGGCCACCCCTGGCCTGGTCTTTCTTGTGAGGTCTGTCCTGTGGTTCTGCTGCAGTGATCGGTGCCATCCCTCTGCCCCGTGTCCTAGCGAACGGCCGCTGGGGTCCCTTTCCGTAAGTGGGACCCTCCCTGCCTCGGGCTCTGATGGTCCGACCTCCACCCTGGGTCCCAGGGTTCCCGAGGGTGCTCCAGACGTGGTGTGGCCCTCTCGCGGAGCTGGCCAGGGGGCCGTCTCCTCTTTCCTGCACCGCGTTCGTTCTCCCCGCGATCCTCCCAGGGCCTCGGCCACCTCCGCGCCTGGAGTCTGCTCTCATCGGCATCGTCTCCGCTGATCTCGTCTGCGCGTGGGGGGTGCTCCGACTCCGTCTCCAGCCCTGGCGGAGTTTCCCCCACTTTGCCCTGACACCGCCAGCCTCTTCTGGGTCTTCGGCTGCGTTGCTTCTGGACACAGTGACGGATGGATGCCGACCACGACCTTTGCTTTTGTTCTTTCCTCCCGCCCACGAGCTGTTTCCTCCAAAGTCTCTCTCTCTCTGTCTCTCTGTCTCTGTCTCTCTTTCTCTCTCTCTGTCTCTGTTTCTCTGTCTCTCTGTCTCTCTGTCTCTGTCTCTCCGTCTCTCTGTCTCTGTCTCTCTGTCTCTCTCTGTCTCTGTTTCTCTGACTCTCTGTCTCTGTCTCTCTTCTCTCTCTGCCTCTCTGGGTGCTTTGATCCTCTATGGCCATGGCCTTTTGAATACCTCGTGATCCTTGGTCATCTGGCCTCTGTCTTTGGAGGATGACACAGCAGAAGGCTGACCGCATCTCTGGGCCTGTGGCAGAGCCGGCCTTGGGCCCGGCTGCCCGTATGCCCAGACGCCCAGGGCAGGCCTGTGGGTGCCAGCTCTCCAGGCAGCCTCCACTGCAGGGAGCCCTTCCTCCTTCCCTTCCATCTCAGGCCGGGCCCTCCCAGAAGCACCTGGGGAGAGCGGGCCTGGTGTGGAGGTGGGTGTCATGCTCTGGGAGGACCTGAGGGAGCAGGCCGGGAGCAGGCCGGGAGCAGGCAGGGAGCAGGCGGGGAGCAGGCAGGGACAGGGGTGGAAAAGGACAGCTGTGAATGGCACCAGCGGGGAGCGGGCAAATGACCCCAAGTCTGTCCCTCACGTGGGCAAGGGAGCCGGGCACAGTCAGGCGTCTGTGAACGCAGCTGCAGGACCAGCTGCATGGTGGGGTCGACCACACTGGGGCTTCCGTCCTCCAACTGGGTCTCTCGTTTCACCGGCTCCTTGACTTGGGATCTTGCAAAGACCCGCCCACAATTATTCTAGATGAGAGCAGTGACCAAAGTGAGACCCAGGGGAGGGGCAGCCACAGGGAAGCTCTGCAGGGAGGGCCGCCCAGGCGTCCGTCTCTGCTCGAGGGCAGAGGCCAAGGATGTCACCCTGGGGGCCTGCTGAACCCCGAGAGCCCTTCTCTACAGCAGCAGGAGAGCCGAGACGAGGCGGTGGGCTAGGACGCTGGGACAGGGGCTTCACTCATGTGGCTATAATGTCCTCCCATGGCGCCCAGCCTGGGTGGGTTCCTTCCCTTGTGAATCCAAAGGATGAAATCCCCAGACACAGGGTGAGAGTGAGGTCACGGGATGTACTAGAGTGAAAGAAAGACAGCGGTGCTCCCCACGGGGAGGGGTCCCCAGGCAGGGCTGCTGGCAGGGGCTGCCGTCCAGGCACTGTATGGATCTCCAGGGTCAAGAGAGCTGCCCCCAACCCAGTCCCAGAGATCCTGGAGCATGTGACAGCCCAGCCCAGTTCCAACTGGCTCGGGCAGCTCTTATCAGAGCTATTCACCGTGGCTAGCAAGACCCTCCCTCGGACCCTCCCTTGCTACCAGCTGTGAGTACCGCGCCTGCCGGGCTGGCTTCCTTATATGCCAAGGACTGGCCTTGGCGTGAAGCAGTCAAGACAGGCAGAGACACCCCCCTGGACCAGAGGCAGTTGAGAGAGGCCCAGAGACCACAGAATTCATGCTTTTGAAATAGGTAAACCAGCCAGTTGAGACCCAGCATCCAGTTTGGAAAGAGTCTGGAGCTGGGTCCGGCGGTGCCGGCGGCCACCCAGGTGAGGGGTGCTGGGTAGTTAGGGCACTGACCGCAGCATTGCCTCATCATGCTACTTCAAAGCCCCCTACGCTCTCCTGTGGAGGGAGTTGGCTGCTGCAGGGCCCCCAGGCTGGGTGAGATGTGTGGGAGGGACACATTCCCAAGGTTGAGTCTCCAGGCACAAAGGGTTGGCATCGATTTCTTTCTCTTGGGTGCAGAATGTGGGAAATCGAATCGCAAAGGAAGCGGCTCCAGGGTCTTTGATGTGAAGTGACGGACACAGCCCCCACCGAGGAGAGGGCACAGCTGCCTGCCACTGCATCCCTGCCAACAGGGGACACGCAGGCTCGCGAGCTGGTGCGCGGAGTGGGCAGACCCAGCCCCTCGCGGTTCTGCACCGAGCCTGATGGCGGGCCTGCAGGTCTTCCTTCTGGGTTCCAGGTCTCAGGTGGCAACGAGGTCTCACTGGGAACAAGCGACCACCCTGCGGCTCCCAGGTCTCTACAAGACAGTTCTGAGCTCAGTCCATCCGGTTCCCTTGTCACGTTTTGTAGCCTTTGAGCTCCAGCAACCCTCTTCTGCGTGTGGTTGAAAATGTCTGCGGATTTGGAAGAAAGTCTTCAGGCTGGTCCTCTGCCGCACAGCTCTTCTCTCAGTCGTCTTCCGTGGGCATTGGCAACGCTTCTTTCTTGGAGGAAACATATAAGAGCCAAAATAAATTAGGATCCCAGATTGTTTAAGTAAAAAGCTCCCCCGGGTCTCATCTGACCTCACCGACTCTCTCCAACAAGGAAGAGGGAAGCAGCCCAGGGCAAGGGCGGACTTGTCCGCCTCGCAGGATGGTGGAGATTCCAAATCTGGAGGACGGTGACCTTGAGACGTCCCAGGCAGCACAAGTCTGCACGCCCAGCACCTGGGCCAGGCACCATGGACCGCCGTGTAATTCCAGAACTTAGGGTGGCTGTGAATTACTCGGCCAAAAATATTTTCCAGTCACAGGATTCCATGGTCGTTGGACAAAATGCCAATCCCACAGGCTGAGCCCAGAAGGCCACACAGAGGTGGGTTTGAAATCCCGATGGCCACCTGTAGCTTTAGGGCTTTTGGTTCAGGAATTGTTCCTTGAAAACTTAGTTCTCACCTCTGTTAAATGGAGATGGCACCTAGAAAGTTATTTCTAAGTCGCTACCTGTCAGAGATAGTGAAGACTAATCTTGAATACACTCTGAACAAAGTTGGCACACCCCAATGTTATAGCAACAGAAAACAGTTTAAAATGTTGTGCTCCCCAGGGAGATTCTCCAGCACCATTGGGAGAGTCAGGCCCACCCCAATCCCAAATCCCCTCCCTATAGCCCACCCCAAGTCCTTCCCCTCCCTATAGCCCCACCCTAGTCCTTTCCCGTGCCCTATAAAATTTGGCAACAAAAGAACTAATGTGCAATTTTTCCCGGCACCCCGCTTTTAGGTGTAAGGGCAATCGTCACCTGCCAGCTAAAATAAAGGCTTCTTTTGGCTTTACGTTAACGATTGGATGATTTTATTTTCTCTGGGTACAACATTTGGAGGCCCCAGAGAGATTTGATTTCTCCAAGCCCTCACGCCAAAATTGGCCTCCTGTGATGGTTGCCTGGGAGCCCCCACCCTGAGTAGAGGGGAGCTCCTGAGAGACGTGCCTCAGCCTCACTCTTGGGGGGACCCCAGCCCATCTTCAGGACGCCCTTCTGGACGAAGCCACCTAGTATCCTGTATCGGTGAGTCGGCTATCTGTATCTGGGGGATGTGGTCAGAGTGGACGAAGTTGCTACACCAGTCCCAGGTCAGGGCGAGACATTGCTCCTGTCCCCTGGTAGGCCTCCTTGTGAGGCCTCGTCTGGTGGGCCTCCTTCAGGGGATCCAATCTGGTGGACCTCCTCTGTGGAGTCCAGTCAGGTGGGCCTCCTTTGGAGGGTCTAATCTGGTGGGCCTCCTTGGGGGGTCCAATCTAGTGTACCTCCTCCGTGGGGTCCAGTCTGGTGGGCCTCCTTTGGGGAGTCCATTCTGGTGGGCCTCCTTTGGGGGGTCCAATCTGGTGGACCTCCTCTGTGAGGTCCAGTCTGGTGAAACTTCTCTGGGGGGTCCAGTCTGGTGGGCCTCCTCTGGGGGTCCTGCCACCTGGAGCTGGTCCACTTGGCCACTGTGTGGCTGCCTGGTAGCCACCGCCTGGGACCGGTCCGCTCAGCCACCACATGTGGCTTGGGCCTAGTCCGGTAGGACCTCTGTGTGGGCCCAGTCTGGTAGGCCGCATGGGGACTAATCTGGTTGGTCGGTGTCTGTCTGTCTGTATTTGTCTTGTCTGGTTCATGGCCATTTGTGTTTTCTGTGTCTTGGCTTTGCTTCCTATGTAGCATCTCTCTCCAGGACAGTCTACTATGGGACAGAATCAGTCAACCACGTGCCCCACTGTTCTAACTTGTTTTCTAGATAATTTTCAGAACTTCCAAGAATGTGCCACTGACTAAGGAGCTTTTGTTAATGGATGTAACTTAAGAAAGTTTTGTAAATCAAAATGGCCCACTTTCGAGGTTGATTGGTGCCCTCAGGGCATTGGGCGGCCAAACCATCAGGACCGGGTGCCTTACATTCAAATTTGGATTATGGCTTAAGCATTGCCTTTCAGATTCTGCATCCTCTAGTTCAGGAACTAGGAGAGGCTGCACCGGATTGATGGCAAAGGCCAGACCAGACTTAAACACAGCTCATGCTGCTACCAATCCCTCAAGACTCAGGTAACTCTGCCAAAAGCCATTTCCAAATCCAGGGGCTGAAGGAGGGAGAAGATGGCTCGGGGGCACCCGCCTTCTCACTCTCCAGAGGGGGAGAAGGAACCAGGTCCAACCCCCCCCAGTGTCACAGCACCCCCACAGCGAATTGTTTTACAATAAGTAAATGACATGTGCCTCCACCCAGGAGGAATAACAAAAGCCCATTACAGAGCTCTTAAGCATTCAAACCCTGTCCTGATAAAAATGGCTAAAGGGCCTGAGATACCAGGTTTCTGCTGGAACCAAATCTCAAGTAGAACTTATATTGAAATGACAATAGAGGAAGCAAAAACCCAGTAGGAGACCAATTTCCAACCCAAGGGGAAAAAAAAAAAACCCAAAAGAGTGTTTTATTTGAGAATAACTAATGGCTGGCCGAGTACTTGTTGAGCTCATAACTTTTGGTTAGTCCTATTTTTTATTCAACTTAGATTTTTGAACATCTTGTTACATTGCAATGGAGATAAAAACCCACAAGGCCTTTGTTTAAGTGTATATTGTATCCAAAATTCATGTACATGATATTAGAGATTAACATAGAGAGCACTAAAAGAAAAAATGGATCCAGGTATATTTGATTCACGTGATTAAAAAAGTTCAATTTAAGTTCAGTAAATAAATGAAGGTAAAATATATCTAACTTACAAGTCTCTAGGTGGTCAATTAAAAAAATGTTGATGTCTATAAAATGTGTAATATCAATTTTTTTAGGACTTTTCCACAGGAAAGAGATGGCAAATACTATTCAAAATACTTGTCTGATCTTGGTTATTACAGTAAAATAAGCAAATTAGAGTTAATATATTGCACCTTAAATTCCATGGGGTAACATGCTTTAGTATTATTGGTGTTTTCATGGATTGGTAAATAAAGGGATTTGGAATTGTTTTGTATCATCCCTGAGAGCAAGGTTACTAAGAGTGAAATCCTAATAATTTATCTAAATTCAGAAATTTCATAGGAGTTGTTTTAGAATACGAACAAGGAAGGAGTCAACATATGGGAAAGGGAAAGTGGAAAGTTCTAGGTATGAAAATATATTCAGTAAAAGGAAAAGGAAAATATTTCTGGGTAAGAAAATCTGTGTGTAGGTAAAGGGCAAATTCCAACAAGTTTTTGTGTAACTAAGTAGTTATATGTATGTGAGATCATCAATTAGAAACTGTTTAAAGTTTTCCCCTAAGGTCAAATGTTAATGGGCTAATATAAATCAAACTGTAATCAATATGTTAAAATGACAAGGATTTCTTTAAGTTTTATTCTTTATTGTGGTTAAATAATTGGTAGAGTATTGTGCTATGTTGCAGAGCCTAGGGGTTTTTTTTTTTTTTTCCTTGAAAAACTAGGTTTGGTTGCTCTTTGTTTTTCACGTGTCCATGTCTTCCAGGTATGCAGGTCTTTAGAGCAGTGAGTTTGTCGGGCTGCTGTTCTCCAGGTTAGACTTGTCTGTGTTGGTAGATTCAGGCTTGTGGGAATGGCAGATTTTATTGGGGACTTATTTTTATCATTTAATATTCTGTAACAGAACCTGCTATCAATAGGGTATATGTAAATTTGTTACTTTTTACACTGAGATCAAAATTTAAATGCAAGTGTATTTAAAGTCAGTGAGAGCCTGATTTGTTTAAAGGTTAGTATCGTGAAACATAAAAAAAATCTGGTCACTTTGCCACACAAAAGGAAAGTTAAAAGCTCTCCGCCTTTCCTTGATTTGTTTTAAATCCAATATATTGTGTTAACAACTATTCACATAGATTCAGGAAATAATGCATGTAAACTGTGTAAAATGATGTCCTAAGAGGAGGCAAAAATAACTTCAAACCTGGAACACTCTGCCTAAGATTGTAAAAGGCCCTGCCTTACCTGAAATAAGGGTCTGCCTCCCACCCTGCTGCAAGTCAGAATGTTTCCAAAATAAGTCAGCTTTCAGCTCATTTAAAGTTATATTCAGAAGGTTGTTTTTTGTTGTAGAATTACTGTGATATCAAATAGGAAATATAATGTATAACTCAGGCAGGATTTAGGATGACTATTACACAAACTATATATGTTCTTACTGTTGTTAATTATTTTGTATTTTCCTTGTGAGCTCTGTAGATGATGCCAGATTAATGTTTTGAAGAAGGATGCTAGGCCATCACCTGTGAAATAGGTGAGATAATAACTGGTGAAACTGGCTTGCTGGATGTTTAAGATCAAGCTTAAGGATTGAGATTAAAACAAGGGGCCAAGAAAACCAGTTTTGGTTCTTGCCCTCAGAGTCAGCCTGCGTCCAGGGAATGAGCTTCTCTAAGGAACTTTGCAACTCCAGGTCAACACTGCTGCCTTCGCTGCTGCTGGAAGTCAGAGTTTCCGTCCATGCAGACAGTGGGCAAGAGACACCGCCTGGGTTCTGTGTTGCACAGAGGCATCGCTGTGTCCAGAGCTGAGGAAACACCAGCTGCCATCGGCCTCCAGGTTGCAGAAGCTGCCACAGCCAGAGCACAAGAGCCACTGGGGCCCAGATGCCACCACCACCAGAGCTCGGAGCTGTCCAGGAACCCATGCCTTCCAGGCTTGTCCCCCAGAGTTGGAGACGCAGCAGAGATTGCTGAGAACAAGGAGGTGCAACAGTGGGCCAGACAGGCTTGGCTCCTGCCCTCCTGGGGCTGATGGGAGTGAGCAGGGGCCAGCTTCCCTTTTGCCATGAGTGGACGCAAAGAGCTGTCAGCTGTCCACCAGGCAGAAGCCACTGCCTTGGAGCTGCTGGAATCCAGGAGGAGTGCTGCTGCCTGCCCCAGAATGCAGAGGCTGCTGGAATGAAGGAGCTGCCCCCACCCAAGCACAGGACTCTCAAATCCCCCACGAGTGACCCCTGTGGGAACTTGGCTGACTCTTAAGAGACAGGAACAGGTCAATTTGACAAGCTTGATCTTAAACACCTAGCAAAACAGTTAAAACCAAACCAAACCATAGACATTCTTGGGTACTTAAAAGAAACAATAGTTTAATGTAACTTAAGCTGTACTTGTGTTACCCCTAGAATAGGACAGGAGGCTACAAAAGAGAGATTCTTAGGCAAGTGTACCTGATAACTCCAGTTCCCAAATAAAGTCCTCAACCTCTCCAGCCTTTGGTAGACCTTGTTATGGGAACAACTTCTCAGTTCTTCCACCTGGTGAGAGACTGACTTCTACCATGTCATGATTTTCTGTATTAATCTCATTTTGGTACTTACGTCATTTTGTTTCTCTCTCATAGAAGCACCCACCCCAGATGACTTTACAACCTGCTCTTCCCAAGCAGACTTCTGCTCCTCATTGACCAGATTTCTAAAAGGAACTTCAAACTGCTTCCCCAGACTCTGCCCCCTTCCAGCTCAAAGCAGCAAGAGCGGTAGGTGCCCCCTCTCCTTACAGCAGTAAAAAGTTCCTAATTAAGGACAGGCAGTTAGTGTAAAATAAGAAATCTGGTCAAACTGAGGAATGGAACCCATCAGAGTCTGGGAAGCTGGAAACTGAAAAACCACTAGTTTCCTAAACAAGGATTTGTTAATGTGGAAAAGACCAGTGGGGAATGTTATAGCAACAGAAAACAGATTAAAATGTGTGTTCCCCAGGGAGATTCTCCAGCATGATCTGGAGAGTCAGCCCCACCCCAATCCCAAATCCCTTCCCTATAGCCCACCCCAATCCCTTCCCACGCCCTATAAAAGTTGGCAACAAATGAACTAACATGGGATTTTCCCGGCACACCACTTTTAGGAGTTAGGGCGATCGTCGCTGGCCAGCTGAAGTAAAGGCTTCTTTCGGCTTTGCGTGATTGGCTTGGATGGTTTCATTTTCTCTGGGTGCAAGACCACCATGATAGAACAATCAGTGCAGGCTTAGCTGCCGAGTGATCACAGGAGACCTCTGTGTGGATGGGGACCTGTTACCTTAGGCCCCCCAGAGAGCGGATGCCGCACAGTCCTCGGGGGTGAGACAGGCCTTGTCACTAGAGGGGCACCACAGGGTCTGTGATGTCTGACTGAGAGAAGCACGTTGCAGAAACACACTTGGTGACTGACCTCTAGGAGGCTCTGACTCCAGGCCCCCCAGCCACACTGTGATTGATCCTTGGGGTATCCAGTTGGAGTCCAAGAACTTGGGGTCCCGAATAAAGAATTGAGCACATCCCACACAAGTGGCTTTGCCTCTGAACAGGAGGAGTACAGATTTACTGAAGGTGAAGGTGGAGGTGACACTCGGTCAGGTGGAGCAGAGAGGCCTGAGCCAAAGGAGGCTCCAGGCCCCAGTGTCTGAAAATGAGTCTCCCGTGCTGACTCTCTTCCCTCTCGGAACTGAGTGACGGTCTTGCCCCATTTGCCCCCATTTGTAACCTACGATTAGAATATTGTCCGACTTTTCCCCATTGGTCACTTTAGAAAACCTAGTTAGAATACTGCCCACTCTACGCCCATTGGTCATTTTAAAGTATGGAACCTGTGGGGAGAGTTGAGTTGTCATGGTAACAGGGCTTATTATGAAAAGAGACGTGGTGAGCCCTGGTCTTGCCCTCCAGTGGCATCTCTTATGGGCTGCGTCTGCCACCTGGGCATCCCACCTATCAATGCCACTGTCGCGGCTTCCCTTCCATTCTCCTGCCTCCAACCTCTCCTGAGATAGTGACCTGCAGGAACCCCACCTAGCTCAGGAGACCACCCTCTTCAGACCAGGTCAGGGCCACAGGTGGGAGCGTGACATCTCAGCTCCCTGTGCACCCCACGTCTACCATCCCACCTCTTCGAGTTTGGGCCTGGACTGTCCCTCAAGGTTCCTGTGTTGAAGGCTAGGTCCCCAGGGCAGCAACATTCAGAGGTGGGCAGGAGGCTCGGATCACCTGGGTGCCCGACCCCACCATGGATTCATGACTCGGTGGCATTGCTTGGAGTGGTGAGGACTGGAGGGTGGGCCTGACCTGAGGAGGTGGGTCCCAGGGAGCCGCCCTGGAAGGTGTGATTGTTCCCGGCCCTCCTGTGTGCTCCATGACGTGCTGCCCACCATAATGCTCTGCTTCACACGGGCCCAACGTGACGGGGCCAAGTGACCTGGACTGAAACCTCCGAAACCACGGCCAGATAGGCCCTTCCCCGAGAGGTTGTTTTCTCAGGAACTCCGATGCTCACCCTCCCCGCATCCCCGCTCCTCAGGGACCTCTGTGCTCGCCTGGCAAGCCTTCTATGGTCAGCTTGCAGTCTTCCCAGCCTCGCAGGGACATCCTCTGCCCACGCCCTTCCCCTCACCGCAGACCAGCCTGGGCCTTGGCTCTGCATCCCCCACACTCTCTCTCTCAGCTGCCTGGAGGCCGCGCTTGCTAGCTGGCAGGGCTGCTGCTCCCTGGGACCCCTTGGCCTTCACTCTTCGGCATTCTCGCACGTCCCAAGTGCTCAGTGAGTGAACTGACCCCCGAGGGAGGGTGAGCAGGCTTCTACAGCTGATGGAGACTCTGAGGCTGTCCATTGTATTTTCCTCCCCAGTCCCCAAGGGTTGGGACTTTCTCCCAAAAGATGTAACTATTTAGAAAATACTTATTTTTTTTTTTATTTTAAAACCAGTCAATGTTAAAGAAATAAACACAGAAGGTGTGAGTTGAGGAATGGATAAATGGAGACATCGTGATTAAAAATGAGATAAATTTTAAACCTGTCACCGTCAGAAAAAGTTATTGAATTGGAAGCTTACTCGCCGAGTTTCCAGAATTCGGCGTGACATACAAGAGAAGGCGTAGCGTGCAGTCAAATCACACCCACAAACTCCTGGATTCTTTCCCATTGTGGGGGGGTCTATTCCCTGCTTTCCTGAACGTGGGTGGCTCTGTGGCTGGGTAAAGGTGGACAGGCTACTCTGAGGCTTGGGAGGCTGGTACCAGAGACCCGTGCCCTTCAGCCCTGTTTGCTGATCCTCACTGAGGAGTCCCCAGTTGCCCTGGGGGAAGCCTGGTCCCCCCACCACTGTGATGTGAGGAAACCCAAACCACAGGGAGGAGTGGTGGGCAAGCTACCACCCAGCAGGCCTCCCACGGTTCCTCTGGTCACATGAGCAAAAGTCCCCCAGCAGTTTCAAGTGACCCCTGGGCTTCAAATCTCCTCATCTGGCACCTGGATGTGGTGAAGCGGCCCACCTCCATCTGACCACCTCTCCAAATGGTCATCTCTTCTGTTTTTCATTTGTTCTATTAAGTTACATGTGACACTAGATTGCACTCCAACACATCAACATAAGTGGGTGTAACTTCTCTTTCTTGTGGTTGCACATGATGTAGAATCACACCCGTTGTGCAGTCGTGCATGCACAGAGGTGATAATGTCCTACCCCAACCCCTCCCCCTCACTCCCCTCTGCCTAATCCAAAGTACCTCTATTCTTCTCTAGCCCCCACTTATTGTGAATTAGCATCTGCATGTCAGAGGAAGCATTCAGCCTTTGGCTTTTTGGGATTGTACCTGCTACGTCACCAACACCAGGGACCATCGACTGAAGAGGGTGCTCACGGCTGCCAAGCCCCTGTGGGTCAGGTGGGGCATTTCCTGTCCTCCCGATGCTCCCCATCCATGTCCACTGTGCACACAGCCCACCAACCCACGGTCTTCCCGTGCTCACTCTGCCTGCTTCTCTTGCCCCCGTGAAGCCCTCGAGGGTTTCCCAGTCTTCCCTGATTCCCCTCTGACTCTCGAGGCAGCTGGACTCTGCAGACTTTATTCCATTTCCTGCTGCCCGTCACAGAACATGTGGAATGGACACCCTGGAATCTGAATCACTACTCGACTGCTTCAGAGCCTCCGGAGACACACAAGAAAATTCCCTCCAGGTCTCCATCTGTGCCCCACATGGGCCGAAGTGGGTGCCCAGGGCTTGAGTCCAGCCGGGAGCAGTGCAACCTCGGAAGAACTTGGACACCCCTGGATGACACTCACCGATGCCCAGTCAAGGCTCAACTGGGCTGAGGGAAGCAGAGCCCTGGGCAGGGTCTGTCCTGTAGACCGTCGAGGCCACGCTCCCTCCCTCCTAAGGAGGTCAGTGGTCCCTACCCCTGCAGGCCTGGGCACTGAGTCTCGTAGCAGCTGACTGGTGTGGGCCCCCTGCATCCTTGCTCACCCAGGGGCCTCAGGAGAGTGTGTGCTGACCCTGGCCTGCCACAAGTCCCATGGCATCTAAGGTTGGCGACGGACCCTGGGGGAGTGGAGCCGGAGGGCAGTGGGAAACAACGAGGGACCCTGTGGAGCACAGGCCTGCCCTTTCCCCTCAGGGTCATCTGAGCTGGGTCCCCTGGCCCAGCGTGTCACTCAGGGGCTCAGAACACCATGGTCAGAGAGCCAGACACCTGCCACGCTGTGCCGGGCTGGGTGGAGGGCCAGGTGAGCCAGGACCCAGGACTCTGCCTGGGTTCTGGGCTTCAGAGGGGCTGGGACGCTGCCCTGAGCTTTCCGCTGACTCAGCACCAGAGTGAGGCCAGCAGCATGTAACCAGGGGACGTGTCAGAGGAGGCCACTGGCTGAGGTGACAGTGCAGCGGTGCTCAGCTCTCCTTCCAAGAGGCCCGGGGACTGTCACACAGAGGCCGGGGTGATGGTCATGCAGGGGTCTGGCTGGCCATCACACGGGGGGCTGGGTGACAGTCTTGGGGGGGCCTGGTGATGGTCACAGGGGTCTGGGTGATGGCCACACAGGGGGCCCGTGATGGTCACAGAGGCTGAGAGCTAAGCTCCTTAGGGCCTGATGTGCTCCTTCTCCAGTTGCTGGGGACGGTCAGCTCAGTGGACTCTGCAGAACGAGGTCGGCACCCCCAGCTGCTCTGGGAGGTGAGAGAGAACGCGGACTCCCCTCTAGGGAAAGGCACGTGCTGCCAGGCCAGCCGCCTGAGCTGCTCCTGCCAGACGGGCACCTGGGCAGAGGGAGCAGCAGCCCAGGCCGCGTTGGGAGCACCCAGGTCCCTGAGTGGCGCTTGTCCTCAGGGAGAGGCTTCCTGCTGAGCTTTGGGAGGGCATGTCCTTTGGTGGTTGGATTCGTCTCCTGTTACCTTAAGGAAGAACGTCTTAGAGCCCTCAACCGCCATCCAGCTTACGGAGACTGTTTGTCCAGGGAAGGCTTTGAATTCTCTGCTAATCCTAACTGGGAGGGTGTGGCCCTCCCTGCCAAATATCTGGATCCGTAGCCATTAAGCAGTGTGAGTGTTCACGCTGGAGGACTCGGACAGATGGCTGAGATGTCCCTGTTTATGATAAAATTCTTTCTCTCCCCTAAATACACATCTATTTGATGTCAGGCTAAGCATATTGACGTGAAGAGCCTGCTCATCTCTTCTTTTCCCACCTCTGGGATACTTTTTAAAAAAAAAAAATTTTTTTTTTGCCTTGAGTTTCTGTTATGAGAACAATTCAAAGATGAAAGGCCAGAAAGTTAGCTTTCAAACTTGGCAGTAAGCCCTATGAACCCACCAACATCAAGAGAGAGGGCACTGGAGCCCTGCGGGCCATGCCGAGATCATCCCAGAAGCAGATCCCGCCCAAGCTCAAATTCAACACAGATGAAGATTTTAAAAATAGCATGGGCTGGGAAGGAGAAGGAGCTTAGCTGACCCAACTCCAGCTCAAGAGGCATGACCTGGCCCAGATTATGAAAATAGACATCTGTCCAAGAATAACACGGCATCCAGCTGGGAACGGCTGTTCATCTGGCTAGTTGGAGAAAAAGAGAAGGTAAAGCTTTCCCAGTCCATCCAGCTGCCCATTGGGAGCCCTGGGTCTTCACGGGGCCTCTTCTGAGCCACAAGTGGCATAAAGGGCCACCGCTGACCAGCCCAGGGGGACGTGGTTGCCTCTGGAGGCCCAGGGTGGGTCAGGGCCACGTGAATCAGGGCCATGTGAATGGGATCCCTTCTGTCTCGGCTGGCACCCGTCTGGCCACCACATGCCGTTCCCTGGATCAGCATTGTCTTGGTGACAAAGAGAAGGCTTACTCCCGACGCCAGCTCGCTGGGCCTTCTCTGGGGACCCCTCCTTTCTAGCTGGTTGAGCCAACACCCACCCTGGCCTCTGCCTCAGCCTCCGTCTGCAGGGCGGTGTGCATGTTAACTCGTTCCCTTGGACTCCCCCCAAGTCCTCACGGATCGGGTCCTGGTCATTGTGTCCCGGGCAATGCCAAGCTGCACAGGCACACCGTTCGCTGACTGTGGCTGGCTTGGAGTGGACTTGATGGAGAACCAGACCCCTCCCCATGGCTTTCAGAGCAGACTCGCTGGAGTCCTGCCCAGGCTGAAGGTTCTTCCCCTCCTGAGTGAGGCGGGGGAGGTGCCCTCGGGCTGTATCTTAAGCCCCCAAACTGAAGCGAGCCTGTCTCCTGTCAACCCCTGAGGTGTTGGCGCACCTACCCCAAACTGGCAGGTGGGGCTGGCGAATAGCCCAGGGCACTGCAAAACCGAAGGCCAGGTGCTTCTGAGGCTGTTACCTGCCACCTGGAAGACTGGTTTCGTGCACAACCAGTCGGGGGCTGGATGAGGAATTCTAGAGCTATTTTAAGAGTTCTAATTAATTGCATGAATTACCCTGTGAGTTCATATCTTTCATTAAACCAAGCTTGCCATTGGCAAAAGAGGAGGGCTCCCTCCGCATTGTGCCCGATCCCTCTGGGGCTGGAGAGAGTCACTCTGGTTGTGGTTTTAGAGGCCCTGAAACGTAGTGGCAGTTGAGAATCAGACTGTGGGCCTGACAGCCCTGGGTTCAAATCCTTCACCTGCCAAGTAAAGGAAGGTATTTTTAGTCTCTCTGTTTCTTTCCTTATAAAAGGGATTCAGCTGAGTAAGTCATTTAGCCCGGGGTCCAGCACTTTGTGAGACTTAAAACAAACCATCCTTGTTGTTATTGTCCACCACAAGATAATGGGTCTAGGTGATTTTCTGAGCTTTTCTGGTCATGGCCGCTGTCTGCGTGAACTGCACCCTTGGACTCCTGACATAACGCAGGTCCTCCATCAGTGATGAAATCTGGATCTAGCATCTTGGCTACGAGGTCAGGTTTTTTTTTTTGTCTGTTTGTTTTCCTTCCCCCATCTTGAATTTGACCATGACATTTAGCAGGGAAACGATGGAAGTGGACCCCGTGTTTTATAAGGAGGCTAAAGAACAATCACTTAAAAGGCTCTCATTCCCGCCTTCCTCGGGAGTCAGTGGAGTCAGCTCAACTCTCCATGCACACAGCAGAGCAGGCCTTGGCTTCAGGCTGGGGGGAATGTGTCTCACCGCCAGCTTGTTCTGCTTTTTGTTCTGGTTACAGTGAAGTTAGGGTCTCTCTGTTGATAATAAGTAGCAAATTTTATGCCTTGAAGTTCAGGAGGGGCATACGAAAGAGGAACCCACTAACCATGCTGGCCAAGGACTCCTCTGGAACTAGAAGAGCCCCTGGCTGATGCATCTCCCGGGTTGCGGGTGGCTATGTGGAGACATTTTCACAGATGGATTCCTGCCCTGTGCCTACTCATGACCTTATGGAATATGGAATCAAGAGAGAAGGGTGGGGGCATTGTTGCCAGACTGAGCAGCGGTTGGTGTTCCTGGTGGAGCTCAAGACATTGGAAATACGTGCTCCCCAAACACAACCAGACAGTGTGTGCACCGGCTAAACAGACCAGATTAACACTCGCCGGCTAAATGTGAAATTATTAATTTTGCAGACTGGGTGGACACAAGTGTAATTAATTTTTAAATAAGCTTTTGAGAGGAGTGACACTTTAAAAAATAATTTATTGAGTTGAAATTCACACAAAATTAGCCATTTTAAAGTTAACAATTCAGGAATTTTACACATTTACAGTGTTGTGAAACCACCACCTGTACCTAGGTCTACACATTTCCATCCACCCACAGTAAAACACGGCAACGAGCGGTCTCTCTAGTTCCCTCCCCAGTCCCCAGCACCACCGGCATGCATTCCATCTCTTCGCATGTACCTGTTCATGCTGCTGCGTGCGGTGCCCTCTTGTTATGGGGCGCAACTTAAGAACAGACCCATCACCACTGAGAAGTTCAAATTTAAGAGTCTTTACTAAGCCAGTCGGCTGACTGTCTCACACAATGCCCCAAAAAATGGCTATTGGGAGAACAGCCCCGACCACAGGGTTTGCAGGGGTTCTTATGCCAAAAATCACATCAATCATAAGTGTCTGTTGCTATGATTTGAAATTACAAACTAACATCATGAAATCATCAGCAGAGGGGGAAGTGGGTCAAATGACCCTTACCTAGGTACGAACTAAAGAATGGCTACTAACATCCACACAATCATTGCTGACATCACCGTTAACGTGGTGCATTGTTTAGGAGAAATAGGAATCCAACAAGAACAATTTTTTATCATATAAGAATTGTCATTTTGCATTGTTAAACATGTCATGCTAAGTGACTGTTGATGGGCACAGAGGCGGGGTGCTCCCATGGGAGAAGCTCATTTCCGACATAACATGGAGTCTCAGAGCACAATGGAGTCTGTTTAGTCATTGCCCATACTGCCTGGCCTGTAACATTTCCATGGAGCCAAATCTATCAGCCTGTCACTCTGTGGGTCTAGTCCTGGTCTGTTTGAGTGCTGTTGAAGCTCTCTGTCTCCTTATCCTCTGTCTGCGTGTTCTGTGCATTCTTGAAAGAGGCAGAGTGAATTCTCTAGCTGTCATCATAGAACCATCTATTTTCCCTTCAATGTTGTCAATGTTTGCTTAATGAATTTTGGGTGTCTGTTGTTGGGTGCATACATGTTAATAAATGATATGCAATTTTGAAGAATTGGCCCACTAATCAATACATAATGTCCACCTTTGCCATTTTGAGTTTTGAGTAATGTGTATTTTGTCTGACATCAGTTTTGCAGCAATTTCATAGAGAGAGAAATGACAAACACCACCCCTTTGGGATGTAATTTCACAATATATTAAAATGTGTGCAATTTCAGACCCAGGAAGCTCTAGGTTTATGACTGCATCCAAGAGAAGCCCTGGCATGACTGCTGAGAGAGATGCATGAAAATATTCATTGCAGAATCAGAAAAAGAACGGGCTAAATGTGGTGTGCTTCTAAGATGATATAAATAGATAGACCTAAAAAAACTGAGCCAAGTACAAAATACCATTTATAGCATGAATACACTTATGTAAGGTTTGAAGCACGATAACACTTATCTTGTTCATGGATTTCTGTGTATGTAATGCAGTTGTTTTTTTAGTCAGGTTTTACATTGCTGTCACCGACAGATCTGACCAGAACAACTTAGAGGAGGAAAAGCTTTGATCTTGGCTCACAGTTTCAGAGGTTCAGCCCATGGCAACTCAAGTCCATAGCTCTGGGCTCAAAGTGAGGCAGAGCACCATGGTGGAAGGGCGTGTCAGAGGAAAGCAGCTCGAGACATGGCAACCAGGAAGCAGAGCGCTTCGCTCACCAGGGACAAAATATATGCTCCAAAGACATGTTTGCAGAGGCCCACC
>JAJEJO010001762.1:0-59810 GCA_020662805.1 Glaucomys volans
CCAGCCTGCTCTGTCTAAGCCTCGGGAATAGCGCACTTCGTGCCTGCCAGCCAAGGAGCCTTGGGTGCCTTAGAGAGCCACTGGGACCACAGGTCTCCACACAGGGCAGGAGGACAGTGGGGTTGTCTCCTGCTGGGAAGCTTGGCTGTTGCTTTCATGGACTCTAAAGGCACAATCTAGAAGCTGGTAAGAACCAGGTAGAAGACAGGAAGACAGGCTGTGTGTGGGCGAGTCTGCACACTGCTGTCACACATCTAGGCAGAGGCAGAAGGGGACACGAGGAGCACACTAAGGTTAGCGCCCTTCTATCCAGGGTCCAGGTGGCTGGCAAAGGTAAGGTCATGATTTCATAAGGACTCAAGGTGCAGAGAAACCTAGTCATTGCACAAAAAAACATGCAGTTTTCTTTTCAGTCCAGTAATGAAATATGAGAACAAAATCCTCATAATGTAAAATATCAAGAAAGGAAAAGCTTTGTTCTCTTTACGATGCAAAACATTTTCGGTCAACTCAGGTTGCTCAAGGGCTGCACCCAGGATTGTGGGATCTGCATCCAACATGCCTGGCGGTGACAGAGGAGAAATGAGGGTCACCTGGAGGGAATTTCCTATGACTGTTAAATAAGAACCTCTGTAGAATGACTTCGCATGCATCTTCTGTTCCAGAGGTTAAAAGAAAGTGCCCCTGAGTAAAAGGGGAAAAGGTGAGAGAATGAAGGGAAAGATGCATAAGCAAAACGCACTGGAGTGATATTATATCTGTTTTCTGTGTAGTTTGTGAAGATTACTTGAGAAGAACTTACGCAAAATGGCCAGAGGCCACCTGAAATATATAGTAAGTGTTCAATAAATTATTCATATTGTCTTTAATTAAAATAAACCCAAGTCCTTTAGGAACTTTTTCAAAGACTAAGAATCATTAATATAAAATGCTTTCTTGTCACCAGGTAACTTTCTATCTCAAAACAAATGCACTCCTCTTTGGCTCTAAAGGACATTTCAAAATACTACTTTTCCTAGGAAGGGCTCTGCTTAAACAAGAGAGTTTGGCCTCCTGTGCTCTGCCTTCTCGCAGCACCTTAGAATGAGGTTATGCCAACACGATTTCCACATGAATAATGGATAAAGTTCACTCTTTGTGGTTTCAAAGAGTTTTGTGCCAACACATTTATCCTCTTGAATGTCCAATGTACATTTATAAAATTTTAATATTCCACAATAAACACCTGAGCATAATTATCATTAAAGATAGATTCACAACCATGTTAGGACTAGTACTTATTTTGTTTCATATGGTTTGCTCTTATTAACCTCTTGTTTCTGTCAACAGATTTAACAGATTGCGATTCATCAAGGGTCATTTAACACTTATGGTGCCTGGTAATACAGAAGATTTCCTTTCACTAGGAAAGGAAGAGCTACAGAATGTTCTCCCAAGGATGGGCAGATAGGTTTTAAAACTCCATATGCTTATGCAAATTTCTCCCTTAAATAAAAATTAATCTCACAAGGATTAATTTTAGGAAGCCTAAAGTTTTCTTGTATTCTGTAGTTCAATCAACCATCAACAATCTTGATTTTATTACTAAATACACTAATTCTTTTTTTTTTTTCAGGTATAAAGCAGTTAATTTAGATATATTTCATTCCCTCTTTTAAAATTACCATTTTAATTACAGGTGCTACACACCTGTAATTCCAGGGACTTGGGAGGCTGAGGCAGGTGGAGAGCAAGTTCAAAGCCAGCCTAAGCAACTTAGTGAGGCCTTAAGCAATTTAGCAAGATCCTGACTCAAAATAAAAACTAAAAAGGGCTGGAGACGTGGCTCAGTGGTTAAGCACCACTGGGTTCAATTCCTGGTACAAAAAAACCAAAAAACAAAAAACAAGAATTACTCTTTTAGCCTCCCTTTCATCATGTAAAGTTTATGACAAAGACAAAATTTTATTCCCCTATGGGACACAGATTACTGGGCAGCTCTGGGCAAGATATGGCTTGGTCTCTTGAGTGGGAGGACATGATTGCAGGGATTCCTCCGGGTGCTGTAAAAATGAGTAAGTGTTGGCCACTGTGGAGAAAACTGCTTACTACTCTAATGGTAGCAATGTATGAACAGAAACGGAAAACTTCAAAATAACACGTGAAAGAACATTTTTTAAATCTGATCATCCATATTTAATTCTCCAAACATAACTGGAAATTGGAAAATATTTTTGTTCTCAGAATCTGTGCTCACCTTACATCAAAACCTTGGAAATTTTAGGAAGCAATCAAGTAAGAAGGAAAAGAGCTGGCGATCTTCTCATGTGCCAAAGAACATTAGATATTCACACATAATTTAGGCTATCTTTGTTAGAAAAGGAGAATTAAGCAAAGAAAAGGCCTCTTAGAATAAAATCCACTGGAGATGGAACAAGAATTTCATAATGAAGAATTGGAATAAAACAAATGTTCATTGAATTTTATAAAAAGATTACAGGTAAAAATTATTAAAGTACAGCAATTGCATGTCAATTTGTGAAATTTAGAATGAAATAATATTGGTACCAGGTTACAGTTTTGGCACTGATGGAGGAACAGGGCCTGGATTTACTTGCTCACTTGAAACAATAGTAACAATGGCAAAATAGGTGACACCACAGTTTTCCAGACATGGACCCCAGGAAAAAAAAGGAAAGTGATCCCTGAAAGATGGGACTCAGTGGGGTGCACCCTGTGACTTCCAGAGCTTGCTGCCTAGAGTGAGTTCCAGGCTGCAGGATGGGAGGAGGGACACAGGTGGAGTCCAGAACCTGGTGGAGTTGAAGACAGGTAGTGAAGGGTTGATTAAAGTCAAAGAAAGGACTCCTCAAAAGAACAGTACTGGACATGCACATGAGGCCAGAAATAGTGTCCATTCCCACCAGCTAGACTGAAAAACCTCATTAATCCCTCCATACTGAGGCCTCAGTATGTGCTCTCTGCAGGAACATCAGAATCCCTCGCTCAAAACCAGTGATGAAGAGAAGTCCTTACACAGGGTCAGGGCAAGCACATCACGTAGGTCAGAATAAAAGGAAGGATGGCAGGTTTCCTATTTCCCATCAAAGACGACACAAACAAGAATGCAGAGCAACAACATCTTGAAGATTGAATGTAAGACTGATTCTATTTAGAATTTTAAAACAAAGATAACATGATATTCAAAAATGAAAAAAAGGCTTTCAGTTAAAAAAAATGTGAAAAATGAAATAATTCATCTCCAACACACTCACTCTATAATAAATATTAAAGTCTTTCTGGCAGAATAAAACTGCTCCTAGACACACTCTTCCGGTGGCTACTTGGTGGTCTGGCTTCTAACTTGCATCAGGGAATGACAGGGGCAGACATATACTAACCAGCTAGAAGCCTGGGAAGCAGGTTGACATCTCAGGCTTCACCGTTTTTCCTAGGGGTTTGTCCACATATCAACACATTTGTGGCTTCTGCTAGAGACAACCACACCTAAAACTTCCCAGCTGTGGGAGCAGAGGGGACAATGCATATGCAAATGTCTGTAGAACACAGAAAAGCATGCTGGTTTTATGCCAGCACACAGGTATGACCAGCACTTCATTCTCCTTAAGCAGTGCAGAGAAGGGGCTAAAAATACGCAGGTCCCTATTTCTCCCTGAGTTCTCCCATGGTTTCGACCTTGCATCAAGCACCCCAACTTTTGCAACTACCTCCTAGCAGACTCTGTTCTAAACCTGTTTGCTCTGGGAGCAGAAGTGAATAGGCATCTATGAGTTTCCCCAGATCCTATTAAAATGGTGGTTTTTAAGCAGGTGCACACACACTTCCAGGAATTATGCCGCTTGGAGCAGTGTGGGAAGGGGACTGGAATGTATAGCTCTTGTTTTGTCTCTGGAAGGGGCTTCCAGCACACAATTGCAGTGGCTGCTTGATGGCCTGGCTTCTAACACACTTGCATTAGGAGCAGACAGACATCCACCCTCTAGCAACCTGAGCCATAGCTTGGCACTTCCCAAGCCTTTCCTCAGGCTCCACCCAGTGAGAGATCCAAGTCTATCAGTTTTTTCCTGAAAAAGTTTGTGCACCAAGTACATAAATGCAACTTCTGCAACTTTTACCCAAGGAACTTTCTTTTTAAGTATATATTCTTTGAGCTGATGGGGCTTTGCTTTCCTGAGTGGACCCAGTCTGTGGAACACAAAACAGTGAACATACCAGGGGACACTCTTCCAGCAGCTTCCTCCCCAGCAACACAGGGTGTAACGTGAACATGAGTGCAGGCATTTGACACAGATCTTCTCCCTGGCTTAGTGTCAAAGAGTGGAAGATAAACACCTATGCTAGGTATCCCTAAAGATAGAAGGAACTGGAACACACATCCAACATGCTGACCTTTCAGCTGTAGCTGGAGAGAGTGGCTCCTGCCTTACTATCCTCAGTACAGACAGGATATAGCACATCTGAACCTCCTGGGGTCACCGAAAACAAAGACAAGTGTTCAGACAGATACAAAGATTTCAGAAGCAACTTAACATTTCTAGATGGACAGATTGAGAGATTCCTCTCCTACACAGCCCAGACTGGAAAGACTGAGAAAGGCATTTGGTTCTCTAATGCCCAGAAACTGACACAGAGGGTCAATGAAAATAGAGAAACAGGGGAATATATTTCAGTTTCTTATTAAAAAAAAAAAAGATAAGTTTGCAGAAACTGACTAGAGAAGTGGAGATATGTGATTTACCTGACAAGGAACTCAAAATATTGGCCATAAAGATGTTTCCCAAGGTTAGGAAAGCAACACACACACACACACACACAGAATTTCAACAGTGATATAAAAAATATTTAAAAGTACCAAACAAACAGAAATCATAGAGCTAAAGAACACAATAACTGAAAAGAAAAATTCAACAGAGGGGTCACCAGCAGACAAGCTCAAGCAAAAGAAAGGATCAGTGAACTCTAAGGTCACAGGAAATCATCCAACCTGAGGAGGAAAAAGAGAAAGAAAAAAGAAAAAGAGTGAAAATGGCTTCAGAGGCATGTGGGACTCCCTCAAGTGAAACAACATATGCATTACTGGTGCATCGGAAGGAGAGGTGAGACAGAAAGGAACAGAAAGCATTCACAAGTACAACGGCAGAACACTTTCCAATCTAGCAAAGGAAATAGAAATTGAGATACAGGAAACCCAAAAGATACCAAATAAAGTGAATCTAGAGAAAACTGCTATGAAGCCAGGCATGGTGACACACACCTATAATCCCAGTGACCTCAGAGGTTGAAGCAGAGAAGTCCAAGTGCACTCAGACACATCATGATCAAATTGTCCAGAGCAAGGACAAGGAGTTTTAAAAGCAGCAAAAGAGAAGCAAGTTGTTACATGCAAGAGAAACCCCATAAGATAACAGCAAGGATTTTTTAGCAGAAACGTTGGGAACTAGTGCAAGGTAACACATTCGAAATTATGAAAGAAAAATATTTTCCGACCAGAAATATTTTACTATGCCCAGAAATTCTGTTTTTTCAAAAATAATGGAATGTTAAAGTCTTAAAAAAAAAACTGAGAGAATTTATCACTACTAGGCCTGCATTGTAAAAAATGCTACAGAAAACTCCTCAAACTGAAATAAGAAGATGTTATCTGCATGAAAATATGTGAAAGTGTAAAACTTACTGGCAGAATTAAATCCATTGTTAAGTTCAAAGCACTATAATACTATAATGATTACTATAATAATGTTACTATAATACTATAATATTATAATACTATAATGTTGGTGTCTAAATCAATTATATTTCTAGTATGAAGATTAGAAGGCAGCCCTGCATGGTGGCCCATGCCTGTAATCCCAGGGGCTCGGGAGACTGAGACAGGAAGATCAGGAGTTCAAGGCCAGCCTCAGCAAAAGCAAGCTGCTAAGGAACTCAGTGAGACCCTGTCTCTAAATAAAAAATACAAAATAGGGCTGGGGATGTGGTTCAGTGGTTGAAAGCCCCTGAGTTCAATCCATGGTACCACCCCCCACCCAATAAAAAAGATTAAAAGACAAAACTATTAAAACAACTAAATTAGTTCATTTTATGTTGCTACAAAACATACATGAGACTGGACAATTTCTAAGGAATACAAGTTTATTTAACTCTTGGTTCTGGAGGAAGTCCAAGTGTATTGCCTCCAGCATCTGTGGCAAGGGCCTTCGTGGGGCATCATCACATGAGTGAAGTCATCACAAGGAGAGACTGAGCAAGCATGCTAGCCTGGGTCTCTCTTCCTCTTCTTCAAAAACCACTAATGCTTATATGTGGGCTCCACACTCAAGAGCATGCCTAATTATTTCCCAAAGGCCACACCTCCAAATATCATTAACATATGAATTTAAGAATTGAATTTCCTGCACAACTTTGATGGGCACAAATTGAAACCATAGCAACAACTAAAGCTACAATAATTTGTTAAGGGATACAGATAATAAAAAGAAGTAAATCAAAAACATAAAACAGAAGAAGGGGGGAGTGAAAGTACAGAGTTTGTATATGCAATCAAAGTTTAGTTTTCATCTTAAAATACACACTTATTAGAATGCTTTATGTAAGCCTCGGGGTAACCACCAAGCAAAAATCTCTAACACACATGCAAAGGAAAAAGTAAAGATCCAAAAATACTGCTACAGAAACTCACCAACCACAAAAGAAGAAAGGAATAGAAAAAGAAAGGAGCAAAGGATCAACAAAATAACCAAAATCAATTAGGAAAATGACATTAGTAAGTCCTTACCTATCAATAAGTACTTTAAATGCAAATGTTTTAAGTTTCCCAATTTTCCCAATCCAAAGTCATAGAGTGGCTGAATGGATTAAAAGAATAAGCACCAACCATATGCTGCCTACAGGAGATCCACTTAACTTTGAGGACACCAGTAGACTGAAAGTAAAGGGATTAATAAAGATATTCCATGCAAATGGAAACCAAAAGAGAGAAGGAATAGCTATGCTTATCTTAGAAAAATTAGACTTAATGTCAAAAACTGAAGGAAAAAAATAAAGACAAAGAAGATCCCTAAATAATTCCATGAGGCCATCATTACCATAATACCAAAACCAATGACATTATAAGAAATGAAAGCTACAGAATAATGTCTTTCATTAAGATATGTGCAAAAATCCTGAACAAGATATTAACAAATTGGACCCAACAATGTATAAAAAGAATTTTATACCATGATCAAGTGGGGTTTATCCTAAGTATAATCCATGTAATCCATGTAATCCATCTCATCACAGGACAAAGAAAAAAATCACATGGTCATTTCAATAGTTTCAAAAACATTTGACAAAAACTAACAGCAAATCAGGCAAAGAGGGGACTTTCTTCAAATAATAAAAAACGTTTACGGAATGGCTATTAGCAACGTCATGCTTAACAGTGTTAAGTTAGATGCTCTCCTGGTACGATGAAAAGCCAGGCAAGAATGTCTGCTTTTTTACCTCCCAGACAAGAAAAGAGCAAAGCGTGCTGCATATTTGGAAGGAATAAGACTCTGATCAAAGAGAGCATTCACAAGGAATTGACCCGAAGAGCTTGGAGAACTAATAAATAAGGTCATTATAAGGTTGCAAGATATGAAATTAGTAACAAAAGCAAACAGTCTTCTTATATCCCAGCAATGAACAATTGGAATTTGAAATTAAAAGTATAATGCCAGTTACATTAGCATCAAAAAGGATAATTGTTCAGGTATAAATCTAATAAAATATGTACAAGATCTTTATTAGGAAAACTTTAGAACTACAATGAAAGAAATCAAAGATCTAAATAAATAGTAGGGGAGTCCATGTACACGGATAGAAAGATTCAATGTTGTTACAATGTCATTTCATCACAATTTGATCTATAGATTTAATGTAACTCCAATAAAAATTCTAGCAAATCGTTCTGTGGATATCCACAAAGAAACTCTAAAATTTATATGGAAAGACAAAGGATCCAGAATAGCCAATCCAACACTGAAGAAGAACAAAGTTGGAAGACCAACAGTATCTGATTTCACGACTTCCTATAGAGCTACAATAATCAAGACAGTGGTGGGATTGGTGAAGGATAGGGAATCAGATAAGTGGAAATACCAGAAATAGATGCACACAAATTTATCATCAACTTACCTTGAACTCAGGAGCAAAGGCAATTTAAATGGTGAAAGAATGGTCTTTTAACAAATGGTACTGTAACAACTGGACATAAACATGTTTAAAAAAATTAGACACAGACCTTATACATTTCACAAAATTATTTTACAGGGATCATAGATTAAGCATAAAATGCTTAAGTATAAAAGTTCTGGAAGATAACACAGAAGACAATCTGTCCAATTCTAAGTGCAGCAACAACTTCCTAGTTATAATACAAAATCACAATTCGAAAAAGCACAAGCCACAATGAAAAAAATTAATAAAATTAATTTTGGTAAAATTAAAACTTCTGCTCTCTTAAAGATATTCTCAAGCAAGGGAAAAGACAATACAGGTTGGGAGAAAATCTTTGCAAAGTGAATATAAGATTAGAGACTGGTATCCAAAACACACAAAGATCTCTTACAACTCAACAGTAAGAAAAAAAAATTTAGAAATGGGCAAAAGATCTGAACAGACATGTCACCAAAAAAGATAGACATATGCCAATAAATATAAGAAAAGATGCTCAAGATCACATGCCATAAGGAAATGCAGATGGAAACAACACTGAGATAACATTACACACCTATCAGAATGGATGAAATCCAAAACATCCACACCAAATACAGGTGAGGTAACAGGAATTCTTATTAATGGACCATGGGAATAACAAATGATTCCACCGCTTTGGAAGATAATTTTGCAATTTCTTACAAAACTAAAAATACCCTTACCCTATGATTGAGTGATCACTCTCCCAGGTATTTTTACCCAAATAATTGAAAATTTTTCTCCATACACAAGCCTGCACACCAATGTTACAACAGCTTTATTCGTTATTGCCCAAACTTGGAAGCAACCGAGGTGTCTGATAGGTGAATGTGCACACGAACCACGGCAAAGCCACACAATGGAATAGCACTTAGTGATAACAGGAAATGAACTATCGAGTCACAAAGAGACACCAGGAACCTTCAAGTGAAAAAGCCTCTGAGAAGAGGCCACTTCCTGAGTGATTCCAACTACACTGCACTCTGGACAAGGCTGAATCATGGAGATGGTAAATAGGGGTTGCCAAGGCAAGGAGAGAGGAACGAGCACAGGAGAGTTTTAGGACACTGCACTATTATATATGACACTAAGATTTTGAACAGATGCCATTTTGTATTTGTTAAAATCCACAGAATGTCTAACACAAAAAGTAAAACTTAAAAGCTGTAGACTAACCACACTCTGCATTAATACTGGCTCATCAACTGCTGTGAAAGTACTGCGTCAATGCAAGAACTTAGAAACTGGGGAAGTTTATTGGGTTGCAGGAGAACTCTGTGCTCCTCTCTCTCATTTTTTTTTCTGTAAGTCCAGAACTGTTACAAACTGAAGACCATTTTTTTAATTGGATAAATATTTCAATAAAAAGTGAAAGATTAGCAAAGTGGATTTAAAAACACCCCAGTTGGAAGCTATTTATATTTTTATTTGTTCTTCTTAGATATGCATGACAGCAGAGTGTATTTTGACATATTATACTTACATGGAGTGTAACTTATTCTAATTAGGATACCATTTTTGTGGTTGTACATGATGTGGCGTTTCACTGGTCGTGTATTCATATATGATCATAGGAAAGTGATGTCTGATTCATTCTACTATCTTTGCTATTTCCATCCCACTCCCTTCCCTTCATTCCCCTTCGTCTAATCCATTGAACTTCTATTCTTCCCTCCCCACACCCCTTATTATGTGTGAGCATTCACATATCAGAGAGAATATTCAGCCTTTGGTTTTTTGGGATTGGTTTATTTCACTTAGCTTGATAGTCCATCCATTTAATAGCAAATGCCATAATTTCATTCTTTTTTAAAGTTGAGTAATATTCCATTGCAGCGTGTGTGTGTGTGTGTGTGTGTGTGTGTGTGTGTGTATCACATTTTCTTTATCCATTCATCTGTTGAAGGACACCTAGGTTGGTTACATAGCTTAGCTATTGGGATTGAATTGCTACAAACATTGATATGGTGTGATACTGCAGTATGCTGATTTTGAACTCCTTTTAATATATAATGAGAAATGATATAACTGCATCAAATGGTTCCATTCCAAGTTTTCTGAGGAATCTCCATACTGCTTTCCAGAGTGGTTGCACCAATTTGCAGCCCCACCAGCAATGTACGAGTGTGCCTTTTTCCCACATCGTCTCCAACATTTATTGTTACTTGTATTCTTGATAATTGCCATTCTGACTGGAGTGAGATGAAGTCTTAGAGCAGTTTTGATTTGCATTTCTCTAATTGCTAGAGACGTTGAACATTTTTTCATATTGTTGACCATTCGTATTTCTTCTTTTGTGGAGTGTCTGATTAGTTCCTTTGCACATTTATTGATTAGGTTGTTTGGTGGTTTTTGATTTGTTTTATGGTGTTACATTTTTAAGTTCTCCATATATCCTGGAGATTAATGCTCTATCTGAGGTGCAGGTGGCAAAGATTTTCTCCTATTCTGAGGCTCTCTCTTCATGCTCTTGATTGTTTCCTTTGCTGTGAAGAAGCTCTTTAGTTTGATACCATCCCATTTATTGATTCTTGATTTTACTTCTTGTGCTTTAGGAGTCTTGTTGAGGAAGTTGGTTCCTAAGCCAACATGATGGAGATTTGGGCCTACATGTTCTTCTAGTAAGTGCAGGGTCTCTGGTCTAATGCCTAGGTCCTTGATCCAAGTTGAGTTGAGTTTTGTGCAGGGTGAGAGATAGGGGTTAAATTTCATTGTGCTACATATGGATTCCCAGTTTTCCCAGCACCATTTGTTGAAGAGGCTGTCTTTTCTCTAATGTATGTTTCTGGTGCCTTTGTCTAGTATGAGATAACTGTATTTATGTGGGTATGTCTGTGTGTCTTCTATCCTGTCCCACTGGTCTTTATGTCTGTTTTGGTGCCAATTCCCTGCTGTCTTTGTTCCTACAGCTCTACAGTTCAATTTAAGGTCTGGTATTGTGAAAGCTATTTATAAGAAACTCACTCTTAGCTCATCAACATGGGATGACTAAGACATACTATGCAGCATTCACACAAGAACGCAGCAGGGGTGACTGCATTATTACCTGACAGAGTAGACCTCAGAGAAAAGAACATCACTGGAGACAAAGAAGGACGTGATGGTAAAAAGACCATGCCGCTGTGACCCTGAATGAACCCACACCACTGTGTTGAGCTCCATGCATTTCATGGAGGAAAAACGAATAGGGATGAAAGGACCTTCAAAGATGTTCTTGCTGTCTTTCTGATATTGTTTCTAGTTTGATGCCATTGTGATCAGAGAATGCAATCTGCAAGATTTAGAGTCTTAAAATTTTTCTGAGGTTCTCTGTGGTATATATAGTATTGTGTATAGGACTCCCAGAGTACTATATATTGCTTGTTTTGTTTACTGTTCCACTTTAAAAGTAAAGGGTTATGCTAATATTGAGTGAAGAGATACAGAGATAGAAGATAGAGAGAGATACAGCCCTGCTGGAGGATGGCCTCATTCATACCTTCTATATCTCGGTTGATTTTCCAACTAGTAAATCCACCAGCGAGTGTACAGAGCTCATGAAGTTCCCAAGAATACCAGATACTAACAGACTGTGCTGTTTTTCCTTTTATTTACCCTCACATATATCAGGTTTGTTCATCTAATTTACAATTTTCATCAGAATGCCAACTTGAATCTTTCCTTTGCTCAACCTGACATTTCTCTAAATATCTCAGGAGAATCTCATCCTCGCCCCTCTCTTCCCTTTGTAGAACTGAAAAAAATTAAAAGCATCAATTATGGCTTTTCATTTTCATAGTAGTTCAGATAATATATGTATATTAAGGAAAAATGCATTTTCAATGCATTCTAAAGGTAATTAGACATAATGCAGAATTTAGACACACAATTCTGTAACTAGCGCCATTTTACAAACAGACTTTGAAGGTTAAGCCAGAATATTAATAAGAATAAGTGAAGTCCATGTTTGCATTAAAAAGAAGCAGCCTACCTCAGTGAATTGGCCTCATTAACATCTGACTTCATCCATGGGAGTGAATGGATTGAGGATGGTAGCTATAGGCAGGGGGGCATGACTAGAGGAGGTGGGTCACTCAGGGGGTGTGGCCTCGGGGGTATCCAAATTGACAATACCATGTCTCCATGGAACAATTTAGTACTAATAGTCATGATGTGTTAGGATTATAGGCCATACCTGTTTTCTTCCCTATCATTTCTTACATGGGCTTTCGCCAAGGCTTATAGATATGGACAAGTAGCATTCATCAAATGACCTTCAAACCAGCCTTCAGACTGGATGAAGTGGCACATGCCTGTAATCCCAGCAGCTTGGGAGGCTGAGGCAGGAGGATCATGAGTTCAAAGCCAGCCTCAGCAAAAGCAGGGTGCTAAGCAACTCAGTGAGACCCTGTCTAAATAAAATACAAACTTGGGCTGGGGATGTGACTCAGTGGTTGAGTTCTGGGTTCAATCTGGGTACAAAAAAAAAACCCATCATATATATATATACACACACACACACACACACACACACATATATACATGTGTATGCACACACATATGTATCTTTAAATGAAGGCACAGAATACTTAAAATACATCTTACTCTGGAATACTAAATCATCTTTGGTGTCTGAGTTCCTGATTCATAATCTTTTTTGGTGATTTGCTCACTTTCTTCTCAGGAATTCATAGTAAAATAAGACAAACGGCCACAGAGAGAGAAGCACACAGTGAGGTGGCAGAGTGAAACGTGGTGGTGATTTCCCTCTGCACTGTCTCCTCCTTTCCTCTGTCTGCAGACATGCACTGCCCTGCAACTTAAGGGTGTTGAAGTCTCTAACCTGAAGGTTCAAAACATTGTTTCAAGGCTGTTGAAGATGGGCGTATCAGCATACTTTCAGGAACTTACCTAAAAAAGCATGGAACTAATAAAGCACATTGTAGGGTCTAATAAAATTCTCTTCCCGACATGCATCGGTTCTCTCTGCTCCCCTGAACAATGTCCCATTGATCTTAAGAGGAGATTGCCTTTTGCAACATATAATAATCTTTTCTAAATTTTCCTGGAGATTATACAACTGTTGACTTTCAACGAAAAATACACCCAAACATAGAACACCATAGAAGTAGAAAAACTTCTCTAAACTCGTGTTGTGAAAAGCCCCACTGCTATAAATCCTACAGTCTACCAAAGCGAAAAGTCATGGTGAGATTAAACACCCAAAGGATGCAGTGAGCCTGAGATGCTGTAAAATGATCAATTCACTTTAAGGACAAATGTGACCTGTTTTTCTAAATTTGGGACTTCAGTTTAACGGAAATTATTTATGATCATTTGTAATATTAAATCTAGTGAATAAAGTCTCTTCATCTAGAATTTAAATCTGGCAAGCTATTTTCAAAGAATTTTCTCATCATAAAATTGATGTTATAGATTCTATACAGCATTGACAGGCACATAAGTCCTGATTTTCATTTATTACAATTTTTTCCTTCACCTAGTAATCTAAAGACTCATTCATTCAACGCAAAAGAAGTTATTTTTGTTTTTCCCTGGATGGGGAATTGACCACACTTGTAGAAGCAGGAACTGACTTCTGGCTTTTGATTTTATGGTTTTAGTGCCAACATCTTAGTACTCTTTAATGAGTTCTTGACATACAGGATTCCTCTCTCCTTCTCCCTGGTATGTCTACTAGTGGGTTATTTTTCATTTCTTTATTTTAATAAAAGAAGCATTTAATTTATATCAGGAGAAAAGTAGGATTGACTGTCCTCAGTCTCTTGGATCTGTGGTTTGGTGTTTGCCTCTAACTTTAGAAAGTTCTAGACCATTCCTTTTCCTTTGTACATTCTGTGTATCTGGGTCCCACAGAAGGTGGGTGGTGGAAGACAGGTGAGTCTACTAACCCACAGGAAGAGACCCAGGGGGCCTCTCAGGGAGAGGCCACTCCCCTACCCACACACTCCCCAGGCCTCCTGCCCGCAGCAGTCCCCACAGCTGGGGGATGAAGGGGTGTCCTGTGACCTTCCCGTGCTTTCTTACTCCCCCAAAGGGGTCAAAGTTCCTGAAAACCTGATCAAGAGAAAAACAGAGGATGCCACCCATATAAACACTCATCGCTCATACAGTGAAGGCCCCTGCAAATGTGAAGCTTGAATTCCTCTTCAGAAGGAAGAGAAATGGACACGGAAGATCCAGAACCCAGGGAAGGCGGGAAGGTGACTGAGCTGTGCTTCATTCTCCACTGTGGGGGATCAAACTGGGGGTGCCATGAAGTATGTCCTTTGATTTCTCAAAATATCCTAAGCTGCACCCAATTTTAGTTCTTTTCAGAGTTTCCTAAATCAAAATTGGATTCAGGGCAATGAAAAATATAACATTGAAGTTAAGATGTAAAGTAGGTCAAAAAGCAATTAATGTTAAAAAAGAGCATAATTATAGAGCCAACCTTGAAGGATTCCTAAATTCTTGACTCATTTATTATGATATAATTTTCATGAAGAACTGGGATCTCTTTGGAAAACTATAGTGAAAGGAGATACTACAAAATCATTAGAAAATTTAAAAGTTAGCATATCTAATCAATACATATATGCAGAATATTCTGGAACAAATATGTAAATTTTTAAAAATTTTTTATTTTTACAGACTGCATTTTGATTCATTGTACAGAAATGGAGTATAACTTTTCATTTCTCTGATTGTAGGCAATGTAGAGTCACACCATTCATTTAATCATACATGTACATAGGGTAATGATGTTTGTCTTATTCCATTATCTTTCCTTCCCCCACCTCCGCCCCTCCCCTCATTTCCCTCTACACAATCCAAAGTTCCTCCATTCTTCTCTTGCCCCCAACCCCCCACTCTCATTATGCATCATCATCCACTTATCAGGGAAAACATTTAGCCTTTGGTTTTTGGGAATTGGCTAATTTCACTTAGCATATGCTCCAATTCCATCCATTTACCTACCATAATTTTATTCTTCTTTATGGCTGAATAATATTCCATGTGTACATATACCACAGTTTGTTTATCCATTCATCTGTTGAAGGGCATCAAGATTGGTTCCACAATCTAGCTCTTGTGAATTGAGCTGCTATGAACATTGATGTGGCTGTGTTACTGTAGTATGCTGATTTTAAGTCCTTTGGGTATAAACGGAGGGTAACAGTTATCCCACTCCTGAGTTTATACACAAATACATAAATTTGAAGAATAAAATTTTGAATTTCCAATTGAGAAGATTTTTCCCTGTCTAAAAAGACAATTGGCTCTAAGATACTTAGAACTGTATAATCCATCTGGCTCTGGAAATGGTATCAATACCCCCAAATCTGTATGACCCACACTAAACCGTCCCCAATTCTCCTTTCTGCTCTGTCCTGCTGAGGCTGCGGGTCTGTCCTCCCAGTTTCCTGCATTTAAAACCCAGTGTAAACTTGAACTTGTCCTTTCTCTTCCATTGGCCAAGTCTTCTGTCTCTCACATTTATTCCAACCTACACATCCCAGTGGCTGGTTTCTAATCTAAACCACTGACTACCTCTCCTGGATTTTTGCAAGTTTTCTTTCTGTCTCACAACACATCAGTGATTACTCCACGTGGTTGTTGGAGAGCAGCTCCTGAACCAGAGCGCCATCATGCCTCATTCATTTAGAAAACCTTCACTGGCTCCCTGTTACCTGGAGAATGAGCTTTAGGGACCCTTGGCCAACCTCCGAAGCCCCCCACACCCGATCCCACACGCTCCAGAAGCTTATTCCCCTCAAGGCAAGCTGCGCCCACACTCCAGGCAAGCACAGTCCTTTGGCATCATCCAAAGCCATCAGAAGTCCCTGGGGTCCACTCCTGCTCCTGGTTCCTCCCCCACCCCAGACTCCATGTATCCACACCTTCTACCCAGGTCAGCACCCACCTCCTGCTTGCCCAGCCACCTGCAGCCCCATCCTCGCCCACTCACTCTGCCCTCCAGGGCCCTTCTGTCACCCTGCCTGCTGCTTCCCTTCTGCTGCTACGCGCTGATTATTTGGGCCTGTGCCTTATTCTCTAAATAGAATGAAAGGCTCATTAAGAATCTGAAAAGCAATTGCTAATGAGCTTGCCTGAGAAAAGCCATGAAGTAAGCAACTTTCTAAGATGGATGGTGTCAGTCACCCCAGATCACAGCAATCTCCTCCCTGGTGGCCCCCCAGCTGCCACTTGCCAGCTATTTGTGATCCTTGAAAAGCTGTCAGGGTCCCACTGCTCTGTGCACAGCCACACTGACTTGCTTGGTGTCTAGTGGCAAAAGCCACAGTCCTGGAATGGCCGCAGTGCTGGTCACCAGCTCCCCAGAGCCCATTCCTGCCGTCCTCTCCCTCTCCGTCTGACCCACCTGCAGCAGCCTGCCATCGTCTCTCACACGCCATGGCCTGATCCTGCTCCAGGACGGCACCTGGGCTTCCCTCTGCCTGGGACAAACCTGCGTCCGACACCTGAATGGCCAATTCCCTCACCACCTTCAGATCTCTGCTCAGATGTCACTTAGCCAAGGAAAGGTTTCCGTCCATGTGTGCGCTTCTCATTGGGCTTCCTGCTAAACTCACAACCTACCCCTGGCGTATTTCTTTAGCTACTGCTTTCCTAGTCCATGGTTGTCCTTCAGAGGCGGGAGAGAGGCTGCTCAGGGGCACAGGGGAGCGATGGCCAGGCAGTGAGGACTCCCAGTGCAGTCCCCCTCGCTCTGCCTCCAGCAGTGCTCTTGCTAAAGAGCTGCGGCCTTCCAGGAATCTGAGGCCTGAAGACCTCCCCCCTTTAAGCCCCCATTCTTAAAATCAAGTCAGAAAGATTCCAGAGACGTCACTCAGAGTAACAGGCATGAGTTCCTGAGGGAAAGAAAAAGAGAGGTGATACTCTCAAGAGAGAGAGTGTCCTCTCAGAGAGGAGCAGGACAGGGCACCTCTCCTGCAAGCCAGTTTTATTGGGGATTTCAGAGAAGTTTCCAGAGAGTCCTTCCCAGGCCCACCTCTTGACTTTTGACTGACAGCAGGATGACATCAGACTTTTAAGTCGCCACTGCCATGACACCTCTAGGTTATGTTGGCCCAGGCTGAGCGGGTTTTGATTGGATTCTTAACCATAGATTCTTACAGACGGTTAGGAGGACTTATCCTTACCTCCCTGGGCTTTGGGATCTGTCTGTAAAAGGGTCACCAAAGTCCCCCCCCTCCAGGGTAACTAACTTGGGTTCCTCTTGACAACATTATTTAGGGCCTGCATTTCTCCTGCAGATAACAGGGAGTTTGCTGAGGAATGTGACATAGCCTGTCCACTTAGGGCAGGCAGGGCTGCAGGTAAATTGCTTCTTAGAAGAGAAAGCGTGTGGGGGTCAGCAGCGTGGGCACACATTATGGGATTATTCCCTTGACCTCAGGTTTCCACCACTGGCATCTGCCTGTCGCTTATCAGTTTAAGGCTCTGCCCTCTGGCGTTCAGTCAGGATCAGGCAAATACGGTACCGTAGTGGTGGGATTGCTATACTGGGCTCTTACCTGGTCCCACTTTGAGTGGTGGAAATGTAGCAAACAACCTGAGGAGCCAAAGGCCCCTCAGCCCGCAGGTTTCACAGCAATCGCTGGGGACAGAGAAGCTCATTAACTGACAGATCAGTGACACCCTCAGAGAGGTCCAGACTGTGGGAAGGGTCCCAGTCTCTTCCACAAATCAGTCAGAAGGGGAAGAAAAAGATTTGCATTAGAGAAACGCCAATCAACTGTAATGTCTGAAGCTTACCAGAATCCTGATTTTTTTTTTTAATGTGAAAAATTCTACAAGACAATAAGAAGATTTGAACACTGGCTGGATTTTGGTTGAAAGTAATAATTCTGGTTAATTTTTTATGCGTTACTCTAAAAGGGAGGGATGCTTATCTTGTGGAGATAAACACTAAAATATTTATGAATGAAATGATTGGGTGTCAGAGACACTCCAGTTAATCTGTGCAGGTCTAGAGGCAGATGAGTGAAGATTGTTCCAGAATTGAAGCAGCATATCAGGAGCACGAGTTCGTTACACCATTCATCCCTTACGCCTCTTCTCTCCTCTCCTGCATGATTTAAATTGTTCATAAAAGTAGCGGTGAAAATGTGTTCAGCACTGGAAAGGTGGAAAGTATGTAGATAGTCCCCCCAAAAAACCACCATTTTTTTTCATTTCATACAATTCTGTATTGTTTCTTGCTTTGTATTGTTTTATTGTTTTTACACATTAATTCTAGTGTTAAAATGTGCCATGAATAGTTAAACTGACTTTAGGGAAATTTCTAGACAGTGGAAACTTGGAGACTCATTTCCAAGGTACATGATTAATGTGTATCTTTCAACATTTTTATTTTAGTAGCACTCCAAGTTTGCTTTTGGCTTGTTTCTTTTATTCTGTATTTTCTAGACTACATTCACATTTGCTAAAGAGTAAAAGAAACTAATGATTGAATCTATTGTTTATAACTGTATTGAATTTTTCTTATTTTCATGAACAGATTTTTTAAAAAAATCATTGCCTTTCAGTTTGGATCAAAAAATCATAAGTAGTTGTTATAAATACAAGCTTGTATCTATAAAAAATCAAAAATATAAAAGATTGGTGATTTCAAGCAGACCTTGCCACTGGCCCAGCCTCCCTGAGCAGCTGCTGTACACACGTGAGACTGGAGAGGTCCTCGCAGAGCAGACGCCAAGTGAGGGTAAGCTGTGGGTGGCGGGACTAGTATTCCAAGGGACTTGGAATGAAAGCCCGTTCCTAAACATTTCCTCTGAGTAGCATAAGTGTATGTGACTTCTGTGATTACTATATAAAGCCATAAGTAAATGTGGAGATGAGTGCATTTCTGGATACATCATAAAACTGGGTTAAGCAATTGCCTTCTAACACACACACACACATACACACACACACACACACACACACACACACAGATGATCCATCCCAGGGGCACTTTACCACAAGCTACATCCCTAGCCTTTTCTTTTTTTTCTTTTCTTTTTTTCCGAGATGGTCTCACTAAGTTGCCCAGGCTGCCCTCAAATTTAATGATCCTCCTACCTTGGTCTCCCAGGTAACTGGGATTACAGGTGTGTACCACTGGGCCTGGCTAAAACTTTTAATATATTTAATAGCCAGTTGGGGAAGTAGAGAGTATGACATTTGACTCTGAAAATACTTTTAAAGACCCTCTTTTTCTTGCTTGCCAATATTTATAAGGAATTTGACATAAAAGGTATTTTCTATTATTTTCATATCTACGCAAATAAACTCAAGTAGAAGTGGGGATGTTTCTTAATGTGGGTTTTTCCATATAAACACAAGCAAAGTGGGTTACTGTGAAAATGATTAAAAATTATCCAGGTTACTGAAAAATTAAAATCTCCTACAATTCACATATTCAGAGTAAGTATATTAAAATTGTATTTGCTTTCCTCTTTGTCAGCAAATCACTGAATAACATCACTGACAACCTGGCTGTTTGTGGACACAGGATAACAGAAAAGAAACCATGACCCACAAAGAGCTCAAAGTCCTATGATCCTACAGTTGGCGTGGGCAGCACCCTACAAATAAAGTCCAAAACGACTTTATTTCTCCTCTACTTCATATTAAGTACATAATGTTCTGGGATCACACACAGCTATTGGGTACTTGGGAATAATAATGACAGTGATCTCTGAAATAACCAGTGGTCAACTAGCAATTGTGGCACCCTGAGACTCTGGGATGAATTTGTGACCATCAGTCATAACAGCAAGCCTACTGTCTTTCATTGGACTGATGCTCTTTCACTCCTCCAAATTCTTGAAGCAAAATAAATTCCTCTTTTATTTATCTGGGGGAGAAAGTTGAAATACCGACCTATGGGTACAATGTTATCTCTAATTTAAAGAACAAAAATAATAATAACAATTGAAATTTGAATATTTAAGCTAAAATGTGCTTCAATTCAAAGGTCATAGGTGGGTTTTTAAGAGTCTAAGATATATCCAATTATTAGTAAGTAAGGAAATATTTTCCATGTTTTCCACTCTGTTTCTGAATTATATTGCAACTTCAGTAAAGAGGAAAAATCACAATTTGAGACCAACATTGGGAGTTCAAAAAACCAATAAACCAAAATAAGTCCCATAAGTTACTTGCAACATGAAGTCCTTAAGTATAGCAGTAACATGCAAATAACCCGTATAGCAGAAGAAGAGGCTGCCTGGGTAATTTTATGCAATTCAATTAATCCTTCCCTGCATCTTTGTCACCTGTAATATGGACAATTAAATTAATGCTACTGTCATGATTATGAGTGGGTTGCTTTAAACAGTACTGGGAGCCAAGCACATGCCCCCAAAAATGTGAACCATTAGAATTGCAATGGTCATCAGTTATGTTGGTCACTTTCTGGAAGAATTTTACTCTCATATCAAAAGAGAGTGTAAACAGTACTAAAAAACCATTCAGTTTATCATGAGGACAGTTCTTCCCAGAATAAGCCATACAATTTGCACCCAAACATACATTCAATCCTTCATCTTCACCTCTAATAGTCTTTCCAAGTGCCAGACATGATATAAAAATATCGTGAAAAGAAATCAAAAGCTCACACTTGCAGGAGTAAAAAATATTTTGACTTATTTTGGAATTTTGCTAACTTTAATTATACTCTAAATTAACATTACATGTAATATTAAATGTACTTCATATTAAAACTGCATTTGAGATACTTGACTCAAGTAAAATAAATTCTCATAGTTGAATAAATCTCAACATTGATTCAAGAGAATTATACCACATTGTTCGTATTGAGAAAGGACTCAATCCATGCAAAACAGAGGACTTAACCATTGCTGGGTTATGCCTTTAGTAAATGATAAGAAACAAACAAAATAGTGAAAACAGAGAGTAGTTGCTACTTTTTTCCTAGACAATTGGCAAAGAAAAGCATAAGGAGCAAATTCCTGGAGAGGAGTCCTCTGCAGAGTGATCTTCACCTGGGAGACACCAGCCAAGCACCTCAGAGAACACCGACTTCCTTTCCCAGAGCACTTCAGGCTAAGTGAGTGAAATTGCTCAAGTGCAGGAAGGAACATCAGTTGGTGGGAAGCTGGTCACGGAGGTTCAGAGTCACGGGGAAGACTGCAAGGGGTCATTCAATTCACTCCCCTGCCTGGAGGTTAAGACCAAGTCATCAACTCTAAATAAAATCATTTCCAGGAAAGTCTTTCTTTGCAACATACTCTGGTTCCTAACCCAGAGCATCATCCCATGGTTGTGCGACTGGGGAGACAGAGCCAGGGCAGACCTGAGAAGTCTGGTGTCTGCTCTCCTTTCCTCGGTCCAACAAACTCAGCAAACCCCCTGGACATCAAGAAGATAGAAGAGCACTCTCCTGGGTGTATGGGGGGCTGGGAGTCTGGAATCCTAATCATGAGGACCATGCGTTCTGATCCATCTGCCTCCACTGCCCCTGAGCCCACCCTAGACTGTCAAAGAGCATCGCAGCACTGGGCACTTGTAGGGGTGGCCAGAGACTTCTGCAACGGGGAGGGAGACTCCAGCATCAGCTGAGCTCGATTCCAGCTAAGACAGAGGTGAGCACAGTTTTAAAAGAAAGAATAGATGGGGAATAAAAAGAGACTGCGGGACATGAGAAAGGAGGACACCAGGGAATGGGCCAGGCAGAAATGGAAGCTGACAGAAGGAGGCAGGTTGAGAATGACTGAAAATGGGTGGGCAGCATGGGCTGGGACAATATATGTTTTTTGTTTTGGCAGCATTGCGTTCTCTTGGGCAGACTCAGTGCGAGGCCTGGGTTCCCTTTAGGAACATGGCCTGGTGCAGGTGGGAGCCAGGCTGAGGTTTGGACATGTCTCTTAACACAGGGTACAGACAAATCGTTTGTGCTGAACTCAGGGGAGTCCCTCCTTCCAAGGTCCCCGAGAAAGGTCCAGCCGTTGTTTCACTTCAACCATTATGCAATTCGGGAATTGTGGGGGTGGGTGGATGTAGTGACCAAGGTGGTGGCATAGTGTCCTCAGTGGCAGCACAATTGTCCCACCCTGGGCAAGGACTTGGGAGACAAAACTTACCACATTACCACATTAAGAAGCCAAGTCCCTTGATGAGTCCCCTAAGCCATTCAGAAAGCTGAAGAGACAATTTTCTCTTTAGAGAAATCAGACCAGCCCGGGGAGGTGTTTGAACTATGTGGGTTGCTTCTCAGGCATGGGTTTATATGCCACCTCTTCTTGATAAATATCTGTCATCTATTATTACACAACACTGGGGACCCACCACCATAGAGACACCTTCTCAGAAGCCAGGAGGTAGTCTCCAGTTCTTTTTGTGAAGCTCAGATAGCCCATAGGTAAGTGAAACAACTTGCCTGAAGTTTGAGCTGGGCTTTGCTAACTCTGAGAATACTTTTCCTACTTCCATTCACAATCTTATCTTCCAGCACAGCGGTTGGTGAACCTGACCTAACAGGGAAGAATAGCAAGAAGGGGAGCACCTGTGAATTTGGCCTGTATCTGCTGTTTGTAATCCAGCAATGAGTTTCAGGCTCAGAGATCGTGAGAGCTCTCATGTTTCTCATTTTTCCTTTGGGACAACTTTCATGGGCACCCATTTGGAGGACACCATCCACCACAAAAGAGTAGCCAGCCCAATGGGTGGGAAGCACTTAGCATGTTTGGTGACCACGTATTAAATAAGGTCCATTTCAGAGCATAATAGTGTTGGTTAATGCTTCCGGTGCTTGTGACAGAGGCTTGCAGGGCTAACTGGGAGTGGACTCTGGACCACCAGACCCACAGGGCCAAAGCATGGGCCCAACTGGTCCTGGACTGGAATCTCCAAAACTGTGACTATCAGGACATCACCTCCTGAATAACTGGGTGTTTTGGCAATATTTAACCAGCAATTCCTTTTGACTTATCTTTCAGTCCACCAAAAATATTTATTCTGGATCAAATAATTGCCTATGCTATTGGTATTGCAGGGCTACTGAAGGAAACAATGTCTCTAAGAGACATTCGGCCCTTAAAAAGATTTCCTGTTTCACGAGACTAGATGTCTTCTTGCCATGGGGACATGTGGGCATTTACTGTGTCCCTCAGGGTGACTATACCTGTTAGATTGATCTCTAATAAAACCAGAGTTCTTAGGTTAAAGAGGCACATCAGGGTGCCAGTCCCAAGGGCTTTCAAGGCATGCTCCAAGGATCAACCAGAGGCCATTCTTATCCTCTGGGCGTTCTAAACTAGAATGGAAGTCAGACATGCACATGTAACTTTAACACACATAATAGAGGCTCACAACATCACGGGACCATGAGAGAGGGTTAAAGGAGTTCTTACTGAAATTGATCCTGACCCTGAAATCAGCAGGGTTGAATATAACCATATTTCTGTGATATAAATATCCTGAATAAAAACAATCAGGACCTAATCTTCAAAACAGGAAACACACCATTCTTGTAAATTATTGTCTCATTTGTAGCTGCTGAGCATGCATTATAAGCATGGTATGGTATTTGAGCAACCATGTAATGCATCTCAATAAGTGAAAAAATACAGAATAAAGCTATATTCCAGTTTAAGAAGCAGAGATAAGAGAGACAAATAGTTTCATTATAAAAATTCAAGCATGTTGTCATTTCAGATAATATTAATTTATATTTCTAGAAATTTAGAGATAGAAGGAATGTTGGAAATTGTCTAGTAACCTACCGTCTCTATACACGAGAAGCTGAAAGTCAGAGAGGTAAAGTGATTTAATGAAGGTCACGCAGTGGATTAGTGGCAGCTGAATTTCATATTGCTAAATTAGATGCAGCTCACCAAGTTTCACAAGAACAAGGTAAGTAGGTTAATGAAATAACTTAATAGATTACAATTAAAACAAAAGATGAACACTAAAAGAAAAAAATATTCCATATAAATGGATTATCAACATTTAACCCATATGTTAGAATCTATGAAGCTGAAAACCAAAATTCTGAGACAGTGTCAAAAGGTATATGGAGTTGCTGGGGGTAGTGGAACATGCCTGTAGACCCAGCTACTCAGGAGGCTGAGGCAGGAGGATTGCAAGTTTGAGGCCAGCCCTGGCAACTTAGCAAAACTTATCTCAGAATAAAAAAGGGCTGGAGATGTAGCTCAGTGGTAGAGTCCCCCTGGGTTCAATCCCCCCTCCACACACACACACACACACACACACATACACACACACAAAAGAAGAAGAAGAAAGAAGGAAAAAGAAAAGAAAGTTACATGGGGAGTTCTCAGGACAACTTTGTAGGAAGTATTTTTGAAAAATCGTAGTAAAGTTTTGTAATATACAGTGACAGTTGTCTGATTAAACTGTCAGAAGAAGGTCAGTTGAAGAAAGTCCAGAGAACTTGATTTTCTTAAAAATGGTTTCAAAGGCTCAGTCTGTGGTTGACCAACTCCATTCCTCTGGGCCTGAGGTGAGGTGGAGCATTATGGCACAAGGCCAAGGTGGAGGAAATCTGCTCAGTTCATGATAGGGAGGAAGCAGAGAGACTGCATGTTGGATGCTGACTGGCCCCAAAGCCCATGTGCTGGTCTCCAGTGGCAGTACTGGGAGGTGGGGCCTAGTGGGAGGTCCTTAGGTCTTTGCAGGGGTGGGGAGTGGGGGAAATGCCCTTGAAGGGGATTATGGGACCATAGCCCCATCCTCCTTGTCTCTCTTGTTCCCTGGGTGGTGATGTAAGTGGGTTTGCTCAGTCGCATGTTCCTGCCATGATGTGCTGCCTTATGTCAGGCCCAAAACAATGGGGCCAACCAATCATGAACTCAAACATCCAAAGTTATGAATCAAAATGAACCTTTTTTCTTTTTAATTTGATTATCTCTGATATTTTATTACAGTGACAAAGCTGATGAACACAGCCACAGACCCAACGGCTACTTTGGTTCATTTCTTTAGCTACTTGATAGGCTAAGTCAGAGATTGAGGAAATGATGGTCACAGTAGGAAAACATGGTATAGAGAAAGACAAGGAGGAAACAGAGGAATCACGATGCTATAGTTGTGGGTGGGAATGGGACGTGTCTGTAGGAAAGAAGCATGAGGATGGAGATGGGGCATTGGAAGGGACACAGGAATAGTGGGAGAATGCTTCCATGGCAAAGACGAAAAGGCAGGGACAAAGAAGGAGAACCCAGTGGGGTCTTGTTTCATGATCTCAGGAAGAACCTGAATTCCCCATCATGGCCCCTGCTTGTTCCATAGTTCTTGGGATGGACAACTGCCTCCCACCATGGTTGAGCCTAGGTTTAAGGTTTCTGTTTGGAGGGCTCCTCCAGCATGAGTAGGTGTTGTATTTTTTAACTGAGAGATATGAATCCAGGGTGGAACAGCCTGAAATCTCACAGTAGTGTAGACAAGGAGTAAAGGGTATAGTATCCCTTCTTTCTGGGTTCAAGATTAGTTTGCTAATGGTGGTGTTCCCAAATGCCAGATCACTTCCATATGAATCAGATAAAGGCTGACCTGAGAAAGGTAGCCTTGGCTTGTTGATTTGGGACTGGGTCTATTTCATTAGTCCTTGACAGTGTCTGAGGATGTTGGACTGAGTTGGTTGGAGTCTTCCACTGGTAAGGCTTAATGAAGCGTTCTCCTGGGTCTTCCTATAATATCAAAGGGTAAATTATGTGTGGGGGTAGGATATGAGCATCACAGGGTGATGACTAATGCCATGGCCATGGTAAATTCATTTCCTTAGACAGTTTAATCAGATCATCCTTGAAGTTGAGTCTTTCTATAGAACTGGATGAGTGAGGGAGTCAAGACAGTGGAGTCTTTGATGATGTGTTACCTCTCCTATTTTGCCAGAGAAATGTGGTCCTCTGTCACTAGAGGCAAGACGGGATATCGAGGTGGAGAAGATTCATGCTAGGAGACTCTTAGCCACTGATACAGCTGAGGTATTTTAATAAAGAAAACCTCTGACCACTCAGAAAGCATGAAGATTAGAGTGAGAATATGTTGGTAATTACCAAAAATCTATTTTCTGAAGAATCTAACCCATCTTTACAGTTTTTCCAAGATTATGTTTTTGGCAGAGGAGACAATTAGAAACTTCCTGGTCCAAATAAAATCTAACAACCCCAAGTCATTTTTTGCCTGGTACTTGTTGTGTTTTACATAGAACACATGCATTTTGTCCTTCCTGAGGCAAGTCAGGTTGGGTATCGTACACAGTGACAGGAGATAGACTGAGGTGGAAACAAATAGTCTTATGCACGTTTCCAAGGTCCATTTGAGTAGATTAAACATTAAACATGACTAAACATTTTTCCATCCAGTTCTTTCTAAGTCTGAAGCTGTTCTTTGGGCCCTGTAGATGTCCTTCAAGACATCCTAAAGAAACTGTCTCTATCAAAGAAAGGTCAACATTCCCACTACAAGTTTGGCTACCTGAAGTGAGTCTCAGTTGTATATTCACAAGATTTAGAGATTTCCTGGATTTTTCAGATGACCAAGGAAGAGGACAAGAGCTTAGAATATTTATGAGCCAATGTATTTTCCTGAGTCTTATCTGAGTTTTTTATACATGCCCCTCAGTTTTATTTATAGCAACTAGCTCAGTTAATATCAATGCTTCTAGAAGTTCTGCTACTTGAGGTTCACTTTTGGAAGGGTGCTACCTACTGTCATGAATCCTGTTTCCATAACTTAAAAACTATGCACTATCCCAAAGGCATAGACTTCATCACTGCAGAAGTTGGCCTTCACTCCTCCTACCCTTCTGTAAGTCCGAGTGAGAGCAGACAGTTCAGTCTCTGAGGCTGATCACCACTTGGTGTGTAAGAAGCTGTTCTGGAGCACTGATGGCTTATTCAGAGGGAAGACCCCATCTTCTCTCTGGAAGACCCCATCTTCTCTCTGCTGCTGAATAAAGCATAAGGTCAACCTGGGAAAGAGGGTTGCTGACAAGCTAACCTAGGATGGGGGGAGATCTGGTTTTGATGATGCCATTGTGAGGAAAGGGTCATTTCTTGGACAGAGGGAGCAGGTAGCAGGGTTAAGGTTTGGGCAGTGATGGATTATGATGTGAGAGGCAAACGAATAGTAATATTTCACAAGAAGTGAGTCAGGAACCAGAGAAATGCTGTGTATTTTCATTAAGTAAAAGGGTCGACCCAGCAAGGGGAATATATACTTCAAGTGGGCAGCCTACCACAAATCACAGGTAACCTGATGAGCTTGATAGTCATGGCCACTGTTCATGGGCAGGGGTCTATGCCTTAGCTACTGAGTCTGGGGTCGAGCCATAGTACCCTAGTGTTCTCTGGGGTCCATGATGCTTCTGAAATAAAACTCTAAGGACATGACTTCTTGCTCACATACGAACAAGGAAAAGGGCAGGATGTAATTGGATAGTTCAAGGTTGGGAGGTGAAAACAGAAAGCTCTTGAGACTCAAAAGCATCCTTGGATGGAGTGTGGTCCAGACCAAATCCTTCCAGTCATTTTGTTTTTGTTGTTAGAGAAAATACTGAATGGCAGAAGCTCAGTCTGGAGATACAGTTTTCTCCCACAGCTGAAATATCATGAGCAGAAACGAGACACAGAAAACACAATTGAACTTTGTCTCTGGCCACTCTGTGGCCCTTTTTGTAAATGCCTTGAGAAGGTTCTCAGTATCCAGGAGGGAGCTACAGTAATTATCACAGCATAGGAGCAGACCATCCACATACTGAATCACGATGGGGTCTCCTGTGAAATTTAACTCTCTCAAGTGGCATTGAGGGTACATGTCTGTCAGCTTTCCATTACTATGACAAATATCTGGGACAGACCACTTAAAAGAAGGAGAAGTCCGTCCTGGCTCAGAGGTTTCAGTCCAGGTCCCTTGGCCCTGTTGCTGGGGGCTTTACTGCAGATCATGGAAGGAGCTCTTGGCAGATGAGGTTGCTTCACCTCGTGTTGGCCAGGAAGCAAAGCCAGGGACAGGATATCGAGGACCCAAAATCCCCAGTGACCTAGTTTCCTCCCAAGAGGCCCCACCTCCTAAAGGATCCACCACCTCCCAATAGCCCTATAGGCTGGGGACAAGCCTTCAACACTGGGCCTTCAGGGGACAGTCCAGACCCCCACCAGAGCAGGGCACTTGAGAAGTTGTCAGCGTCCTCCATGAATCCTTGAGACACAAAAGGTCCAGGGTACTGTTGGTCTTCACAGAAGAATACAAAGAAGAACCAAGATTTCATAGAAAGGGGGACACTAAAAGGGCTGAATGGCAATTAATGCCCATGAAATACTGGATACTGGAAGGTGTCACAGACAAGAGGATGTTCAGATCAGGGACCAGAGGGAATCTCTCAGTTTGACAATTTTATTGACACACATTAAATCATAGACTGACCTAAACCCCTTTCCATCTGACGTTGCAACAGCCAGATCAGAAGAAGGACGTGGACTGGAAGTGGGGACTAGACGTTTCTTATCAAATGCATTATTCACCGTTAGGCAGAAAACCTTCAAATTCTTCCATTTTACGGGCTACTGCAGAATCCAGGAGGGAGAAGAGAGGAGTGAGTCTACTTCTCCCTCTAGGGGCACTGCACCCCAAATGTGCCAAGTATTGATGGGATGTTTTGGCCACAGGAAGGAGACATTCAGGGTCTGACCAACTGTTTAGAATCTTTGGTTAGATGGATGCTAGGTTGAAGGAAGGAGAAGAATTTTGGGAAATCAGATATGGATATGGGATGTAAGTGTGAAGGGAAGGAATCCTTTGGAGGCATCATTTCTGTTTCCTCGGACTCACTGTGATATCTTAAGTGACCTGCAGCCAGCTTCTGGGCAACTTTTGTTGAGCTGTGGTGGGAATCCTGGAGAACATGACCAAATCAGGCGAGGCAGAGTCCAGAGGGTGCCTTCCTACAGCACTGCCTCCAGCGAGTGTCTGTATCCAGGATCCAGCTCAAAACCAGTGCTCTGGAAATGCATTTGAAAAAAAGTGAAATAGTGAGAGACACATTTCACTTTGTAGAAAATTCGATAAGACTTTCACATACATATTTCATCATCACCAACAAGTGTAACAGAATGCATATTGCAAGATTCACAGTGGGATTTAATGAATGCAGGGACCTAAAGTCATCAGAAGTAGGAGCCTCGATTTTAGAGGTTAAGTAAAGAGCAGAGAGAGATAGAGAGAGAGAGAGAGAGCAGGGAAAGCTGATGCTCGGCAGGAGGCGACTCGGCTTTGGAGCATATCTGGAAGCTGTGCTGCTGTGGGTGTGGGAATTGGTCTGTGCCCACTCCTGTGTCACTGATTGGCTGCAACCCAGGGAGTGGACTGAGGGACGGTTCATTGCAGACCCTCTACTCAGTGTGAGACCTTTCCAGAGGGGAAGATCCTTCTCAAAGTCTGGCATGGGGAGCAGGGAGTGTGTGGGAGTCACCATAATTCTGCACAAGCAGTTTGAGACTCCAGTGACATGATTATTCATTGGTGTGACTTTCTTTTTTTTTTTAACTTATGAAGCCTTCTCTGTGACTCTGTTATGGGTTCTCAGCCAGTCATGAAGTGACATTCTTATTCCTTCAGTTGTCAGTTGCGGGTTCCTCGGGGATCATGATAAGCAGTCATTAACCTGCAGAGACGGATGCCACAACGCACTCAGCCCCCTCACCGTCGGGTGGCTCCTGGCGGGACAGTATTCCCACACCAGGACTGTGCTTCCATGACTCCTGGCAAGGTTGCTTTTCTCTATTTTGATGTGACTTCAGAGCATCTGTTTTTGTAATAATTTTAGGTGACGGAGCTACTGATTATTTCCTCTTATTCTTTGAGGCTTATGATGATCACTTGATTTACGATTAATATGTTTTTCTACCTTTAGACACTTCGGGGAGATGAGTGAGCGCACACAGAAACAGGTGGCGTGTGACCCAGTGGAGTCCACAGAGCATGTTTCAGCACGTGGCATGGCATTCATCACATGGGGCAAGGGAGGGAGACGCAAAGTGCTTGCGGCAGGATCGTTCCACAAATGACGAAGGGAAGAAAAATGGAAGCCCCATACATCTTGCAGAACTGTCTTAATTTGCTGTATCTTTACATTGCTGTGTCCTGAATCACCTTCTAGGTTCTTGTTCTACAACATGAAATTTAAGAGCACTAAGGGGACCACAGGAACCTGCATAAACAATCGGAACCTGCAGGTCCTAATGGATGTCAGGGAATGCTCTGTGACCTGGGACAAACGCCATGCTGGTTCAGTTGGGGACACTACTGAACTCGGCATCCTGACTTTGAATGAATGATGCAAAGGTGGCTGCAGTTGCAACCCGAGCGCTGAGTGAGCCTTCCTAAGTCGGGTCACCTGGGGTTCACGACAGAGGACAACGTGAAATGATGTACTACATGCTGTATTTGCCTGGGTCTCATAAGATTTCTAGGGTGGGGCCATTAATATGAAAAGGAAAGAACACAGTCTGAGAATCAGAAAAACTGGACCTGTCCCAGCTCAGCCGCTGACATCGGCCTGTCTCTGTGAAGGCCAGCGCTTCAGGGAGCACCTTGAAGAAAGTTAAACAGGCTGTACGAACACCGAACCTCAGTGACCACACAATCCAAACACATACAATCTGCACATTTTAAAAGAAAAAGGTACATAGTGTTGTACGTAAACCTCTTTAGAATCATTAATGAAATAAGCAAAATAATGCAAGGATAAATTACTATAAGGATGATTACGTTGACCCAGTTATCCCACTCCTTGGTTTATACCCAAAGGACTTAAAATCAGCATTCTACAGTGACACAGCCACACCAATGTTCATAGCTGCTCAACTCACAATAGCTAAACTATGGAACCAACCTAGGTGCCCTTCAACAGATGAATGGATAAAGAAAATGTGGCATATACACACAATGGGATATTACTCAGTCATAAAGAAGAATGAAATTATGAAATAGCATTTGCTATTAATTAGATGGAGCTGGAGAATATCATGCTAAACAAAATAAGCCAAACCCAAAAAAACAAAAGTCAAATGTTTTCTCTGATAAGTGATGTTGATCCATAATGGGAGTTGAGGGGGGAGGGGATACAGGAACTTTGGATTGGGCAGAAGGGAGTGAGGGGAGGAGTGCGTGATGGGGATGGGAAGGATGGTGGCATGCGATGGACATTATTACCCTGTATACATATATGACTACACTGCTGGTGTGACTCAACACCATGTACAGCCATGTACAGCCAGGGGAACGAGTTATGATCCATTTATGTTCAATGTGTCAAAATGCATTCGACTGTTGTGTATAACTAATTAGAATATAAAGAAAAAAGGGATAATCAGGGACCTGAAGTCTTTGGTCTCCTCTCTGCCTGTGCCCTGAGCAGGACCCTCACTAGCTGACGCCTGTGTGCCTGGGTGTTTGTTGACCTGGGTATCCCGAGCTGGCCTGCGTTCACACCCACTGAAGACTCCTTCCTTGGCTTGCACCCATCTCACGTCCATTCTGAATCGTTCCCTCTCCCAGGCCATCTCAGGGTCCTGGACTCTTCAGAGCCCCTGCCAGAGACCAGCTGCTGTTTGCTCATGGGACGTCGCCACATACGAGCACACCTCCCTGCTTGCACTGTGGTTTAACTTCATAAGAACTCGGAGACACTTTTACTTGACTTAAGTGAGGCAACTGGACATCACTCTTACAAAAATAAAAATTGCATTATAATATGTAAAGTGCGCGGTGGTGCACACCTGTAATCCTAGCCAGCCTCGGCAACTTAGCAAGGGCCTAAGCAACTCAGTGAGACCCTGTCTCTAAATAAAATATAAAAAAGGACTGGGGGTGTGGCTCAGTGGTGGAGTGCCCCTGGGTTCGATCCCCAGTACCAAAAAAAAAAAAAAAAAAAATGTAAAGTGCTCTGGAACAATGCATTGGGTTATTGTGGAAGTATTGATGACATCTTTTCTTCTGTCCCCATGTTCTGCTTTCTACCAGACATGACCCAAGTCAGCCTTTCTTTACATATTCCTCCCCAACCCCCACCTCAGTCTATTTATATTATTATCCCATCTTATGTTTTAAAATTTGCCAATCATTCTACGTAAGTCACTAAGAAGGCACATAAAATAATAAGAATAGGCACTAATGTCCACGTCACCTGCCTGAACATGGAAACCACCCACGGTTTTGGAATCCTCCAGCATGTCTTGTTGACTGCCCCCATTTCTTTATAGTTTCACAAAAACAAATGCAAGGGTTAAGAACAAATAAAAATATTGTTTTGCATATTTTTAAGTTCAAACAAATGGAATCGCATTGCGTATGTTTTTGTAAAACTTGCTTTCTGGCTCAATGTTAAATCTGTAAGATTCACTTTGATGTGTTCAGCCGCTCTGTCTTTTCATTGCTTCGTGGAATTCCGCCGGAGGAGGAAGCTGCAATGTGCTCTCTGCTGTTGTTAGACTGGGGTCGTTGCTCATGCTCTTACTGTTAAGGAAAGTAACTGTCACTTTCTGCATGAATCAAGAATTCGATTTTTCTCTAGCATACAGACCCAGGATTAAAATCCTTGTGTCAAAATGGCATTGAAAGTTGTACTCAGGTTTTAAAAATGTGTGTGCTCCCAGGAGGCCTGGGAGGCTCTGCACCTCCACAGCCTGCCTCTCTCTCTCTCTCTCTCTCTCTCTCTCTCTCTCTCTCTCTCATAACAGTTTTTTACCTGTGTGTGGGCAACTGTTGCTCTTGGCATTTCAGTCTGCTTGTGTCAGAAGTACTGAATCAAGAGAAGCATCACGTCATGAAAGAGCAAGAGAGGATGTCAGTAGGTGTAAGTTCTATAAAGACATCAAAGCAGACAACAGGGCGCGGGGAGGGCTCCTTCCCTCTGCTAGTAAAGACAGACAGCCTCGCCTGTCATTCAGCTGAGAGGCTGGCCACCAACAGCAGAGGGCTGGGGGTGGAGATGGTGGCAGAGGGCAGTGCCTCTGGCTCTGGAAAGACACAGTCTTCATTTCTTTCTCAGTACTGAACTAAGTCCACCAAGTGCTGGCTCTGCACAGTTCAAATTCCCACACGTGGAGTTAAACACCACCAGGCCTCCAGCAGCCTGTTCCAAAAGCCTCGCCACACTGCTCACTCCCCGTGGTTACAGGTCTTCCTGTCACAGGTGATGTGATAGGAGGAAGGCAAGCCCCATTCAAACTAGGATTAATACGTTTTTAATTTTTTTTTTTCTTTTCAGGATTTTATTAATGATGTGCAATGAAAACCAGGAGCACCAGGACATCGGGTTCCTCTCAACTTCATATTAGTGACAAATTACGTGTCAGCTTTACAAGTGATTTGGGGAGTTCTGGCCATCACGTCCACCCTGCTGAACTTGTTTCATTTTATAACTACTTCGTTTTAAAGGTCAACTCTCAATGTAAATCATCTGTATCTTGTTTTGAATAAGATGAAGCAAAAAATATCTAAACACATTGCCAATTTAAAAAAAAAAAAAAAAAAAAAGCTCAAACTTAAGATTTATAGTGCTACACCTGGTGACGCACGCCTGCAAGCCCAGTGACTTGGGAAGCTGAGGCAGGAGGATCACAAGTTCAAGGCCAGCCTCAGCATCTCAGTGAGGCCCTAAACAACTTAGTGAAACCCTGTCCCAAAACAAAAAATAAATCAGTCTGGGGATGGGGCTCGGGGTTAAGCACCCCTGCATTCAATCCTCAGTACAAAAAGGGAAGAAAGAAAAAGAGAAAGAAAGAAATTAGGGAGCAGTCCAGGAAGCTGCTCAGAACTGCAGTGGCTAACAGTCCTCTGGTTGGGTACACGGGACTCATAACACAACAGGTGGAGGTGAGTGAGCTCACACCCCTCGTCTCAGGGTGAGCCACCGTGGGGCTCTACATGCTGTACTTGCTGCTTGGTAGCAGGGCTGCACGGTCAGCCCCTCTGACCTTCCTCCTAGATCTCAGCCCTGGTCCCCCTCACATCATGTCTCCCCCTTCTCTGTGCCTTTGTTGGGACGGCTCCTGTGAACACTGCCCTTGCCAGCTGGGAAGTCTGAGTTCTTCAGTGACTCTTAAAGCCTTGTGGCCGGGTCAGAGGTCTCAGCTCCTCAAGGGCCGACCCCATGGCTCTGGGCCCCAGTGAGGCAGGCACCATGGCGGGAAGAAGTGGCAGAGGAAAGTGGTCAGGACCAGGCCACCAGGAGGCAGAGCTGCTGATCCGTCCTTACAACACAGAAAACACTGTGCTTCTGAATGTTCACATGTGTTAAACGGTGGCAGGAGGACAGTGTTGATTCCACTTCCTCTCATTCCCCTGTGCGTCTGTCAGCAGCAGTAAGGGGTGGTCAATGTGTCGATAGCGAATCTCACAGGACATGGAGCAGCCTTAGTGGTTCACATGGGTTACTTGGGCCACTGCACAGCTCCAGCTCGCAGGGTCATTTTATGTCCTCGGCTGCCGTGCAGAAGGACCATCTGTCTTCCCATCTAGCACAGAAGAGGACAAGGCAGATCCTCAACCAGACACTAGGGACTTGAAAAGTGACTGGAGAGGGACCAGCCCTCTGGACAAGAGCAGTGCTGTACGGGAAGCTTCGATCAGCCCAGCACAGCCACCATCCACCGTAGAGGGGCCCCTGGTCACTCTCAGGGCTTCTCTTCAGGCCCCAAAGGGGGAAAAAAGCCCCTGGCTCCTGGCCTGGCACTTCAGGCTGAGCCTGTGGCACCACCCAATCCCACAAGTCCCCTCCTCTCTGGGCACCAGTAGAGCCCAAAGGGGCCAGACAGACGCCTGCCTTCCTTAGAAGTGAGTGTGTCCCACCTGGGCAGCGGGCTGGTCATGCTAGAGTCAGCCTAATAGTGGGATCCAGGGGTCAGCCTCCACCCTGGTGGGTAAGTGCTTCGCCAGCCGTGGCGTGCTAGAACACGACCCCAGGGCAGCAGCCAGGAAGCTGCTCAGTGCCGCAGTGGCTAACAGGCAGCAGGGCACTGAGTCTGGGGCAGGGGTGTGTCATTAGGCCATCTGTCCTTGCTAATGGCTCTTATCAGAGTGAGGCTCCCACCTTCCCACGGAGACTGGGAGAGCTGTGCTCTCTGCTTGATGATTAGACTTCAAAGGGCTGGCTTCCAGGTCTTGTGGAAAGACATTTCTGGGTCGTAGAAGATTTACATCTCAAACAGGCGGATAAAGGATTTATAATTGAAAGTTTTCTAAAGTAAACACTCTAAAGTAAATACTCTTAGTAAAAGGAGGTCAGTGGCCTCAGGGGCCTATAGTGGGACTTTGACTGGAACAAACTGTAAATTGTGAGCAGCTCTGAAGTTTCCCAGGAAGGCACATGAAGGGAGGCTGTGGCATCCAGGGAGGTGGCCCTGAGCTGAGAGGCCAAGTTCGCCTGTGTGTGTTTGTGGGGGGAGTTGGGGGGCACATAGATGGAAGGTTTGTACCAAGAGTCTGCTGTTCATCACAGGTGGTATCGGATTTCCTGCAAGACAGGAGTCTAATGTTGACCCAGGACTTGTCCAAGGGCACAGGTGGATCTGGACCTGTCAATAGTGAAGGTCAAAATGTGAAGAGAAAATATTATCTCAGTCATGTCTGAACAAGGAGTGGAAAAGCAAAATATTAAGGAGATGAGTTTCTTTGGGGGCTGCAGAAAGAAACGTGCACATCTAGACAGTTCTGACTCTCACAGTCAATGGGTTGTTAAATGAGTTCCTGGGGAGTAAACTAAAAGATGGTGGGACAGGACTAATCAGAGGGAGAACTTCTTAAGTAAGAAGAATTGGGAGATAATACTAGATTAATGTGGGAGGAGAAAATTTCATGGGAAAGGGCTGGAATAAAAGATGAGATCTTCCAACCAGCGCAGTTACAGTAGATAGATTTTCACTAAGCTAAATTAGTGGATTTTCCACAGTTACAAAATTTATTAAATTTAATATAATTTTTATAATAACTCACCACTTTAGTTTACTTTTTAAGAAAAAGCTACTTCATTTCTCAAATATTCATACATAAACTCCCACTTTACACTTCAGATTAGAACAATCATAACACCCAAGCCTCAGACTCCTCGGCCTCTCTGTGAGTCCTCTCTGATGGCCACTTGACCAGATCTCAGCCACCGGTTCTCAAACGAAGGGTTGATGTCACCCCGGGCTGCTGGGCCATGCTTTGTTTCATTACAACAAGTTTCAAAGGAGATAGAAACTTCCAAGGGACATTGATGGGCATGTGAAGTCCCTTATATGAACTTCTTGTGTGACCTTGTATCTAATAAAAGCAAATTGGGATTCAGATAAGGAGAAACTGTATTTAAAAAAAAAAAAAAGTTTTTCAAGAGGGAAAGTGCTCTGACCTCAGAATTCTGCAATGCATCTCAAAGTCAGAAAGGAAATGGCTTTTCCAGAGTAAGGGGAATGGCACAGTGACCAGCCGATTGTCCATCTGGGGATAAGCTGATAAGGGGCACGCTTCTCATTTAGAGACTCTGAATGGAGTGAGCTAAAGGGGCCTGCGAGGAAGACCCAAGTCTGACCAAAATCTGCACAAAGCAGAGGGAAAGCCCTTGGCCTGTGTGAGCACTTGCTCACAATGGCAGTGCTGGGGGCCCCTTCCAAACCCTCCAAATTCCTGCACCAAGAGATGCATGAGGTCGCATCTCCAGGATGACCCAGCACCCCTTGAAATAGCTGCCTGGGAAAGGTCAAGGCTGCCTGGGAAATGGACTGTGGGTAGCAGCCTGAACCCCATTATAGACAGGTAGACCCTGAACCCCCCACAAAGAGAAGGACTGCAGAAAGCTTGCCGTTACCCACCTTCCCTCTGCCTTCCTGGGGACGTCTGCACCCTGGAATGGTCTTCTCAGAGCCAGAGAGCTGGGTCTGTGACACGCAGACATCCCAGGAGCTCATCCCCTGCTGCTCCCAGTCCCTGTAGGAGGGGAAGGGCCTAACTTTGGTGGCAGGCACCTTGCTCCAACTTGAACCGCTGCCTCCTCGGTTGCTGTCACAATCAACAGTCTTTCAAACCCATTGACAACCCACAGCTGTGGAGCTCAGCGCCTTTGAGGTCTCAAGATGCAGGAGGTGATGGGCCAGCTTCTTGGCCAGAGTTGGACATTAGTACATGAATAATCTTGTGGTGAGATTCTCATTAACTTTGCTGTGGTTATCATCCATGGCCTCCCTTCTTCTCCGTCATCTCCTCCCAAGAGTTTAGAGATCATTTAGCAACAGAAGCCAAATATATGAAGCTAAGTCAGGCAAGCTTAAATGCCCAATATCAATTTCAGGTACAAGAGAGAACCTATTGAAAATACCAAGGCCAATGTCATGCACACAGGCAAAAAGACAAGGGTGGGAGATAAGAGGCTGGGGTCATGCATGTTCGTGGCCCTGACTGGCCATGACCTGGGCAGATCTTTTAATGCCAAGCCACAAGGACCTCATCTGACCATGTGTGCCTCCTTCTAAAGGACCTCAGAGCTCTTTCCTGGGATTCCAATTGAGAAGTGACATTACAGAGCATTGTGGTTTCCCACTGGCCATGTCACTGTGTGCAGTTTCTCTTCCCCACCACAGAGACACCCTGCAGGGATGCACCCTGCGGCTGAGCTGCAGTTTGGCCAGCTTGGTGCAGCTGTTCTCCAAGTTCAGTGTTTTGGTTTCACTGCAGACAGGGGTTTATTTGCTCCCTGGTGTATCATGCGCTTCAGCAAAGCCGAGCCCCCTTCCTGGACCTTGCAGTCTCTTAATTTGCAAAACACTCAGGCTTCATGAACTTGCATCCCACAAGGCTGGCTCCCGTGCTCACTCAGCAGGCACGCTCAGGCAGCTGCTGTATTGGAGAAACTGCTGCGGGTACACAGGGGTGAACTAAGCCACTAAAATCTATTCATCTACTTCTATGCTCCCTGCTTCCCAGGACTCGCCATCTGGGAGAAAAGTCAGGAACAGTTAGAGGCAACTCAGCGAGGCCGATGATCCGAGGTGAGTCAGATGGTCCAGGAGGCTGTGTATTAAGCACAGGAGAGATTGCTTTCCAGGGCTCCCAGAAGGTCTGATAGAAGAGGTGCCATTGAGTCTGGACTTCTGCATCATGGCTGAGACAGTCCAGAGCTAGTGGAGAAGGGAAGGGAACAACTCGGGCATACTTAGGGCAAAATGATTGACACTTCCACAAAGCGGGAGCCACAGGTCCTGTGCTGGTGGAAGCTATGTGCCAGGGACTTGTTAGTAAGAATGTCCCTTTCAGAATACACAGCAGGCCTTGGTCCACTCTTGCCAGGAACCGCGTTCCCAGACACACTGGGATGTTTTGCTGGGTTTCTGAACCCAGAAATTGGCAGACTGATGAGACGTTGCAACTCATTTTCACAAAGTACTGAGGACACTGCCTGGAATGGATTGCAGCATAACTGTCTTCTAAGTAAATTAACCAAAATGCCTTTCCAATCTGCACTTGATTATTTTTGCCTCCTGTCAGTTTCCACATTTCTCTGCATAATTTGATGATTGGCAGTTGGGGCAGTGGACCTGAGTGAGAACTTTCAGCGCTCTCCCCAGCAAAGCCTTTGTCTGATCCATGTAGGGGAAGATATTTTATCTGGCTAGAGAAATTCAAACTGATTTTATTAACTACTAAACAAAATCTGTGTGATGGATTAATCTTTGATCCCACGTGCGTGTGGATGAGAATCCCATACACATACAGAGACCAGTTGTATGGAATAAAAACAATCCATTTGTGCATAACTGCATATGGTATAACAGAGACTGCCTCTATAAAGAATTTAAAACCAGATATGTAATATATGGGCAGCTTAATAGTGATGAAATTGCAAAGATCAAATATCTCATAAGGTAGACATTTCACACTAGATTTGAGGGAGCAATGCCAAGAGGCTCTTGGAATTTATGATTTAAGAAGTCACCAGAGGAACTCACAGCAGCAACTCTGAGAAAATCAGACTGGGCTTCTTGGTGCATTGGAGTGTGTGGAGACCCAGGTAGAGGGAGATGCTTTCCAAAATGCCTGGCAATGAAGGGACCCGAAGCCCCATGAGCTGGGGAAGAGGGCCTGTCTGCAGGTGGGGCCCGTCTGGAGCGGCTGGGAATGGCTGTGGATGGGGTCCAGGATCTGGGTGGGGGAGTGAGGAAGGGAGTGTGGGACCAGGAGCCTCCAGGGGCCTGGGTTTCCAAGATCAGAAGCCTCTGGAGAAAAGTAGAATGTGAACTTGGAAGCGTGGAATGTGCCTATTTTCATGATATTGCTTTGATAACTCTAGGAACTAAGGTTGAGTAGGACAGGGAGAGAGAAAGAGCAGGAGGGAGGGAAGGGAAAGAAAAGGAACCAGAAAACAAAAGAACAAAGCACTTTCAAAGCATCCAGAGAACCTCCTAAGAGCATCCCAGCATCTCCAGCAAGAGGGCCAGCAGCCTGGAGGGAGCCGGAGGGGACGACACTGCCTGGGGGTACAGAGCAGGGGGGCAGTTGAGAAGGACCTGTTCTGAGTTTCTAGAAGACTGAATATATGTAAAGAAGCAAGCGCATGCGTACTGTCCATAAGGTCAGCTGCTCACACGCTGGATTCACAACACAATTCTCCCAGGTTCACACGGAGTGTGGGGCATGCAGGCAGTTCCTCCCCCGGATTGTCTTCTGAAGGATGTCAATATTTCTGTACTTGACATTTAAGTCCTTTGTCCATCCAGAAAACTGACCTTTGAGTGGAAGGAACCCATTTCTGGAACAGATGTTTTCCCCATACTATTCCAAGGGCTTGTAGAGCATTTTATTGTTGTTCTTTCTCTCTTTTTTTTTTTTTGGTTGTTGATATGATTGTCTTTTTATCTTAAAATTTTGTTCTTTTTAGACATACATGACAGTAGAGTGTATTTTGATGTGTTATACATACATAAAATATGACTTATTCTAATTATGATCCCATTCTTGTGGATGTACATGATGTGGAGTTTCACTGGTCATGTGTTCATATATGAACATAGGAAAGTTCCGTCCCATTCATTCCACTGTCTTTCCTATTCCCATCCTCCCTCCCTTCCCTTCATTCCCCTTTGTCTAATCCAATGAACTTCTATTCTTCCTGACTTCCCCCTCCCACCGCCTTATTGTGTATTAGCATCTGCATATCAGAGAGAATAATCAGCCTTTGGTTTGGTTTTTTGGGGACTGGTTTATTTCACTTAGCATGATAGTCTCCACTTCCAACCCATTTGTGAGCAGATACTGTAATTTCATTCTTCTTTGTGGCTGAATAATATTCTGTTGCCTATATGTACCACATTTTCTTTATCCATTCATCTGTTGAAGGGTTCCATAGCTTAGCTATTGTGAATTGAGCTGCTATGAACACTGGTGTGGCTGCATCCCTGTAGTAATCTGATTTTAAGTCCTTTGGGTATGGGCCAAGGAGTGAGATGACCGGATCAAATGGTGGTTCCATTCCAAGTTTTCTGAGGAATCTCCATACCACTTTCCATAATGATTGCACCAATTTGCAATCCCACCAGCAATATTTGAGTAAATCTTTCCCCCCACATTCTTGCCAACAAGAGAGTCCTACACTCTCCTTGTCCTGAACTGTGCTGGGTATATTGCCCTTTTCCCATATAAACTTTAGAAGCAATTTAATGACAATGGTACACTTAACTTTATTGCTACCGAAAGGAAAGATTTCAACCTTTTTACCAGAGAGTATGAAGTGTGCCATGAGTTATTTATCAATCCCTAATCAGGTTAAAGAAGTTCTCCTTTATTTCTAGATAATCGTGATTGATTGATTAAATTTCATCAAATAACTGGATAGGCTTTTTGAGACAACCACATAATTTTTCTCTTTAGTCTGATGGAAAGATTAATATCAGCAACAATTTTTCTAACAGGAACTCAACCTGCATTAGTTGACTAACCCATGACTAACTTGTTCATGGTTTTTCCACATTACTGGATGCACCTTCCTAATATTTTTTATGCCAGTTGTCTCTGTGTGGATGGAGAAGATGATGTACAGCATCAAGATCACACCAGCCTCATAGGAACTGAGAAATACTCTCTTTTCCCCTCCAAATAATGTGTGCGACACTGTACTCGCACAGTCTGTCACATCACCTGGGCTTCGTAGTTCCCTTGTAGAAGCATTCATTATCAACTCAATCACTTTAATGGAACGAGTTCCATTCCAATTTTCTAGTTCGTTAAGCCACCTTTGGTAAGTCATATTTTTGCAAATAATTGTCAATTTATTTTATTTACAAATGCATCTATACAAATTTGTCCACAATACCCCCTTGCATTATTTTAATGAAATGGATCACATATATGAGAGTTGTTTATTCAGCTTAAGAACACGGTGAGCATCTGTGCCTACCCTGCAGGTTTCCCCAGAGTCTCCCAGTTCCTTAGAGGCCCATTGCTGTCCCCAGTGCCTCTCACCTTCCCCAAGAGCAGTCACTACCCTTAACTGTCAATCACTCAGTTGCAAGGCATGGAAGCTCTGTCTGCTGTTTAGATTGGCACGTGTTTGAATTTTTCAATAAGTGGAAGTCTCCATTGTATCCTATCATCAGGATACAATGGAGCAGTGTTGGGTTCACAGCAAGACTGAGCAGAAGAAGAAGGTTTCTTACAGATGCCACCCTACCCCACATACCCTCCCCCACAGTCACCATCCCCCACCACAGTGGTACGTGGTTACAACTGATGACTACCCAGACACCTCATCATTGCCCAAGTCCATAGCTTCCATTAGAGTTCACACCGGGTGTTAGATATTCTGTGGGTTTGGACAAATTTATAATGACATGTACCCTTCATTGTATCATACAGAGCAGTTCCAATGCCCTGTGAATTCTCTTTGTCTGTTGATTCATCTCTCCTTCCCCGTGTCTGTAGCCACCAGTGATTTCTTTTTTTTCCTGCAGTACTGGGGTTTGAACCCAGGGGCACTCTGGCACTGAGCTATGTCTCCAGTCTTTTTTATTTTATTATTTTTTAATATTTGAGACAGGGTCTTGCTACGTTGCCCAGACTGGCCTCAAGCCTAAGATCTTCCTGCCACAGCCTCCGCAGCACGGGTGTACACCATTGTGCTGGGATGATCTCTCCTAGGGCCTTCATGGTGTTCCTTTGTCCAGAATGTCCTGCAGTTGGCGTGCACAGTAAGTAGACTTCTCAGATTGGCTCTGTCACCCTGAGATGTGTGCCTCGGTTTCTTCTAGGTGTTTTCATGGCTTGACAGCTCATTTTGCTTTAGTGCTGAATGATTTTTCTTTGCCTGGATGTACCACAGTTTGTCCATTCACCTACCGAGGGACAAACAGATTTGGGCGATCATGAGCACAGCTGCTGTAAGTATCTGTGTGCAGGGTTTTGTGTGAACATAGCTTTTCAACTCCTTTTGGTGGATACCAAGGAGCAGGACTGCTCTATCACATGGTGAGAGTTGGTTTTGTTTTTGTAAGAAGCTTCCAAACTGTCCTTCAAGGGCTGCACCACTCTGCATGGCCACCCGCAGTGAATGGAAGCTCCCATCACTCCGCACCCTCCCGGCTCTCAGAGCTGTGGGTGTCCTGGCTTCTCCCTGCGCTGGCAGTGGGCAGTGCTGTCTCACCATAGCCCTGTGTGAGGGTGTGCATGGCCGCAGGTCACTCACTTTCAGTGCCATCTTCTATTGCTGAAATGTCTAGTTTACCCATTCCACTCTAACCATAGTGACAGATGTTTGGGTTGTTAAAATTGGGTTTTTAGGGCTGGGGATATAGCTCAGTTGGTAGAGTGCCTGCCTCACTCACATGCACAAGGCCCTGGGTTCAATCCCCAGCACCATACACACACACACAAAAACAAAACAAACAAAAAAAAAACTGGGTTTTAAAAATTGGGAATGTTGCCTTATGAATCTAGATGCACAAATGCGAGAGGTTTTCTGGGGTATGTGTTTACCAGGTCCCGCTGGGTTGAAATGAAGCCACTGGGTCATGGGATGTGTGCTTGATCTGTGGCTGTTTTCTCAAAGGTCATTCCTCCTACTAGTACTGGGTTACCATCCCATCAGTTTTCATCCTTCTTAAAATTTCACTTTCCCAAACTTTTAAAAAAATTTGCCATGCAATGTGAAAGTCTTATTGGCATTTTAAGTTTCATTTCCATGATTTTGATGAGTTCAGGTTTTCTAATTCTCTGAGTCACTTTTTTTTTTTTTTTTTTTTTTGGATCCAGGTATTGAACTCAGGGACACTCGGCCACTGAGCCACATCCCCAGTCCTGTTTTGTATTTTTATTTAGAGACAGAGTCTCACTGAGCTGCTTAGTGCCTTGCCCTTGCTGAGGCTGGCTTTGAACTCGAAATCCTCCTGCCTCAGCCTCCTGAGCTGCTGGGATTACAGGCATGTGCCACTGTGCCCGGCTCTGAGTCAGCTTCGATAAGCTACATTTTTTTTTCAAATATTTGTTCATGTCTTATTTACAAATGCAAAATGAGCATTTTAGACATCTTGATGCATATTGAAAACTTTTTCTTATGTACCAACTTCTAATAAAATTGTTGTCTCTCACTTATTACTTTGTAGGAGCCTTTAAATATCCTGAATGCCAGGTCTTTCCAAGATGTGTTACAAATACCTCAACCAAGTTTTGTTTTGTCTTTTTATAACACTACCATATTTTTAATGAGCAGAATTTTTTAAATCTTATGTAAGCAAATTGATTTTTCTCTTGAAATTTGTTCTTCTTTGCTATATCAAGATTCTTCCCATTTTTTTCTTCTAAAATGTTGAGAAGGTGCCTTTATCAATTATTATAGTAATTAATTGAAATACATTTGCATGTTTGGTATATATAAGATAAGGATTTATTTCTTTTTCTGTAGGAGGCTAATTTTCCATCCTGGTGTTTTCTAGAAATGCACAGATAGTGTGAATTCAAACCCAAATCCCTATAGCTATTGTCTAGTATTCAAGAATTATTACAGAAAATTATTATTTTTTATTTTTTTATTTTTCCCTTCTGAACAAAGAACAAAGCAGACATATATTTTATCGTTTTCTTGTGGAGGTGGGGTTTTCCCAACTCAGGTATCCTGTGCTCCTCTTTAGAGATGCAGAAGTGACTAAGGAGTCCTGGGAGCCCTGTTCCTCCTGCTGGGGCCTGTGTTTCCTGAATGAGCTGCTCCTGGGCCTGGGCTGCCAGTCTTTGGGAGACCACAGGCCAATACCAGCCTCAGCCTCACGCCTCTGGATTCACATTTTCTTGATCTTCTAGAACGCTGAAGAATTCCTTTATTTTGACTTAGGCATGCATTAAAACAGATGTTTTTAAATATCTGATTATGCAAATACCTTAGGAAAGGGTTTCTCTAAATAGTCACCCAAGTTGCATCTTCCAATTTTCTTTCTCCCTGCTCCAAGCAAAATCAACGCCAGCCATTTATGCCACTTGGTGCAGAATTTCACAATCCTGTTTATCGTCACGATTTCATTTTATTCTTCGTAGCTCGGACCATCTATTTCTTTCTTTCTTTTCTTTTCTGTTTTTACAAATCCAAGGCCTTACAAGCATTCCTCCTCAAGGATTCTGCGTTTTCTATTTAGAGAAATGTTCTTTTTTTTCCTTCAGTGTTTAATTTTAGCATGATTGCCTTATCTTCTCAAGAGACCCTGCATTCCTTCTTGGGTTACTCACTGATGGCTGTGACTAGTAGGTGGTATGCCAGGGGACACACGGAGGAAATGGTACCTGCTTGTACCATTGGGTTTTAATTTCATAGTGTTTTAAAAACATTTGTGCAATACCAAAATCAAATGAGTATCATCAGCATGTGTGCCCCATTGAAAGGTTTCTTCCTCTGATGAGAAATTTTTGTTTTCTAGCTCTTTGGACACTTTAATGTTTAAGTACATGCTCTCAGAGGAAAACAAATTGGATGTCAGAGCAAAACCTATGCTGGAGTTCAATGAAACAAATCTTTCATGTTAATCAGGCAATCAATTTCTTTTATCTAAATTATCTAGGCATATATATTTATAGCCTACGTCATTAGAAAATGATTCAAACTGGATATTTGAGAAACATTTTGGAGTGCATCCCTTTCTAGAGTTTGGCTTTTTAAAATTTGGGGGGAGACTCAAGAGTTATTTAAACATATATTTCAATAATTATTAATTTTTCAGTCACTTATTATGTATTTCCAAACTAATATTGTCTAAACATTTTACACAAATGTATCAGATAATGAGACAGAAAATTGACTATGTTCAAATTTTTTCTCATCTAAACTTCTTAAATACACACCCCTGATTTAAAAATAAGCAACCGAAGCCTTTTAATTTTTTCTTATTAGTGCTACTCTTTTATATTAAGAAAGATGGATGTGATGGAGTTACTGACAGTGTCATGACTATCCAGTTACACATTAATAATAGGGTCAGAGAATGAATGAATGTCTTCCCTGTTGTCCTTCAAAAACTACAAGTGTAGTTCTCTGATCAGATTTCCTGAATATGATTTGTGTTGTCCCTCAGAAAAAGAAAGAAAATTCTGAGAAATGATTACTTTACAACATTCTGCGCTTGCACGTTTTGATAAAAATATTTGTCATAACACAAATTTGAAAATGTAAATGTTAATATTGGTTGACTTTACTATTGATCACAAAGAGTTTTATCTAAGGGACATGCCTGCATTTTTATTCAAAATCTTCCTTAGAAAAGATGAAACTCGTCATTATTTTTTAATAAGAACTTCACTTAGGTAAACACAACACAGATCTCAGTGTTGTGTTCTGCCTTCTTTGTGGGCATGTTATATTCTTGCAAAAATTATAATGTAATAATGTCTAACTTCAAGTATCAGAAGACATAGATGATTCTATTACTTTTTACATAACTTTGGCTCAATGAACCTTAATCTTACACATAAATGCCATTTTGGACTATTCCAAGATCAATACAAATAAAATTTTTAAATGAAAGCAACACATATGTTTGGGGAAAAAGATGGGCAAAAAGTGAAATTAAAAAAAAAAAAACACAACACTTTTTTTTCCTTCTAAGAGCTTGATCTGCTCCTCAGAGGTCTGCATGTTCACTGATTTCTTTTTTCACTAAATACTATTCCCTTGAACAATAAATAATGCTTTACAATCTCCTAATTTGTTTTATTGATTTTAAGTTATACCTATTGATTTATGAATCAATGGAGAAAATACTTCATTTTCCTCATTTCCTTCTTCCAAAAACATATTTTTTATTTGGACTTTAACCAGTAATTTTTAGGTGAACATCTTAGATTTTTTTTGCTTTCTTTAAATAATACACATATGGTGCTGAAGATGGTGCTTACATAGAATGCTGTTGATCCAACCGAACACCACACACTGGCTCAGTGGGACGTGAAGATCAGCATACAACTCCCCTTCCTTCCAGTGTCACCATCGTGGACTTCAGTTTTTATCAAAGAAGACTCTGTGCTTCACGGTCAAGTTGTGTGTAAATCACGCTGTGTTTCGTACCGACAGTGAATTCTCCATGCTCTATTTGTAGGATGCTTTGGTCACAGGATCTCAAATGAACTGACAGCCTCGTGATCATGTTTATTCATTTGTTTTTTTAACCACCAGTGCAAATGACATGATTTGATTTGTAGGACAACGAGGAACTCATGTTAAAATACCTAAGCCTCCACAAAGAATCCTCATTCCAAGAATCAGGAGGATTGATTAAGTATCTTCTTTCTTTCCATTAAATGTTCAAAATCATGTCATGCTTCTACTAGGTACCATTAATTTTTTAAATTTTTTTAGTTGTACATGGACACAGTACCTTTATTTTACTTATTTATTTTTATGTGGTGCTGAGGATCGACTTATGCATGCGAGGCAGGCGCTCTACCACCGAGCCACAACCCCAGCCCCCATACCATCAATTTTAAAATACAGTTCTGAAAAAGTATACAATCCAAAATAGGAGACATTTAAAATCCATAAACATATCGTATATTCCTCAAATTTTATATATTCGTGGTGCATTATTTTTTATTTTCCAGGAATTTTGCTAACATTTTTTGTAAATGATTAAAAAGAAACACCACCTTTTTCAAGCATGTGGCCAGGATGATCTACTTCTGATGATTGTCTTGGCTGCATGATTAGTTTAGACTGATGGCTGGCTAGGCCTGCTCTCAGCAGCGGGCTCACATGCCTACCTCAACCAGGCTTACGTCCAATGAACACCTCCTTTGTTAAATTTTTTCATTTGTTTCCCTGAATGAGTTCATGATAATGTCCCTCTGTACTTGCATGTCTCAAGAAGGAACGAAAGAATCCCTTTCACATCGGGTTAACATTTTAGTTCACTGTATAGCTGCAAATTGATCTGACACTTGCAACATTGGGGACTCCTTGTTTTGTAACATCCTGTCAACATGATGAAAAGCCAGATGATTCCTTATGGAAGATTTTGATTGACATCGGGCTTTCCCACAGCAATGTTGGAGACAAGAATTCAACAGAACAGCATTTTGAAAGAGTTGAAAGGAAATAAATGTTAATTCTGGAATTACAAGTAGCCAAAATCTTTTAAAGATGAGGACATAGAAAAAGATGGTATCAGAATAAAGGCTTCTAAAAATGTACGTCACATAAATCCCTTTGAAAATGTTCCTAGAGGAAATACTCCAGTTGGGAGAAAAAATAAACTCATGAGAATGATGTTAGGCATGGGGAAGGAAATATTAATGAGAAGGGCATTTATTATTCCTAAAATTACATGAAAACAACATATCCAGACAACTCAGAAGTGGACCCAGGCTGTCATGATGGACAAAGCAGAACCAAAGGTGGCCAGAGGGGAACCAGAACTAGTTTCATTTGCTGACACATGCAGGATTAACATTGATGATTATGTAACCACCATCACAATATCACAATTTTCCAAATTTAAATAAACAGAAGAACATTTCACCTATAAAGTAGGAGATGCAAAAGGGGGGGGGACAAAAACAGTATGGAAAATAAAACATGAAGTTGGATAGCAGAAGTCAGAATAGAACAATACCTTAGTAAATCATAGGTGAGATTGTCAGATGAACTATTTAAATGTCAAAAACACCCAAGATACTGTGAACTGAGCTGCTATAAACACTGATGTGGCTGTGCTACTGTAGTATGCTAATGGATAAAGAAGATGTGGTATATATACACAGTGGAAAACTACTCAGCCATAAAGAAGAGCAATATTATGGCATTTGCAGATAAATGGATGGAATTGGAAATTATCATGCTAAGTGAAATAAGCCAATCCCCTAAAAAAAGGCCGAATGTTTTCCCTGATAAGCGATGATGATATAGAATCTCGTTGCAGGGTGTGGGGGTGAGAGAGGAATGGAGGATCTTTACATAGAGGGAAATGAGATGGGGAGAGGGTAAGGGTATGAAAAATGGTGGAATGAGACATCATTACCCTGTGTACATGTGTGATTAACAAGAATGATATGAATGTACATCATGCACAACCAAAGAAATGAAAATTTGTACTCTATATGTGTACAATGAATCAAAATGAAGTCTGTAAAAATAAAAAAAAGAAAAGAAAATAGCAAAATTTGTTGGGGGGGAAAAAAACACCCAAGATCAGACAAAACACATTAGAAATCAAGTCCCAGGAAAATATGATTAAAAGACTCAGACTTGAACAAAAGGTTGAAGTCAGGGTGATAACCTCCTAAAGGAGGAAAGGCGTGCAGGCTGAGGGAAGGAATCTAGATGCACAGGTGGGCCCAGGAGCATGCTCACCTGTGACCACTTCTCCAGCCAGATAAACTCAACATGCTCGTTCCCAGGAAAGCCGTATGGAAACATGAGGACCACTAGGCAGGGCCGCATGTTTTTTGCAAACCCGCGTTAAGACAAGTCTGTCAGGTGAATTCCCAAGTGCATCTGGAGCTACCGCCCAGAGGGGATGCAGAACGGTGTCCTGATGGGAATTTCATTCCATACAGTTCAGACTGCACTGGAGTCTCCAGGTTCGGATGGAGAGGAGGGGCAGGAACAGCACATTCAGAAAAGAGAACAGGTGTAGGCAGCACCAGGAAGTCAGAAGACGCTGCTCAAGACCAGACTCAGCCTGGGCCTTGAAGATCCCCACCCTGCAGCCTAAGGACCCTAAGGATCAGTAGCTCAGTTTACCCCACACGATGGCTGGGTTCCAGGTTCCTGCCAACAGTGGGAACGATACTTACTTTTCCAAAATAAGGAGAGATTGAGTCCAGGCACATGGGGAAGACACTTTGCAGGCTTTCTGGAGATACGACGGACAAATAAAAATCTGTAGCCATCCCAGATGGAGGGAGTCAGGTGCTGATGCGAGGGTGCACTGGGAGGCACCTACCACAGTCACCTCCCCTAGCTGTCTTGTTCTTTGTCATGATGAGAACTACTCTCAGCACATTTCAAGTCTGTCATTATTGACTTCAGTCTGCATGCTTACATCGGTTCTCAAGAACATGCTCATCCTATGACTGGAAGTTTGGACTCTTTGACAAACATCTCCCCTTTCCTTCGCTTTCTTCCCCACCCCCAGAAACATCACTCTATTCCCTACCAGAGTTAGATTTTTATTTATTTATTTATTTATTTATCTTTTTCAATATGTGAAATTACACAGTATTCTGGCTCTGCGTCTGGATTCTCTCACTTAGTGTGATGTCCTCTGGGTTCATCCATGTTGTCCCAGATGAATGGATTTTCTTCTTTTTTATGGATGAATAAAATTTCATCATCTGTTGCATTTAATTTATCCATTGATCTGTCCAAGGACACAGGCTGGTTCCACCTCGTGACTACAGTGCACACGTGAGGGCAGACATCTCTTCAAAGCAGTGATCTTTAACTGCTTGGGATGTTCCCAGAAGCGGAATTGCTGGGTCATATGATAGTTCTATTTTTAGTTTTTGAGGAACCTCCACACTGTTTTCCTCAATGGTGCACCAATACACTCCTACCAACCGTGATGAGATTTCTCTTTCCTCAACATCTTTGCCACCGTTTGTTATCTTTTGTTATTAAATAGCAGTCATTCCAACAGATGTGAGGTGATATCTCATTGTGGGTTTGATTTACATTTCCCCCCTGAGGATGGTGATGTTGAGCATCTTTCTAAACTCACCAATATTTGATCATTTTCAGTATATACCTTACTTCTTAGGTTATATTTATTTCTATTTTATTCTCTTGGATGATGTTGTAAATGGGATCATTAATTTATTTTTTGGATAGTTCATTGTTAATGTATGAAAACATGATGGATATTTTCATGTTAATTATGTGTCCTATTAATTTACTTAATCCATTTATTAGTTACCAATGTTTTTTGTTAGAGTCTGTAGGATTTTTCATATATAAGAGCATGTCATTGACAAGCAGACAAGTTTACTTCTTCCTTTCCAGTTCAGACTGTCTTTTTCTGACCTAATTGCTCTGGGCAGGGGTAGGACTTCCAGACTTTTCAGATCCAAAAAAAAAAAAAAAAAAAAAAAGCAAACAAACAAAAACTCAGAGATTTCATGACCATTACACCTGCCCCACAAGAAATGCTAAAAGGAGTTCTTCAAGCTAAAACCAAAGAGACAAATTGGTAGCATAAAACTGCTTATAGCGGGGCTGGGGCTGTGGCTCAGTGGTAGAGCGCTCGCCCAGCATGTGTGAGGCACTGGGTTTGATTCTCAGCACCACATATAAATAAATGAATAAAACAAAGGTCCACCAACCATCAAAAAAATTTTTAAAAAACTGTCTGTAGGTAATAAAAATCACTGTTAGAAGAAAGTAAATCATCACATTCAAAATACTCTAAGCATTATAATGGGGTGTGTATCACTTTTAAATCTGGTATAAAAGCTAAAAGACAGAAGTGTTCACCATAACTACAGATGGAATACTTTGGATTCTCAACATCAAACTATACAAACCGTGACACCGGAAAACCTTGAGGGTTGCAGGGAGATCAGGGGTGAGTTTTACACACCATCCAAGTGAAGTTGTTATCAACTTAAAATGGACTTTTACAGCTATGATTTTATAGAAGCCTCTCAGGAGTCAGGAAGAAAAAATATGCATCCACCAAAAACTACAGAAAAGAACCAAAGTACAGCACTGCAGAGAGTCATCAAGTCACAGGGAGCAGAGAGAGAGGAAAAGAGGATGAAGGGCCCGCAGAGCAGCCAGGAAACATCCACAGAGCGCAGAGGAGGGGCCCATCTGTCGGGAGGCACTGTGAGCATTAATGAAAGACATGTGTCAATCAAAAGGCACGAGGTGGGGGGGGGGATACGACCAGGCCGCCGGGTGTGCCACCTGCAAGAGGCTCACTTCACTTTTAAAGACACTCACAGGATGCCAGGGAAGGGAGGGGCCGAAAACAGAGCCAGGCGGCTATTCTCACATCCAATAGCCCCTGAGTCAGACGACAAATGGGAGTAACGAATGGCAATGACAGAATGGCACAGGGTGAATCAAGAGGCTCCACCAACTGCAAACATGCACGCACCTCACACTGCAGCACCCAACGCACAAAGGAGATATTAAGAGATCTGAGGGTGAAACACACGACAGCAATACAGGGATGCCAGCACCCCGCGTCCACCACGGCAGAGCTCCCAGACACAAAGCCAGCAGGGCAAAGCAGGCGTGGAGAACATCAAGGTCAGGTGGCACACAGACACACCCGGGCCAGGCCACCACGGCAGCAGCAGACACATTCTTCTCAAGCCACAGAGCACGTTCTCCAGGACAGAGCAGTCAGGCCCCTAGGCAAGGCCCAGCTCGTTTCTGCTTCAACAGATGGGACAGAATCACGAGCCTGTTCTTACCCAGGGGACAGAAAACCAGAAACCAGTACCTGGAGGAAAAGTGAAAAAGTCAACAACATACTCCACTCCCAAACAACGGAAGAGTCAAAGGAGAAATGGAAGGAACATAAAACATTTGGGGACCAAAAAATGGAAACACAGTCTTATGGAGTGCAGCAGAGCATGCTGGGAAAATGCCGGCATGAAGGAGAAAGAGGTGAGCAAACGCACCCCTCAAAAAGGAGGGAAAGAGAATGAAATAAGCCCAAAATAAACAGAAAGAAAATAGACACTATCAGAGCAGAAACAGATGAACTGGAGAATAGAAAACAACAGTAAGGATCAATCAAACTGTTGGGTTTTGTGAAAAGATAATCAAAATTGAGCAACTTTTACCTAAGCTAAGACAAAAAGACAAAAGCCAAACAAATAAAACCAGAAATGAAAGAGGAGGCCTAAGAACTGAGAGCCTAGAAAGATGGGGATCATGAGAGCCCACCAGGAGGAACTATGTACTAACAAACTGGATGACCGAGGAGTGGAGAAACTTCTGGAAATCTACACTGAGCAGGACGGAAACAGGAAGAGATAAAAAATCCAACCAGATCAGTAATCAGCACAGAGAAGGACTCAGTAATCCAAAACCCCCAGACGAAGAATAGCCCAAGATCTGATGGTTTTAATGTGGAAATCCACCAAACCTTCAAAGGACAATTGATGCTGTTCACAAACTCTTCCAAAAGTTGAAGAGGACAGAACACTTCAAACCTTTTTATGAGGACGGCACCCCCTGGAGAAGTGTGCCAGACAAGGACCCCACAAGAACGAAGCCTGTTTTAATGTGCACTCATTGTACACATGTGACATTTAACACAAATTAGTTGTACAGTAAAGGGTGACCTTGCAATCCACACAGACAGCATGCAAGATCAGTTCCAGCCTCCCTTTACCCACTCCACCCTTCTCAGTCCCTAACAATACCATTCTACATTCACATGGTCTTTTTTTTAATTCCCATATGTAAGAGAGAATGCAGTACTTGTCTTTCTATGTCTGACTTTTTTTCACTTAATAAAGTGACCTACAGCTCCAGTTTCATCTTTGTGGCAAATGATAGGATTTCATTCTTCTTCATGGCTGAATAATATTCCATTGTGTATATATACCAAATTTTCTTCATTCATCTGTGGAATCACCTAGTTTGATTCATTATCTTAGTTATAGTGAATAGTGATGCAATAAGGCATAGGGCATGCTGTTATCTCTTGGGTATGCTGATTTCATTTCCTTTAAGTGTATACTCAGAAGTGGGATAACACTGGATCATGTTAGATCTATTTTTAATTTTTTGAGGCTCCTCCACACTGTTCTCTTAATGGCTGTATTTATTTACATCCTCACTAAGAATATATGAGGACTCCCCTTTCTCCACATCCTTAACATCTGCTGTCTTTTTGGAGAGTGTGTTTTATAATATCCTTTCTAACCAGGATGAGAGATCTCATTATAATTTTGATTGGCATTTCCCTGGTGTCCAATGAGCGAATGGTGCATTCTTGGAATTAAAAATACTGGATAGGTTTGTTTTTTTTTTCTGGATAGGTTTTTGAAAGGATGTGTTCTGTGTGTGTGTGCGCGCGTGTGTGTGTTTGCACACATGTGGCAGTCCCCAGTCTGAGCAGCTTAAGCTTTAAGAAGTCCCAAATTACAAATGCTGCACCCTTAGAAAAATATCATTTGAAGTTTTAGGTACTTATAATTCTTTCATATTTAGATTTGTGAATTTCAAATGATTAATTATTTTAATTTTATGTATGTAGGTCCCTCTGATTGAAAATGGGACAAAAATAAAAAACTTAGTATTCAAAATTCGCAAAACTAAATTGAGCGGAAAAGAAGTGGAGGTCCCGTCCCCGCACTGAGGTGACAACGACGTTGTATGGGAAGTCAGTATGGAAGGCAGATCAACCCGGGAGTAAAACTTCCTGGGAAACAGCCAACTGGAAGGGTCAACCTCCGACTGTTTAAGGCTGTAAAACTGGTACAACCCAAGTTAAGATCGCCGGCGGGTGAAAGGACACAGTGAAGCCTGAGTTGGGAGGAGAGTGAATAGGAAAGTGAGAGAGATCTGGCTCTGCAGGGAGAGCAGGTGGCTTGGAAGCCAGGTCTAGAGGCCCGGGGCGGAGGATGTGCTGGGCACCGGGAGGGGCTGGGGGAAGGGGCGGCGTGAGCCTCTTCTGCGGCCCCTCCCTCACTCTCTTGCCCTCCTGAGGGGAAGCCTCCGCTCTGGGGTGGGCCTGGACCCTACCCCCGCTTCCCAGAGGGAGCTCTGGGGCCCCTTGCCTGAGAGCAACAGTGCGATTCAGGGGGCAGAGAAGCTCTCTTTCCCTGAACCCCCTAGAGCCACCCGGCTGAGCCCAACCCGGCTCCCTGGTGATGGATGTGACTCTTGCCTTTTGCGTGAATGGGGCCCTCTGTGGGTTACTGCCCTGTCTCCACCTGATCCCAGGACCTCGGGGCCTCAGAGGGGATGGAGATGGGGCCCCTGAAACTCTGGGGCCAGGAGGGGGCAGGACTGTGAGGCCAGGGACGGGCACAGAGGGGCGAGGCCCACAGAGCCCACCCTGCCTGCTGGCCCCGCACCTGGCTGCAGCCGTGCCCCTCTTTCCTGCAGCCTCCTGGGGACGTTCCCTGACAACCACAGCGCCCACCAGCCTGTAGATCCAGACCCCCTGCAACAGCTGGCAGGGCCCGGAGCGCCTGCAGAGCTGCAGCTGGGCTCCCTCAGGACAGCAGGAGGCATGTTCTGGAATGGGGAGGAATGGGCACCCCGGGGCTCCTGCCAGGAGAGGTCCCCCAGATGGGCGAAGTTGTGACCAGCCAGAAGATGGGAGGGAGCAAGTGCCGGGTCCTGCGGCCCAGTCCTCCTCAGGCGCAGGTGGCCAGCAGCCAGGAGAGCCACAGAGACCTCCCCAGGAACCTCCTGAGGGGCCTCATTCAGGGACAGCACACAGAGGTCCCTCATTCCACCCGTGCTGTGTGCCCGAAATCTCCCTGGACCCCACAGGAGACGCTGCCCTCAGACCTGTCCCCCCAAAGACCCCCAGAGACCTCCCATGCAGATCTCCCAAGGAGCCCTCCACAGAGACAGACAGACATCACGAAACCCCTGCAGAGACCCCCAGGGACCACAGGACAGGCCTCTCATCCCACCCAGAACCCCACAGAGACCCCAGACAGGCTTCCCGCTGTCCTCAGAGAGAGACCTCCAGAGACCTCACCCTTCAACGTCCAGAGACCTTTCATAGAGACCTCACAGGCCCTTGAGCAGAGACACACGGAGACCTCCCACAGAGACCTCCTGCTCCCAGAGACCTCCCCTCCCTAGAGAGACATCCCCTTCCCAGAGAGACCTCCCCTCCCCACAAAGACCTCCCTTCACAGAGACCTCCCCTCCCCACAGGAAAAAAGAAAACAGTAAATTATTTCTAACTTTCAATGAAAGAAAATATTATTTCTCCAGTTTGTTATCATCCAGCTCAATTATCAGTGTGACTTTTTTTAAAAAAATTCATTGGACAAGTTCTGAACTTGAGACGGTTTACTTCTTTGCTTTGGAAATACCCTGAAGACCTGCAGCGAATGGACCCTAGATAGGAAAGGAATGGCAAAGAGGAGGCTGGGCAGCGGGCGCAGCAGTGAGTGCGGTGGCCTTGATCGCAGCCAGCGCTTAATCACCCCATGATTTCTCATGAAGAGGTCAGCTCTCCACCACCACTCACATTACATCATTCGGCAAAATTGTCCTTCATAGCACTAATATGACTTCATTCTTTAAAATGTAATCATACACTCAAATGACACTAGTACAGGTTTCTAAGATATGACAAAGTCTGAAAGTTGAGGTAACATAGCTTAAACAGATGGGCTACTTAGAAGAATTCACTTTTAAAAATAATTGCAATAAACACAGACTTTCTAAGATTGGCTGTAAGGGTTAACTTTATGCATTACTGGGCTGGAAAAAAGGCACATTGCTTAAAATACTTTTTAAATATTACAAAATCCAACACATACACAAATGGCCTAATGAAATTACTATGGGAGGGGTAGGTTAGCATCTGAACTGAAGAAAGTGCACATTTAATCAAATTTATGCCAGCACGCCTGTGATTCCCACCATTTGAAGGATCACAAATTCAAGGTCAGTTTAGGCAGTTTGGTGAGACTCTGTCTCAAAAGTTTTTTTAAAGTTACTTCAACTTTAAGTAGAGCATCAACAAGTTCCATCCCCAGGACTGCAGGAAAAAAAATAGAATTCGTGTACTAATGACGTCCTCATTACTAATGACGTCCAGGCCTTATTACATGCCTGGCACTTCCCAAGGGTGCACTTTGGTGACACTACGTATTTCTCAGTGCTCAGGAGGCACCGTTGTCCTTGCCTTGCTGAAATCTTTTTTAATGACGACTGTTAAGTATGTACCGCTCCATCATCCATGGGGGCCACGGTGTCCAGTCCTTCCTGTGAGAGGGACAGAGCGACACCAGTGCAGCCCCTGTTTCTGTTTCCACAAGAAACCCCCTTCTCAGACCTTCAGACCTTGAGTTCCTCACTAAGAGGTTTTCCTCTTCACTCCCTTCCGACGTCATTGAGTCATGAAGATGAAGCGTCATCCTGGTGTCCTCAGTGTCCCACGAGATCACAGAGATGTTTAACAGTGCAACCTGGGGGGTCAGAACCAAATGGAATCAATCAGGGGAAATTCCACACGGGAAATGGTCCTTTCCACGTTGACGACGCTGACAGGGTTGAAATCAGAGACTCTGCTCAGTCTTAGGAATTGAAGTGACTCGGGTGGCTGGGGAAGGCTGGGGAAGGCTGGGACAGGGAAACGTCCGTAATAAACGCTTTATCACTATGACATGTTGAATATGTTGTTCTTAACTGGTACTTCACTGTTCAATAATCTGTGAAAAATTGCAATAAACAATGTGCATTAAAGCAATATTGCCGTCACTCTCTGCACATTCATCTGTCACACTTGGCCTCAGATGGTTTGTGCCTAATTTTCACAAAATAAACTTGAAACTTCACCCCCAAAGAAATGATCAAGGGAGTTCAATCCATTAAAAAGATAGTGTCAATATTTTCAGACTCTATTACCATCCGTACATTATTTTTAATAAGATTCACCTATTGCAGATTTTATAAACATTTCGTCATTTATATATGCCCAGATGAAATGTATATCTATGATCAGATAACCAAGAAAGCAACAAAATAGATCTTCTTTGTTTTCAAAATAGTTTACATCAAAACATGTTTCTGGAAATGAAGCGATTTTTAATCTACGATAAACCACTCTCTAAATGATACTCAGGATATATTCCAAATTTGGATTTCAAATAGATTCATATTTAAAACAGGGCTCCCAGCACTTTCAGCAAGCCAAGCACTCAGACGCTCGGGGGTGGGGAGCTAGTCAGGAGGACCTGTTACTACTCCAAGGGCTGAAGAGAAGCAGAAGGGGCAGTCCCTCCACCATGATAATGGCCCAGAGGGACCCCGCTCTGGTCCACAGCGCCAGCTTCATGCAGTGCTGGTGTTGAATTCCCACAGGAAGGGAGTCTCTGGAGTTTCCCAACCGTGCTCAGCTGCAATCTGCTGTCTCCTCTGAGCACACCAGCAGCAAAGCACACTCAGACCCAGCGGCTCAGAGCTGCAGTCGCCTCCTCTGACACAGAAAAGTTAAACAGATCTATATCTGCAATGAAATTGAAGCAACTGTCAAAAGTCTTCTAATAGAAAAGCCCAGAACTAGGTGGATTCTCAACCAAGTTCTACCAGACCTTTCAAGAATCCTCCTCAAATTATCCCATGAACTAGAAAAGGAGGGAACACTGTCAAATTCATTCTCTGAAGCTAGTATCACCCTGGCACTAAAACCAGACACATCAAAGAAAGAAAGCTTCAGGCCAATATCCTTGATGAACACAGATGCAAAAACTCTTAATACAATATTGGCAAACTGCATTCAAAAACACATTAAGAAGATAGTACACCATTGTTGTGGTGTGGATGTGGGATGTCCCCACAGAAGCTCATGTGTGAGACAATGCAAGAAGGTTCAGAGGAGAAATGATTGGATTGTGAGAGTCTTAACCTAATCAGTGAATTAATCCCCTGATAGGGATTGACTGAGTGGTAACTGAAGTGGTGGGTGTGGCTGGAGGAGGTGGGAATGGGGGGTATGGCTGTGGGGTATGTTTTTTTTTAACTTATTTTGATCCATTGTACACAAATGGGGTACAGCTGTTGTTTCTCTGATTGTACACAAGTAGAGTCACACCATTTGTGTGATCATACATGTACATAGGGTAATGATGTTTGTCTCATTCTGTTATTATTCTTAACCCCCTCCCCAAACCCATCCCGGTTTTTTTTTTCCCTATGCAATACATCCTTCCTCCATTTTTGTCTCCCTCCAAACCTGCATTATGTATCATCATCCACTTATCAGAGAAATCATTCAGCCTTTGTTTTTTTTGGGATTGGCTAATCTCACTCAGTATGACCATCTCCAACTCCATCCATTTACCTGCAAATGCCATAATTTTATTATTCTTTATGGCTGAGTAATATTCCATTGTGTATATATACCACAGTTTCTTTATCCATTCATCTATTGAAGGGCATCTAGGTTGGTTCCACAATCTAGCTATTGTGAATTGAGCAGCTATGAACATTGATGTGGCTGCATCACTGTACTATGCTGATTTTAAGTCCTTTGAGTATAGGCCAAGGAGTGGAATAGCTGGGTCAAATGGTGGATCCATTCCAAGTTTTCTAAGGAATCTCCACACCACTTTTCAGAGTGGCTGCACCAACTTTCAATCCCACCAGCAATGTATAAGTGTACCTTTTTCCCCACAACCTTGCCAACACCTGTTGTTGCTTGTATTGTTGATAACAGACATTCTAATTGGGGTGAGATGGAATCTCAAGGTGGTTTTGATTTGATTTTCTCTTATTACTAGGGATGTTGAACATATTTTCATATATCTGTTGATTGCTTGTAGGTCTTCTTCTGTAAAGTGTCTGCCCATTTCCCTTGCCCATTTATTGATTGGGTTATTTGTTTTCTTGGGGTAAACAAAGTTTTTTGAGTTCTTTATAGATTCTGGAAATGAGTGCTCTACCTGAAGTGTGTGTGGCAAAGATTTTCTCCCATTCTGTAGGCTCTCTCTTTACATTGCTGATTGTTTCCTTTGCTGAGAAAAACTTTTTCGTTTGAATCTATCCCAATTATTGATTCCTGCTTTTATTTCTTGTGCTTTGGGAGTCATGTTTAGGAAGTCTGGTCCTAAACCCACATGTATTTGTATCCGGCAAGTGGAGTCTCTCTCTTTGCTTCCCGATCACAACCTGAGTTGCTTTCCTCTGCCACACTCTTCCTCCAGGATGTCCTGCCTTACCTTGAGCCCCTAGGAATGGAGCCCGCCTTCCATGGACTAAGACCTCTGAAACCGTAAACCCTAAAACTTTTCCTCCTTTACAGTTGTGCTGGTTGAGTCTTTTAGCCACAGTATCAAAAAAGCTGACTGAAACAACAGTGATCAGTGGGTTTCATCCCAGGAATGCAAATTTGGTTCTGTAAGTGAAAAAGGATGGGAGGCAGACCTCAATGGATTCAGAGAAGCCTTTATTCCTT